>BLSH010438581.1:14202-80224 GCA_018402905.1 Glandirana rugosa | reverse complement strand
ATCAAGTTTGAGAAGTGGTACTTACGAGTTTGTCCTATACCTCGTATCGTTATTTTTCTTTGTGAGTAACGATCTCAACTCGCTTGTGGACCTTCAAGCCCAAGACGACCAGGCAGGCTTGAAGCCCTGTTTCAGGCCCAGGCCCAGGCCTGCCTTGGGCTTGCTAGCGTGCCTGTTGCTTGGGGTAACTTTAGTTACCCCTGGGCTTGAAAATCCGTGTTTTTACCGACATCCTTTCAGGACCTTTCGGGGTCTCCCGACGTTTTCCTTCATTTTACCCCCATTCCCATCCCGTTCGCGGCGTGCGATCGTTCGGGTTCCGTCCGGACCCGGACCCGGACTTTGTCCCGAAGTTCGGACGGACCAGCAGAACCCGAACTTCCAGGTGTTCGCTCAACTCTAGCAATGAGTGTTTCTTTTTATTGCTATGCTCCATATCCTGTTTGAGCATTCATGGTGAAGAGTTTGAACTACCTCTAAATTATACCATTTGATGGGCGGCTGGAAACAAAATATACCTTACATATGGAGTGAGGGGTGAGCTCACTAAAGCTACTACAGGCCTGAATATCTTCCGGTTATCTGGTAAAAGGCCGATTATGCTCATCTCAGTGGGGAGCACTTGGTGACCACTTGCAGCATTAAGGAATTTCAAGTGCACGCTTTGAACAGATCACCTTAAGAATCATATATTGGGACTGTTCTTTGTTTTTGGATTTTGCACGTTATCTTTTTCTTGCATGATGGCACTGATGATATGAATTGGTCTAATAATCTTTTGGATACATTAAATATGTGTTATGGATGTCATTTTTATTTCACTACATGCACTTTAGGATATGATTAATGACAGAGCAACACTTTTCTTTTTAAGTATGTCCATTTAGAATATAGCACTATATGCATATTGGAAGTAGAATACTGTGCACATATGCATTTTAAAGAAGAAAACAATTGGGATCATTTATGAAATCTGGAGCAGTCAGAATCTGGAGCAGATGTGTATAGGCAGTCGTCCATCTGGGCACACAATCTCTGGGCCATAGTATCAGAAAGGGCCTCTGGAATATTTGCTAACATTAGCATTATTGAAGTATATTTTTAAGCCAGGAATAGTGTTTCATGGTATGTAGTCCAATTGTGGGCATGTGCCATCTTCCTTGGGATTTGGATTTTTTATATGGAGGATAGTACCATTGTACTCCTTTCTTGTTTTTGGTGCCACCCCACGGGCCGGGTGGGGAAAGAGGGTGGACTGACTCCTTGACCAACCATTGGAGGAGTGGATTTTGATAGTTGACCTTAACATATTACATGGATCTTTATTTGTTATCAATTGACATTGAAAAGCATATGTTTCAGTCCTGAAGAAGCGGAATCACTGTGAAACGTGTAGAGTTAGATACTGTATGTCAGGCTTTTCACTGTATTTCACTGGGAATCATAAGATCCTGCTCTATATATGTGTTTTATATGTCTTGGAGCATTTTATTGTTTTTGTACAATAAAAGTGCAAGAATTTAACGGTTATTCAATGGTTTCCATTATCACCAAGTAATCTTGGGGGAGCATACAGTCCCACATGCTGTACATTGGGTTTTGCTTTACAGCTTATTAAGATGCTGCCCCTAGGGATATATTTTACTGATAAATGTGTTTTGTATTGATCCTATTTATACATATATTTCTACAGATGTGCGTGGCCACCAATCAGCTTCTATCTTTCATTTTCAAAGCTTAACAGAACAAGCCAAAGGTAGAAGCTTATTGGTTGCCACGTACAGCTGCTCCAGATTCTGTCTGCTCCAGTTTTGATAAGTTCCCTTCAGTGTGTATTACCCTACCCTATTCTTTGACCTCTAAGTGCCGGTTCACACAGGGGCAGCTTCAAAGTGGCCTGATTCTAGTCTGACTTTGAAGCTGCCTCGTACTTTGCGACTTCAGCGTGGCTTGCAAACGATTTCTGTATAGAAGTCAATGCAAGTTGCTCTGAAGTCGCCAAAGTAGTACAGGAACATTTTCCTTAGTCGGAGCAACTTGAGTCGCTCCTATTAGAACGGTTCCATTGTGCTGCATGGAGCGTGACTTGTCAGGCGTGTGAATCGGCACTTAAGCAAAAAACATGAACAGTACATAGTATCTATATGCAGCGTAAAGGTCTGCCTGTTTGGGGTGAGCACAAGGATTGCCAGCTCTGCACTCCTTCCCATCAAGAGACATGATCAAGGGTTAAGGTGTGTTAATTCTTGGGATACTGCAATGCATGCTAATATAATATGCTTTGCACATGGCAGTAACATTCAATTTGAATGACTCCTCATAACATCTCTCACTACTTTGCTTGGTGTGCTGCATAGGAACAATGTTGCATGTCCATTATTTGATGTGTTCCTCTGCATTGGTATCCCATTCAAAATGTATTTCAAAATAACGTCAAAATGTGAATGGGCCCTAAAAGCTTTTACGACCTGTTACTGCTCTTATAACATATTAGGAACAGAGCAAGAACCAGGTATCAAACCAAAAGCTGAAGTAATATTAACATTTAGCTTTCTGTTTTCATCAGTAAAAATGTTGGGAAATTTAATGGTAAAGCCCAACTAAGCTTTCAGTTGAACCCTTTGACTGCCAGAGCAGTTTTTGCCTTTTTTGCACAGATGTTAAATCCCTATTTTTAGGCCTGAAGATTAGTTAAAACTCTCGGTTTATCAAATCTATATATGAACGTTAATTTTAGTACACAATATATTTTCAATATTTTTGTTAACCACTTGCTGACCGCATTGCGTAATTTCACGGCGGCAGTGTGGCGCGTTATGGCAAATCGCCGTTTATAAACGGCGATTTCCACATGTGCAATTTGCAGGCAAGCACGTGTGCCCCGTGAGCGTGGCCATGGGTCGGGCGGACTCTATGTCCGCCGGTGACCCGCGATGACCTGTGAGAGAGGAAGAACAGGGAACCGCCATTGTAAACACAGCGGTTTCCTGTTCTGACAGGCGACATGACACTGATCTACTGATCCCTGTGTTCGGGATCAGTTAGATCTGTTATGCCCCTGGCAGCCCAGACCCCATACAGTTAGAACACACACAGGGAACACAGTTAACCCCTTCATTGCCCCTGCAGGTTAACCCCTTCCCTGCAAGTGATATTTATACAGTAATCAGTGTTTTTTTTTGTGATCGCTGTATAAATGTCATTGGTCCCCAAAAAGTGTCAAAAATATCCGACACAGCCGCCGCAATGTCACAGTCCCGCTAAAAAAAAAAAATCGCAGATCGCCTCTATTACTAGTAAAAAGAAAAAAGTAAAAAACGCCATAAATGAATTCTCATGGTTTGTAAATGCTGCAACTTTTGCGCAAACCAATCAATATACGCCGATTGCTAATTTTTTTCATCACAAATATGTAGAAGAATATATAATCGGCCAAAACTGATAAATTTGTTCATATATTTTTTTTTTGGACATGTTTTATAGCAAAAAGTAAGAAATATTGTTTTTTTTTCAAAATGGTCGCTCTTTTCTTGTTTATAGCGGTGATCAGAAGTGACACAGAGGTGATCAAATACCACCAAAAGAAAGCTCTATTTGTGGGGAAAAAAGGACGCCAACTTTGTTTGAGTACAACGTTGCATGACCGTGCAAAGTGGGAAATCCTTCCGGGGCTGAAGAGGTTAAAAAATAAAAGATGGGGTTGCTTTGAGTAAATAGATATGTGCCCAAAATAGATACCAAAATGTCATGTCTTAAAATTGCCCACACATTTTAGTCATATATACAACCAATGCACAGTCCTTATTCTTCAAACCTTTAAATCTTTTTTAAGAAAAGTAAAGACAAAAGTAAAGAGTCTCCAAAACCCACAACAAACTATGGGTAAAAGAAAAGAATTATACCCAAGAGTGTGACGGGCTATGCCCTTACACGGACACAGCATGCTTTCCCATCTGGAATTTCAGTGGCAGGACCTATATTACCAATCTGTTGTGGACCTACTGTTATCCATTGTTTGTATGGTTTATTCCACGTATCTTGTGCTGTCTGATGTGAATATGGTATGTCACAGCCATCCTTTTACTATCTGTATTTACCTCCTTGTGGATGG
This sequence comes from Glandirana rugosa, assembly GCA_018402905.1. Lineage (NCBI taxonomy): Eukaryota > Metazoa > Chordata > Amphibia > Anura > Ranidae > Glandirana > Glandirana rugosa. Next base: position 76,113 of record BLSH010438581.1, on the reverse strand, counting down.
AAACTGGACAATGTCCTACTGGAATGTTTGTATTTTCTAATTTTCTGAAAATCCTCAAAAATATGGTAAAAAAAAATTGCCCACACTAGTTAATGGCGACAAGCTATGGTACCCAAAGTTGCCCATAGGCAGTGCTGTAAAAGCCTACAGGTCATCGGTTTAGCGTTAACCATGAATGATGGCCCTAGAAATATTGCACACACTCTAGTTGTCATTTTTGGATTTAGGCGGACCTGACTAGCATGTTTATGTTCATATTTGCATGTACATGGGGGCCGAGGGGCTTTACATTTTTTTTCATTAATTTTGGTTAACTCTCTCTATAGTGAGATGGTTATATTCTCTCTCTGATCATCATCTATTGGGACTAGCACTGTTGATCACTGGGTCAGATTAACCATGGAGCCTGAGAAGCAGGACACATGCGGGAGAAGTTGGGAGATGGTCCATTCCTGGCATTAATGTAGAACTGTGCTATTTGACCATCCCTTTCCTGGGTGGTCAAATCTTTATAGTAAGAGGCTGTCTATGTGTGGTTTGAAGGTGAGGGTTTCTTCGTTCAGTATCACATCTTTGTGAGCACCATCAACTACTGGTCCTCTTACAAGGACTCTATGGACTCATCTGACCAACTCAAACTGCTTTGCACCATCTGTTTATTCTTTATTGTGGCGTTTGCACCTTGTCTGAATATGTCTGTTTATGCAGACAGGTGATATTTACTCGCCCTGTCACGCACCGTCGCCACGCTGTAAAGTCGGAAGCATCCGCGGCTATCCATTTATGTGCGCTTTATCATTTGCAACATTGTCTGCTCCAGTGTTACCACCGGTGCCATTATTTGGGTCCTGAGATTCCTGATTCTTCATTGGAAACTGATGTTTTTCATCATAATTTATTACTGCAAGCGCTTTTGACCATATTCTTGTGAATTGGTCCAACTGCTGGGATGCATGCGACTCCAGTCAATATTGTCCAATCAGCTCATTCCATTTCTCTTTCTGGGTTAGACTAACAGGGTCGGTGATGACCCCCTATTAAATTGAGTGTATTCCGGAGAGATATCAGGTTGTGAGATTGCGGGACCCCTTCAAGAGTACCTGTCTACATGAGAGACCGTCCACTACCACGTGTGATGCTGTCAAGTCCTCAGAGGTACCCAGGATTGTGCAACGATTCCCTCCCTGCCCTGATGTCTGGAGTCTCTGTATATATTCAGGCTTGAATATATCCTACTTCTGGTAAGCCTTTAATCTAGAAGGGGACAGATTATATCGAGGGGGGTTTCACCCTATCCCACCACTCTTCTTTTATACTCAATCATCACCAGAACGAGATTACTTTGATGAACTATTGATACAGGCCATTACACTTTGGGACAGGGACATTTGTATTCGAAGTCTCCCAACCTCCTGTTTTTCACATCGGTTTTTGCACTTTAATGAACTTTTCATTGGACTATTTGCACAGTTTTTAGAGACAGAGCTACCTTTGAGTGGGTTTCTCTGCCCCTTATTTGTCTGCAACTTATATGCACTATATGTGTTGTTTTTCAATTTCCATAATTTGCACTTTAATATTTATATATTTAAGAGTATTGTTATTGTATTTTCGAATAATAGAGCTGTTTTCTATAAATTTTTATCAATTAAGATATCTCAACATTCTATTTAGGTTTAGCGCCATACCATAGGTTTAAATTATCTATTAGCGACGAGTTTGGTCGTAGTGTGGCAGCTTACCCCTCTTGTTTAGCCTAGCGCAGTATTCCCCTTATTTTTATGCATATTTATAATTATTAGCACTGCACTGTTTTTTTAATATTTTTCTCATATCGTTGCCTACAATATTGTGTCAGCTGCTATTTCATGATTGTCCTGAGCCTTAGTGCAGGTATTATCTGTGTTCTTAATTCCTGTATAGAGTGCCTACGTGCTGGATGAAAGAGAACAAGGGGCAACTTTGATCGCTGATTATTGTAAGCACCCCTGTCAGTGGTAAATGGTTTGTCTCAAGACTCTTAAAAGCAAAGCTCCAGCCCCCCCCCACCAAAAAATTAAAAGTCAGCAGCTACAAATACTGTAGCTGCTGAATTTTAATATTAGGGCACTTACCTGTCCAGGAATCCCCCAACGTCGGCACCCCAGCTGATTTTTCAATCAGCTCTCGGGTGCTGCTGCCGCCATTCATTGTAAGGAAAACCAGCAGTGAAGTCTTCGGCTTCACAGCCGGTTCCCCACTGCGCATGCGTGAAGCGGTGGGGGAAGGAGGAGGGGGCCAAACTTCCAGGTGACTTCACCGCGGCAAAGTCACCAGGGAAGTGGGAGCGGGTAACTATGAAATGTGGCAGCGGAGGGGGGGGGAGGGGGTGAAGCAAACAAGCGGAGCTTCCCTTGTTCTTATGAAAAAGAACAGATTTACTGGCCAGGTAACCAGGTGAAAATAAAGGAAATAACACCTAGAAAAGAAAACACATGTAGCCACCACATCGAAGAATTAGTAAGCTGCAATATAATAAATGTTTGCTTTTGGGTTTAATACCATTTTAAGGCAGTGGCAATGAAAGATTTAAATAAATAGGTCAAATGCGCCATAACAAATTAGGTTCAAAGTCTTACAGTTTGTTTAATTTAGAAATCAGACCCCAAGTAGAAAAGTCTGTCCCTAGCCTTGCTCTCTGTAGGAAGCAGTGGCCTCCCTGTAAAGGTCCAATACGCCCCATGCTGAGTCAGTCCTATAGCTCTGCAATCAGCAAAGTCTATTTAAAGGATAACTGTACATAAGCACTGTTATTTAAAAACTGATAGGTTACATTGTTTTCAAGATGGCGTCACAAAAGGAGACCGGTGTATTCTTCAACAGTATAGCACTTATTATAACATCATTATTTTATAGATCCCTTTACTGATGTGACAGCAGATTATTCTGGAGAAAATTCTTTGCACTTCATAGGCACTATATACAGGATAGAACATCTCAGAGAACATGACTGTACAGCTGCCTTATCTGGTGTAGTAGAATGTGCAAATTGATATGGCTGACACTGAATTTCTCCACCGTAAATGGGTAGAGAAAAGATAACCCGGGGGTCCAAATTTCCCTGCGTGCCATAATCATGCAGAACTGTGCTTATCACACCTTATTATAATGTCAGGACAAAAAATATATAAAAGACGGGAATAATGTCACTTTCATTATCCATGTGTTCCAACCCTCCCTTGGGTTCCCTGGTACGAAGCATACGGTCAAACAGTGAGTGTTAGAGAGTGCTACTTATGTATTTGATCTGATGAAAAAGGAGGAAAAAAGACTGGAAATAAAGCACAACAGGGGAATGTATGTAAATGTAGAAGTGTTTCAATAATTCAGAAGTCTTTTCCCAGCTTCACAAGCTTAGACTTGCCACACCTAAATAGCAATGTGCTACAGACAGTAACTTATTCAATTGTCATTTTTATAGTATATAACAGGGATATGCAATTAGCGGACCTCCAGATGTTGCAAAACTACAAATCCCATGAGGCATAGCAAGACTCTGACAGCCAGAAGCATGACACCCAGAGGCAGAGGCATGATGGGACTTGTAGTTTTGCAACAGCTGGAGGTCCGCTAATTGCATATCGCTGATATATAGGATGCCTGCCTACATGCACATGAACTTTAATGGCATCTTAGTCCGTATTTTTCAATATGGACATGGCCCACCCTTTGGAGCTATAACAGCTTCAACTCTTCTGGGAAGACGGTCCATAAGGTTTAGGAGTGTCTATGGGAATGTTGGACCATTCTTCCAGAAGCACATTTGTGAGGTCAGGCACTGATTTTGGACGAGAAAGCCTGGCTCGCAGTCTCCACTCTAATGCATCCCAAAGGTGTTCTATTGGGTTGAGGTCAGGACTCTATGCAGGTCCGGCAAGTTCCTCCACCCTAAACGCACTCATCCATGTCTTTATGTACCTTGCTTTGTGCACTGGTCCAAATCACTTGGTGAAGGGGGGATTATGGTGTGAGGTTGTTTTTCAGGGGTTGGGCTTGGCCCCTTAGTTCCAGTGAAGGGAACTCTTAAGGCTTCAGCATACCAAGACATTTTGGACAATTTCATGCTCCCAACTTTGTGGGAACAGTTTGGGGATGGCCCCTTCCTGTTCCAACATGACTGTGCACCATGTCACGCTTTAAAATTGTGCACGCTTGTGTAATAGCAGCAAACTACGATACTTAAAAATCTCCAAAGACGATGCTTTAAAAATGTTTACAGGCTACCAGTTTAGAGCTGGCAAAGGAGGTCTTTAGCTAGAACTATTGCTCCCACTATAGCGCTTGAGGCGATACCTCACATGTGTGGTGCGAACATCATTTACATATGCATGTGTGACCTGTGCACATTTTTTTATTATTATTTTTCTTAATAACTTTTTATTGCTATCACAAGAAAACATCACTTGTGATAACAATAAAGCATGACAGGTCTCTTTATGGAGACATCTGGGGTCTTTAAGACCTCAGATCTCTCCTCTACCCTTGAAAGCATGAGATAAAAAACCCATTGATCTCATGCTCCCTCTACCCCAAAAAAAAAAAAAAAATCAAATAAAATAGCTGCATTTACATTTGCCCTAACCGGAAGTGACGGAAATGCTAGTTGCGTCCAGTCTCCCAAACCATAGAGGTGATCGGAGACTATCCGGCCTCTGGCCACCTCTATCGTCATTGGCAGCAACTGCCAGACTGGATCCTGGGCTCCCTGGTGCATCAGAAAACAAGGTATGGGCACAGGTGAATGGTTGTAAAAGTGGTCCAGCAGCTAATCAGCCACCCGGATCACTTTTATAGGGTAGGGAATTGCCGGCTAAAAATTTTGATACCTGGGTTATGGCTGATAACTACAGCCATAACCTTGGTAAAAATCATGTGAATGCAATTGTGTACATGTACGCGATTTGGCGGCAAGTGAAAAGATCAGTCTACAACTATATTCTTCTATCAGATAGAAGAGCTGAGTCTGTGACCTCACTTTACTCTACTGCAGTCAAGCAATAAAGCTTGGTCTGGGGTGCACTCCCAGCCTATTGACTGGAGAATGGCTGAGGTCATCTCTGTGCTCTTTCCTCCTGTCAGCATGCTTACAGTATTTACTACTCTATAGAAAACATAAAAGTCATGCTGCCCCTCCTTCTCCCAGAGCTGCTAAGCAAGGAATTACAAGAAGCGGGTATAAACAGGTACTTACTAGTTATATTTAAATGTACATTTAATCATGGTTTAATGAATAAATAATTATGTTAAATGTGTGTTTTTAGATCTGCTTTGTGTCCAGCTTCTAATAATCATCGTCAGACAATAGAGCAAAATATAACTATTCAGTCTATTTTCCTAAACTTTCCATTAATGTGAAGAAATCATTTTGCAGCTTCATTAACATGTCCATTAATTAATCAGCAAATGACCATGTAATTTGGAGGCTGCTGAGCGGAGATAGAGTGTGTGGGCCGCTCCGATACAGGGCTCCACATATCGCTGCACTCTAATCAGCCTCCACAAGCTTGGGCCATGCTAAATTGGTGTGGACAATATGGGCAGACACAATATATTTATCATGATTAAGGACAAAAGACAAAGAGAACCATTACCACTGTAAGCCAAATTAGCTAAATTAGCTATAAAATTCCTCTGCTACACATCTCATTATATTTGAGGGTTAACTGTAATTGCCAAGTACTCTTCTGCATTTTCTGTTACTCTTGCAATGTAGCCAATGAATGTGTAATTGGCCTGTTTAACAACCGACAATACCTAGAATTCCAAGAAAATGTGTTATATAGCCAGCAAATGGAGAACAATGAAGAACGCATTGGATTTTCACTGCTCAGTTTGTGAAGAACTGTGTAGTACAGCATTTGGATAAAAACTATTTAAAATATCTATTCAATATGCTGAATATCATTGCATAACATGCAGTTAGGCAGCCCAGAGATGGTGCAAATTTCTTTCCTGCAGCTGTGAAATTTGCACGATTTCCCCATCAACAAAGACAGTGCTAACAGGAGACTCCCTCCAGCCGGGCCATCGTCTGCTCCCACCGGGAGAAGACTGTGATTATTGCTAGCGGCTATAGTAGCCGCTAGCAATAATCAGACGCAAATCTGGTAGGCTGGTTGTACCCAAGTTGATCGATGGATGGTACTTGGTACATTCAGCCTGCCCATTAATGGTTTGTATCTTGGCTGGTTCTTGCTGAACCGGCTGAGTTTCGAACGGTGTATGACAGGCCTAATATACAGCAACCAATCAGAATTTATCACTCAGTTATTTGAGTCCTGTAAACTGAAATCTGAATGGCTGAAACTGCCACACATGGATTAAAGAGATATTAAACCCTTGATTTAATCACATACTTGCCTATGCTCCTATTTAAGCTGGTTCCATGACTACTGGCCCAGATTTCCTATTTCAAGGAGACTCCATTCTCTTGCAGAATTATGTGGAGCCACCTTTCCATGCACAGTCTACAGGTGCGTCTCCCACACTGTGTGGCATATCAACAGAAACATACTACCCCACAGTGGTGGCCCGTAGTTCAGGGCACAGCTCCCTATCCATGTGCTCGGCCCCCTAATCTACATACAGAGCACCGGGCGCATGGATTCTAATGGGGTGGGGGGGGGGGGGGTTTGAAGAACGTGACTAGAGCCTGAGGCTCTGATAGGCTTCAAAAAAATGGGTGGGCTCTGCGCCCTTAGCCCACCCAGTTGTGTGACAGTAGCGAATGACACTGATTCTCCTCCCGGCCAACCAGGAAACGGGTCCCGATTGGCCGAAAGGATAAGCGATCCTATTGGCCTAGGAAGAGGAGGGAGGAGACGCATGGCCGCTGTGATGCCAAGGAGGAGACACAGGGGAGGGAAGCACTGCCAATGCTGGTAACTGACCGACCGGGGTGGTGGTGGCTGTGGGGGCATTGTTTGACTCCCCCCCAAAATGGTTAACACTAGCCACCACTGCTACCCCATAAGCCTGGATTGCAAGGTAATGCCATGCTCCTCCCACCTTCTTCCCCTCCCTTTTCCAAGTTAATGGACTGGCTTGAGACTGCACCCACTGTTAACTCTTTCCTTTGAAGACTGCAAGTTCAGGGAAGCAGCACTAAGAGCAGGAGCCAGCAGCAATGAAAGTTGCTGGTGTTAGAATGTTAAACAAATGATTTATTGATGAATGTTTATTTTATTGTGCTCAATGTATTCATTTATTAATACTGCCCACTGAACATGACCCATTTAGGAGGATGGGGCTGTGCTGCAACTGCGTGCTTTGCTGCATTTAGGGCGTTAAAACAGATGCTGAGCAGGGAACATATCGCCTCCTTACCGTAGCCTGTTAAATGCCTATAAAAAGTGGTCCAAGCATGGAACACTTTTCAGAGGAGCAGTATTCTTTGCCGCTATAGTGAACAAGCCCTAAAAAAAAAAAACAAAAAAAAAAAAAAAAAAAAAAAAAAAAAAAGCAGTCCTGCTGTCTTGGAAAAGCAGTTCTAATCTACAGGATTAGGGGACAACATAAACTCTCACACATACACACACAGCTCCCACACACACAGCCTTTTTGCAAAATTGGAGACTGTACCTGCACTCGCATGGACGGGTGAATGGATAGTTTGCACTGCTGCCTGCAGTGAAGAGATCAGAAGATGCCTCCCCCTTCCACTGCTCTGTTTGTCCCCCCTGATCGAGCTCCCAGTGTGCAGATGCCCATCTATCTATACAGGGCTGAGACCGGCGGAGCGGGCACATCGAGAGCTTGATCCACACTCTCTCTCAACCAGGATGCCGCGGCACCCCGGTTGAGAAAGGCTGAGCTAAAAGAATGCAGAGAGATTAAGACTATTTTTAAGTCAAATTTATGGCTACAATCTAGAATAACAGCCATCAATATGGTAAGTTCAAGTTGAACCCTAAGCTAATACATACAGGAGGAACAAGACCTGTAAGTGTTACTAAGGCCTCATACACACGGATGATTTTTTTACTGCCTTGTTTTTTAGCGTTTTTTTCAGCTCTCCATGTTATTCAATGGCCCCATGGCGTCGGCGTTCTTAAGCCGTAAACTGAACGCAGGATCCGCGCGTTCCGAGACTGTAGCGTTATGGAGTTTTTGATGCTGAGCCGGCAAAACGCTAACGTGCATTAACGCTGTAGCAACGTTAACCGGCGTTTTTAGGTGAAAAAATAGCAGAGGAATGTTTTTTTAAAGAAAACGCCTATTGACGCCAATGCTCACTAACGCGCATTAACGCCGATGCAAAACGCCAATGAAATCGCGTTTTTGACACTGATTTTTGCCTGACATCGGTCTTGGTTCTATGCATTAAGGAAAAAAAACCTTCAGGGTGCAGCCCCCCCCCCAGCCCTCCCTTCACTTACCTGATTCCTGTCTCAATCCAGCGATGCTCTCCTGGGTCTCTCTCCTCTTTGGCTCACACAGCAGAGGGAGCCATTGCCTCCGCCTGCTGTCAATCACAGCCAGTGAGCCAGTAAGGAGAAAGTGCACAAGTAGAGGTGGGGCTAAGCCCATTTACAGGAGCGCGGCTTGGAAGTAAGCCTGTTGGAGTGCCACCATAGCAAGAATCATGCTATGGGGGCACTCAGCAGGGGGGAGGAGCCAGCAGTGCCTGCAGGGGTCCAAAAAGAAGAGGATCGGGACTGTTCTGTGCAAAACCATTTTTTTATTTAAATATAATTTGTTCCTTTAGGATTAAAGCTTAACTCCAGGAATTTAGCTACTTTGGAATAATTGCAGGCATACCATGAGTCAACAAGGTGCCAGCCGCCTCATAGACTTATCTCTATTATTTACATCTGACAGGTTTATTGTGCTCCGGGAAGATAACTCGCTGTGGTCTCAGCTCCTTCAAGAGAAGAATCACTGGAACGGTTATGCCCGCCCCTGTCCTCTGCTGCCCATTCGCAGAAGCCTTTGTATTTTGTGAACGAGTTCACATGATGATATGTTCCAGACAATCTTGCCACTCTGTTGATTGCAGCTTCACTGCAAAGAGGCTGCACCTCCCAACTACCACATGATTCTCTGTAATGATGTAAGGGTGTCAGCTTCTTTTTTTTTCTTTATGAGCTTCAAGGATCTCAATTATGAACTTTTTCAAGATCTCCAAGGAGTTCTTGAATAAGTCCATAATTGGAAGAAAATGCATTGTGCACCCGAATGGGGCTTTTTCTACTTTTAACAAAACGTTACAATACCACACTATAGGTGTTTTTGTGTAATAATAAGGGATTCATGTTAGTCTGTGCCTGCCTTTTGAGAAATGTGGAAAATTGTATGAGTAAAGGAGATGATTGATAGTCATGTTTTTTTATGTAAAGTGCTGTTGACCTTCTTCTGATTTAGGGGTCAGATAAATCTGTTGAATTGCTCTGATCACACGGGTTGAGGTGTTAGTTTGAAGAGAATTGTGCTATGACCTTGTTAAGGGAGATCATAGACCCTTGGTGAATAACAAAAGGCTATTTATGCAATACTGGAGCACTTTATTAGATTTACGCTGTTGGATGTTATCTTTTGTATCATTTGGACACTTATAGTATGTTTCAAGTGTATTTGCACATGTTGATATCAATGTTATAAGAACACTAAAACAGTCTGGGATTTATAGGTTGTGTTTCCCTAATTGTAGTCATATTGTAAATCTAAGGTCTAGAATGGACAGAAATATAAATCCTTTGGAAGGTAAGATATATGTTACTATATATTTAGCTGTATTTAGACTGGATTTCAGCTTCCAGATGCCTGCACATTTTACAAGTGAAACATGCACTTGCATATGATTAGAATACATTTACAGTAATCCTGAATGATTTGGGGGTCACAAACAATCCAATTAAAGAACAGACAATGTTGAAAAACATGGATTGGATAAGTCAGATTTTTTTCACTAGATCTAAGCATATTGAATTGTGCACATGTACCAATATTTATGATATTCTTTAGAACTGCATAATCAGAATGTTTGGGTTCATGTTTGGTGTAACCTGTATTACAAAAGTAATTCTTACCAGAGATCTTTCAACAGCAGACCCAGAGTTACATTTCTGAAAAAACAATGATAAAATATTAGAAAACATTATCATTATTCATACTAGATCTATTCATGAGATAAAAGTCTTCAGCGGAGAAGACCGCTTATAACATGTATCTGCATTGGCTCTTGGCAAACAAAATCTATATATATTTTTTTAAATATAGCACATAAACAACGGTGGTTTGAGGTGGTGGGTCAGAAGGTTGAATAGTAAAAAGGTAGCCTAGGCCAGTGGTCCTCAACCCTGTCCTCAAGTACCCCCAACAGGCCATGTTTGCAGGTTTTCCTTTATCTTGGACAGGTGCTTTAAATCAGAGTCAATGGCTTGGTATTTCGGACAGATATTTTGTCTAAGAGAAATTCCCAAAACATGGCCTGTTGGGGGTATTTGAGGACAGGATTGAGAACCACTGGCCTATCTATGCTACATGGACTAAAGATTCTCCATCTCCATATTCAGGAAACCGGAAGAACGACCAGCTTTCAAGGGCAGAAATAACAAGCAATCATGGGCGTCCGCAAGGCGGGCAAGGGGGGGGTGAGTGCCCCCCGGAATCTGGGGTCCGCTGGGAATTTGCCAGTGTCCGCTGCAGCCTCTGCGGGAGCTGCAAACTTTGATTTGACTCTAAGTGCCCAAGTCAATGGCTGGCTGCTGCTGCGCTCGGTGAGTCCAGCCTCCAGTGTCACTCACCACAGCGCAGTGCAGAGCACACTGTCACTGAGTCTCTGCGTGGGTGAGCATGACGTGAGAAACAGATCCGGCCCACGCCACCCACTCTGATCAGACGGAGGACTGAAGGAGCCTGGATGAGGTCAGACGGTGAGCGTGACCTTGACCGCCGACCATCCAAGCCCGAGGAAGGAAGGAGGACTGTCAAGGAGGAGGAAGGCTGCCTTATGCCTAGGCCGCAGCCAGTCAGTGAAGTGTCATCACAGACATCAATCATCACCAGCAGCAGTGTCCGACCATGTGAGGCAAGGAGGGCTTGTGTCACTGCCTAGGCTGCAGTCAAGTGTCATCAGACAGACATCAGTGATCATGATCACAGTCAGTGAGTCACAGAGACACAGTCTAGAGTGTCCAGTCCAGTCACAGCTCACAGAGTAGGCTTGTGCAATTCATTTTGTTCCAAATTTTTTTTTACCGAATTTTGCAAAATTTGGCAATTCGGACAAATTCCGAATTTTCAATTTCCGAATTTTTCAGAATTTTCATTTTTCCGAATCGCAGTAATTCGCAAATTCGCGGTAATTCAGCAATTCGGAAATTCGGTAATCGGAACAGCCAAAATTCGGAAATTCAGAAATTCGGAAATCCGAAAATTCGAAAAAAGCTAATAATATTTGAAATAATAACCAACCAATAACTATTAAATTATAGGTATTGGAATTTCCTTGAAAGTTTGGCTGTTAGTGAACTTAAATATGAAATTTATCACTAATAGTCATACTTTCAAGAAAATTCCAATACCTATAATTTAATAGTTATTTATTATTATTTCAAATATTCTTTCTTATTTCCGAATTTCAGAAATTCGGAAATAAGGAAGAACATTTGAAATAATAAGTTATTAATTTATTATTTTAACATATTATAAATTATAATAAGCTATTATTTCAAATGTTCTCTCTTATTTCCGAAATTCAGAAATAATTAGGAACATTTGAAATAATAAGTTATTAATTTATTATTTTAACTTCTAAATTATAACAAGCTATTATTTCAAATTGTGTGGCTGTATATATGCATACTGTATGTATGCATGTATGTATGTGTGTGTGTATATACAGTATACATACAATATACACACAGTATATACACACCCATTATACACACACACATACATACATACAGTATGCATATATACAGTCACACACTGCAAAAGTTGGAAATAAGGAAGAACATTTGAAATAGTAATAGCTTATTATTTATAATAAGTTAAAATAATACATTTATAACTTATTATTTCAAATGTACTTCCTTATTTCCGAAATTTGGAAATACGGAAATAAGAACATTTGAAATAATAATAAATAACTATTAAATTATAGGTATTGGAATTTTCTTAATTTTCTTAAAATATGGCTATTAGTGATACATTTCATATTTAAGTTTACTAACAGCCAAACTTTCAAGGAAATTCCAATACCTATAATTTAATAGTTATTTATTATTATTTCAAAAGTTCTTTCTTATTTCCGAAGTTCGGAAATAAGGAAGAACATTTGAAATAAAAAATGAATTATTTTAACTTATTATAAATTATAATACGCTATTATTTCAAATGTTCTAATTTCTGAATTTCAGAAATAAGGAAGAGCATTTGAAATAATAAGTTATTGATTTATTATTTTAAATTATAATAAGCTATTATTTCAAATGTCCTTCCTTATTTCTGCAGTGTGTGACTGTATATATGCATACTGTAAGTATGTGTGTGTGTGTATACTGAGTGTGTATATACTGTGTGTATATTGTATGTATGCACACAGTATACATACAATATGCATACAATATACACACACACAAACACACATACATACAGTATGCATATGTACAGTCACACTGCAAAAGTCGGAAATAAGGAAGAACATTTGAAATAATAATAGCTTATTATAATTTATAATAAGTTAAAATATTAAATTAATAACTTATTATTTCAAATGTTCTTCCTTATTTCCAAATTTCCGAAATTCTGGAAATAAGAAAGAACATTTGAAATAATAGCTTATTATTATTTATAAGTTAAAATAATACATTAATAACTTATTATTTCAAATGATCTTCCTTATTTCCGAAATTTGGAAATTCAGAAATAAGAAAAACATTTGAAATAATAATACCTATTAAATTATAGGTATTGGAATTTTGTAGAAAATATGGCTATTAGTGATAAATTTCATATTTAAATTCACTAACAGCCAAACTTTCAAGGAAATTTCAATACCTATAATGTAATAGTTATTTATTATTATTTCAAACGTTCTTTCTTATTTCTGAATTTCGGAAATAAGGAAGAACATTTGAAAAAATAAGTGAATTTATTATTTTTACTTATTATAATAAGCTATTATTATTTCAGATGTTCTTTCTTATTTCCGAATTTCAGAAATAAGGAAGAACATTTGAAATAAGTTATTGATTTATTATTTTAAATTATAAATTATAATAAGCTATTATTATTTCAAATGTTCTTCCTTATTTCTGACTTTTGCAGTGAGTGACTACATATATGCCTACTGTATGTATGTGTGTGTGTATACTGGATGTGTATATATTGTATGTATATTGTATGTATACTGTGTGTATACATACAATATACACACAGTATATACACACCCAGTATACACACACACACATACATGCATACATACATACAGTATGCATATATACAGTCACACACTGCAAAAGTCGGAAATAAGGTAGACCATTTGAAATAATAGCAGCTTATTAAAATTTATAATAAGTTAAAATAATAAATGAATAACTTATTATTTCAAATGTTCTTCCTTATTTCCGAAATTCTGGAAATAATAAAGAACATTTGAAATAATTATAGCTTATTATTATTTATAATAAGTTAAAATAATACATTAATAACTTATTATTTCAAAGGATCTTCCTTATTTCTGAAATTCGGAAATAAGAAAAACATTTGAAATAATAATAAATACCTATTAAATTATAGGTATTGGAATTTTCTTGAAAATATGGCTATTAGTAAACTTAAATATGAAATTTATCACTAACAGCCAAACTTTCAAGGAAATTCCAATACCTATAATTTAATCATTATTTCAAATGTTCTTAGTTATTTTCGAATTTCAGAATTTCGGATTTTCGGCTGTTCCAATTGCCGAATTTCCAAATTACTGCAAATTACTGAATTACCGCAATTGCCGAATTACCGCAAATTTCCAAATTACCGCAATTGCCGAATTACCGCAAATTTTTTTAATTTCCGAAAAACGAAAAAAAACCCTAATTTTTTAGCCATGCACAAGTCTATCACAGAGTGGCACATTGGCATTGGCCATGAGATAAGATGATTGAGAGTGAAGAACCAGAGCTATCATCTGTCCTCCTGTTACTATACAGTTATATATACACCCACCTTCTGTTCCTTCCTGTATTCCTTCATCATCACTGACTGCAGATATACATCATCTGTCCTGCATATATTCTATATACACACATACACCCACCTTCCCTCCTGTTCCTGTATATTGTAATACCATCCACCCCCTCATGGTACTGTACAGGCCGCATTTAATGGGCACAGTGAGGCTGCAACTGATGGGCACAGTGAGGCCAAAATTGATGGGCACAGTGAGGCTTCATATGATTGGCACAGTGAGGCTGTGTTTGATGAGCACAGCGAGGCTGCATTTCTTAAACCTTTGCATGCCTTCACTTTAAGTGATGACTAAGCCCCTCCCCTTAATGACATCATCGAAAAGGGGCAGAGCATGGGTGACCTTAAAATGTTGGCCCCCATGGAAAAAGTTCTGTGGACGCCCATGCAAGTAATGGAAGTGTTAAAATGAAAGCATTGGCTGATGCAAATAAACTATAGGAGCTGCCATTGCTCACCTGGTTTTAAAAGAGTGCAAGCACTTAACCTGTCAACCTAAGCCTGGGTTCACTACCTAGAACAGCCTTTCTCAATCAGGGTTACAAGGAACCCCGGAGCTCTGTCAGAGGTTTCAAAGGGTTCCTTGAGCAATGGTGGATAGAACTCCCATCTGATGGTGCCTGCATAGTTCTGACACCAATGCCACTTCACAGAGCCAGCGGGCATGGGACACAGTTAAGTAACCACTGGCACCAATGATCATGTCAGCTGTTTGTAAAGGGGGGCATTCCTTCCTCTGACTACCAATGTAAGTGGCATTTTCCCTATTGTGCCCCAATGTATGAGGACACTACACTGACCACCAGTACCAGCGTAAGGGGAAACTCTCTCATTGACCACCAACGTGGTGTGGCTAACATTCCACAAATTGTATAAAACATCATTTTTAGCATGGCTTCCCCATGTCCTGGACATTATTTTAAGGGTTTCACCCTAGTAAATAGGGTGAAAAAGACTGATCTAGAGAGTCACTGACCAGATGCAAGCATTCAAGTCAGGGGTTTTCAAACTTTTCAAACTTCAGTAGCTGTATACTTGCTCCAGGTAAGTAGATTACTAGCCAGGATCACATGACTGCCTGGTTGCCCTCACCTTAAATTTATAAACAACTCAGCAACAGAAGCTGCCGCATTCTACCTTCATATATTTCCTTTAACTTCATAGACACAAGTTCCCTTTAAATATAGAAAGGCTTCAGTTTCATATCTTGTTATTCTGTCCTCCAATAAGCTACACTTGCTCTAAAATGCAGAGGATTTAAGAATCAGGAGCAGACATAGCATATGCCTATGCTCCCACTCACACCAGAAGTGCTGGCTTTAATGTAACTTAACACATTTGCCTTTGCAGTGTGCTATAAACATGTTTAGAAGAAACATATTCTATGCATTTGGGAGATCACAATGCAGATCAAGAGAAAATATACAATATGTATTCACTATGTTTTTTATGATGAGTGTTAATGCAGCACATCTGGTGTGAACGAAAGCATTAAAACATTGATTTTTTGGCATAAATTGAGTTTTCCTGATCTGGAAGTTACAGGAAAGGAATGTGGCAGTTGGGGTTTCTTTGCACAGCATGTGTTCATTTTTGTCTTATTAGAAAAACAAGTTACTGAAATAGGGAATAATGTATTGTAATAGTAACTGGCATTGGCATTAAGTTAGAGTGGAAAACTTTTATTTTGTATAGCTTTGGATAAAGCAGGGAAGTGCGAGAACCTGTCAAATTCTGCAGTTTCTGTCTCCATTGGAGAGTTCATTCTTCACTGCTTGTCTATGACCATTTGCCCCCCGGTATAAATGTAAAGTATAACTTTCCTAGTAGACAACTGTAACTTTTGGAATTTAGCTTATTTTTGGTGAGATTTCCACTCACTTCATGTCCAGGTTAAAATTATTTAAATGTATATTTCAAAAGAAGTGAGGACAGAACCTTTAGCCCGCCATTAAAGCCTTGGCTTTCATGGCAGGATTGGGGAAAAGGGATTCTACCCATTTGTGCTATAAACAGTAAACATCTGCTTGGAGGGCAATTTCTGCTCCAAAATTGAATGGCAATTTTCAAAGCCAAGCAAAAAAGTGTAAAGTACTTTCAGGTTGGGTTAATGACCAGCGACAGATACCTTCTTCTGAGGATTTCTCTATCATCTGACTAAGACCCTGCAGCATGTAGAAGGGCTATTTTTGACTAAGGTAAAAGGAAATAAAGAAAACAAGATGCATCATGCACCAAACAGATGAATGGCAGAAGACTAAGACCAGCATCTGGTGGCTATTATTCCCATAATCAGTTTTCCTATTTCGCTAAAGTGGGGAAAAATATTAAGCATTAACAAAAATACACAATGCAATATATGAACTCACTGAAAGCAATGTCACAAATAAATTGGTAAATGGTCCAGATAGGTTTAAATGTAGTTTTGCAAACTACATTGCTGCAAACAACATGCCAACCAATCACAATTCTTACTTTTATTTTTCACACCCGGTGATTTTTAGGATCAAAATGGTTTTCACAGATTTGTTTTGGGTCATTTACAAAGAGTTACATTTGTGAACATTGCCACCCAGCTTATATGATCATAACAACACGTACTTTTATTTAATGAGGACTTGTCTTAATCTTGCTAGAATGTATAAATAAGACCGAATAGAAGGGTTGAAATGCCTATAGTTCCTGAAGGAAATGCTGTGAAGTAGACCCTCATGTGAGCAGGGGAGGATCAGCCAATCAAACACTGACTATTTACTGAAATCACATGACCAATGCCTAGGTTTTTTGAAGTAAGTAGCACTGGAGGAAACTTTAAGTAGCATTTTGTCTCAGCAACACAAGTATTTCAGCCCTTCATTTACTCTTATTTTAGCTGACACAACACAACAAAAGCTCAAAAGTAAACAGCCATGAGGCAAATATGGGGCTGCCTTTGCTAACCTCCTGCTGAAAATGCTAGTTGCCTGGCTGCTATGTCAATCCACTAACTTCAGTGCATCTCGAGTTGGATACCTGGAACTCATATGCCTGTCAAGAAAAGTAAAGTTAGAAGCCCTTATAAGCACCCTTGTTATAGGCTGTGACCTAAGAAGTTCATCATGACAGCTGGGCAACTGGTATTGTCAGAAGGAGATTCCAGCAGTGGTAGTCTCCATGTTTATTTTCATGGCAGGTTTCCTTTACATGAACTGTTAAGTATAAGTCTGCTTTATACATGTCATGATTACATAATAAGCCTTAAGTATATTAGAATTCATTTACATATCATGGAACAGATTCTGCCACATATGTTCTGCAAATTTAAAAAGAAGAAAAAAAAAAAAAAAATCGAAAAGTGGAGCACCTTTTTTAACTCGGCTTTTTGGCTGCGTTTCCCAGTAGGTGGCAGTGTGGTGACAGTAAAATTGTTGGGGTCCTCGCAGTCTCGGATTTTGGATTCCTTCATCAAGGAGTCAAGTCTCTTCTTAGCTATGTTTTCCACTTGCTTCCTATTGGTGGAAGCCTACAGATATATGTAAACACAAGGGTAAAATGTGGCCACTGCCCATTTCATTTACAAGAAAAATAAAAATTAAAAATGTAGACATTTGTATCAGGCATATACAATGGATGTAGCCATTTTGCTCACCAAAAGTCTATCAATAAGCTAGGAACTGAGTGAGGTCACTAGCCACTAGCTCACTAATAGGCTGCATCTTATTGATTAGGCGTGCAGAATGACTTCCTGCATAGTCTGTAGGCAATCAGCACACGATGCATTGAGTTTCATAGACACACCAATACTTTTGATGGGCATTCACTTGGCCGGTAATGGTGCATGCAATTATATAAAAGTCACAGGCAGCGATTCCAAAGAAGGAGACGAGGCAGTTACAGATTTGTCAAAGCCATGGAAAATGCAATGTCTTTACTGAAAGACTGTTAATGAATTTGCTGGATGAAATGTCTGCAAATATTAATTTAGCAAGGGCTTCATAGGAAAACGAGAAAGGTTCATGCATTTTTAAAAAGATTTCTAGTCATATTGTCTAGACAGGAGAACTTTTAAGTAAAAATTTAAATACTTCTCTTTCTTGTGTAAGTTAATAGGATGTAATTGGGTAGCGCGGTGTAAGGCATATTATAAAACCAATGTCTAAAGTAGTTGCTTTAGTTCCATCTACGAACCAATTAAAATAATATAAGCTAGATCTTACTTTTAACTGTCTGTTCAATCTGAATTATCTGCTTACAAAATATAGGAATGATCTAATAAAAGTAAAATATTGATGTCAATTTGGGGAATTTTATCCAGTTAAATGAAAACCAAAAATAGAAAAGCTTCCTTTCTGGAAATGTTTAAAGTGCCAGCTTTCCAACCAAACTTCTTTTTTTGATTACATCGGGAAGGATTGGAACACTTGTCTACTGAGAATACCCCAAAAGTTAATGATGCTTCCCTTTGCAAAGACATGACGACACTCATGGCATCATCAAGACACAAAAGCAGAGCAAATTTCCCCAACAGGGTCATAGATGGCAATAAAATCAGACACAGGATTTTAGCTTTCCTCGCTAGTCAAAATAATTATACTGTATACAGTATCTCACAAAAGTGAGTACACCCCTCACATTTTTTGTAAATATTTTATTATACCTTTTAATGTGACATTACTGAAGAAATGACACTTTGCTACAATGTAAAGTAGTGGGTGTACAGCTTGTATAACAGTGTAAATTTGCTGTCCCCTCAAAATAATTCAACACACAGCCATTAATGTCTAAACCGCTGGCAACAAAAGCGAGTCCCCCCCAAGTGAAAATGTCCAAATTGAGCCCAATTAGCCATTTTCCCTCCCGATGTCATGTGACTCGTTAGTGTTACAAGGTCTCAGGTGTGAATGGGGAGCAGGTGTGTTAAATTTGGTGTTATTGCTCTCACTCTCTCATACTGGTCACTGTAAGTTCAACATGGCACCTCAAGGATCTGAAAAAAAGAATTGTCACTCTACAAATGCTGGCCTAGGCTATAAGAAGATTGCCAAGACCCTGAATCTGAGCTGCAGCATGGTGGCCAAGACCATACAGCAGTTTAACAGGACAGGTTCCATTCAGAATAGGTCTCACCATGGTCGACCAAAGAAGTTGAGTGGATGTGCTCAGCATCATATTCAGAGGTTGTATTTGGGAAATAGACGTATGAGTGCTGCCAGCATTGCTGTAGAGGTTGAAGGGGCGGGGGGGGGCCTGTCAATGCTCAGACCATATGCCACACCAAATTGGTCTGCATGGCTGTCATCCCAGAAGGAAGCCTCTTCTAAAGATGATGCATAAGAAAGCCCACAAGCAGTTTGCTGAAGACAAGCAGACTAAGGACATGGATTACTGGAACCATGTCCTGTGGTCTGATGAGACCAAGATAAACTTATTTGGTTCAGATGTTGTCAAGCGTGTGTCGCGGCAACCACATGAGGAGTATAAAGACAAGTGTGTCTTGCCTACAGTCAAGCATGGTGGTGGTGTCATGGTCCAAGGCTGCATGAGTGCTGCAGGCACTGCGGAGCTACAGTTGAGGGAACCATGAATGCCAATATGTACTTTACATTGTAGCAAAGTGTCATTTCTTCAGTGTTGTCACATGAAAAGATATAATAAAATATTTACAAAAATGTGAGGGGTGTACTCACTTTTGTCAGATAATGTATATACAGCGCGTAAAATAATTATTGAACACGTCACCATTTTTATAGGTAAATATATTTCTAAAGGTGCTATTGACATGAAATTTTCACCATGTCAGTAACAACCCATACAATCCATACATACAAAGAACTAAAACAAATGCGTTCAGAAATGAAGTCGTGTAATAAACTGAAATGACACAGGGATAACGTACTGAACACGCTAACTGAAATGTATTTAATACTTTGCATGCATTGCTCAGGTGTGATTTTGGCCCATTCTTCCACGCAGTCTTCAAATCATGAAGGTTCCACGGGCCTCTTCTATGAATTCTGATCTTTAGTTCTTTCCATAGATCTTCTATTGTATTCAAGTCAGGTGATTGGCTGGGCCATTCTATCAGCTTTATTTTCTTTCTTTGAAAACAATTGAGAGTTTACTTGGCTTTGAGTTTGGGATCATTGTCTTGCTAAAATGTCCTCCCTTGTTTCATCTTCATCATTCTGGTAGATGGCAGCAGATTGTTGTCAAGAATGTCTTGGTACATTTTTCCATTCATCCTTCCTTCAATGATATGAAGCTTGCCAGTACTGTATGCTAAAAAACAGTAACACACCATGTTCCCATCTCCAAACTTCAATGCTGGTATGGTGTTTTTGGGGTGATGTGCAGTGCCATTTGACCTCCAAACATGGTGTGTATTAGGGCATCCAAAGAGCTCATTTTTGGTCTCATCTGACCTGACTATATTCTCCCAGTATTTCACAGGCTACAAATCTAGATCATGCAGCGATTACATTGTAACCACTAGCCTATACAGCATCATGTTAAAAAAGCCTTTAAAAAGTTCTGGGCTGCTTCATTGTAGCCTTTAAATTTGACCGAATGTCAAAAGTTTAATTCAGACCTGGGGGCACTCTTACAATTAAAGAAATGGTGATACATTTTGGTAAAATTTCACCCTTTAAGAGTCAATGGGGAAGGCAAAGGGTTTTTCTTTATGTGCTCATTTTTAAATATGTAATGGCCTATAAATGGCTCTCAAGGGTCACAGAAGCCTCTCAACTACCCTGGATTGGATCTTGTTGCAAATAACTGCTCCTAAATAGCCCTATTTTATGTTTTTTTTTTTTCAATTGAAAGAAAATAGTGAAAAAAGTAAAATACAAATGTAACAACAAAACACAAATAATCACATCACCAAAAAACGAAACTACCCTAAACGCACTCTCCAGAAATAGCTAGCTTCGCCTTGAAAATGAGTATTCCCATTTGTCAAAAAACAGAAGTTTTGCAGTATAATACATTTTTCCCAAATCATTCCATTTATCCCTTACATTTTAGCAACCCAGGAACAACTATAGACAGTTTCTGTGTGAAGCAAAATTATAGATTAGCTGCTTAAAGTCAATCAGTGCCTTTGTTGCAGACAAACTATGATATGTCGCATATGCACAATTTCTGGACAGAAAGCCCAACAGGTGGTTTTCCCATTGCAGCACTATGGTGATCCCACACAACCTTGGGACACATTTTTGATTGGACCAATCAAGAACACTCACTGAGCAGCACTGCTGATTGGAGCACAGTGAGGGAACATGTCAGACCTCTAAAGATTTGGACCACTGCTCTCACACAGAACACAGCGGTCCGAGTCTTCAGTTTGCTGCCAGGAAAGGACTAGGACACATCACAAAAACCATACAAATGAACAATTTATTTTTTGCAGTTTTACTTCATAGGGAAGTTAAAAAATGAAGCTACAATTGGGCTTTAAATAAAGGCCTATGAGGAGTATATTTTGTACATGCATGTATAGAAGATCGTAGAGGCACATGTTGATAAAATGTAGATTTTGCCAAACAACAAAAACTTGCATAAATTGTCCCTCTGCCTAAATGTCAGGACCAATGTTCCAAGCGGTGACAGAAACATAAAATGATTTCTATCTGGATATTTTTATCAAAGTAAAAGGTAAAACTTTCTATTCGTTAATATTGAATACATTTTCATAAATCTCCTCGCAAATGCTCTTGAATAATGGGATCAGTCTAAGAAGTTCTAACATTAGCAGATTAATATTTTAAATGTTGCTGGCAGTAAAGAGCAATATTTGAACTTTTTCAGATGGTTATTCATGGGATGAAAAAAAATAAAAAACCTCTGTATGGATGGGTTGGAGAAATACAATAGCTTCACATGAATCAGTTGGGAATGAGATTTCAGCACCCACAGAACTAAATATCTTCTAGCAAAAAAGAAAATCGACTAATAATGGAGAAAAACCTAAAATCCATTCTATTTTACTGTATAATTGCAATTCTCGTCTCAAGGGATTGCATTATTAGCCTTAGCCTAACCCTCATCCAGAGATATGTCACAGCCACTAATAATTCTGACTAGTGAACTTTCATTTCATGATGATTTCTCGACATTTGTGTACTTCAGATGAACTAATTGATAGATGCACTCTATTCCTAATCACAAATAAGCATGCCAGAATGTAATAGCTTAATAAATCCCAAAACTCCTCCTAAAGTCAGCTGAGAAAGTGAAGATTTCTATCTTATAGTGAAAAAGTGTAAATTGTGCCTAAGCAGTAGCCTGAACAGTTAATCCTCTACTATAGAGAACAACTATCACAACTTAAAAAAAAAGTTGTTTATTGCGCTTCGTCCCATTAAAACCATTGCCCCTTTCTGTAGTAAAGCCAACACTAGCATTATTAGGATTAATACGGTCTGTGGTGGCTGTAGCTCCATCACAGACTGAAACCCAACTTGTGGATGTTCCTATGGGGGAGGTGTAACCAGCACTTTAGCCACCTACCCGTCTGTAAAAATGGATTTTGCACAGTGTGCCAGCTTGCCCTGCAAGCACTGACGCATTATTCACAACACAAACACTAGTAAAAGATCATTTATAGCTGTTAGAGCTAAATAATCTATCTGCTGGTGCTTTGTATGGTTACAGAAAAAAAAATGCAGGAAGACCACCCAGCCCTACCAGCGCTGACTGATATCCCTGTGTCCCTGATGACGTCATTGATGAAACATGTTGAGTGAAGCTTGGGAGTCTGAGGGACTGTTGTCCTTTTACTGAGTAGAGTGATCTTTGCTTAGGGCTATGAGTGGCTTCTTCATTGCACCACTGCTGTCTTTCTGTACAAAGTAATTTTATCTGCAACATTTGTGAGTGCCATTTTAATTTTCATTTAATAAATATCAAATTAAGAATGTTATGGTTTGTTTTTATTTTGAGAGCATAACTGTGGGACCAGTAATGCTTGTGCCAGAGAACATTCTTGGAGACTCAGCAGTGGATGGTAGTGTAAATGGGCTGAATACAATTGCTGCCTGGGGAAATCTTGATCTTTGTTATGAGGGTCAACTATTAGGTAAGTGGACACCTTTTGGGATTCTGTGGAGGTCTTTTTCTTTGAGAGAATACACTTTTCCTTGCATGTATTGAAAGCATTGCAATTGAATGCATATATTATCACAGATGGCCCCTTTTCACTAATTGATTTTTTCTTATGTTTTATTGTCCATTTGTGTTGATATACTGTATACATATTAGTTTGTAGCTATATATACACGCTATTTGAAGCCATATGCTTATTGTGGGTAATATAGGTTGATTATTTATACACATTTTATATATACTGTAATATAAGCACAGCACAATTTATTTATGGTTTCTTTGAAGTGCTTATCACTTTGGTGCTTGCAGCTGCAACTTAGAGACACTGCTGCACAAAATTCATTGAATACTGATATTTTACTTTTATAAATAAATAGTCAAAGCTATTGGGGCAGTGTGATCTATCCAAAGCAGTTGGTAAACATACACAGCAATGCCAGATAGATCACACAGCCCCAATAGCATAGATTGCTCATTCACAATAATAAAAGATCAGTCAGAGCTATTGGGGCTGGGTGATCTATCTGCCGATACAGTGCATGTTTACTAGCAGCCACAGATAGATCAAAAAGCCCCAAATATAAATAATAAAATATATAAAATAGTCTGCGCTGGTGATGCTGTGTGATCTGTCAGCAGCTTGTAAACATTTGACCCCCACTTCCTGTGATGAATGGTGGCACTTGTGTCTAGCCTGTCCCTGCTGTTAAGGATGAACGTGGTTAATTAGCCCTCAGTTAGCAGTCTACTTCTAGCATGGTTGCACAACCATGGGGCTGTCCAAGCTAGCTCAGCAACACTAGACCCCCCACCCAATGGATTTAATAAGGATTTTTAATATACAGTGATACTTCTTTAAATTTCTCCTTAAAAAAAGCAGTGCACTTCCCAAGATGTTGACCATGCTAGCTCAGCAACAGGGCCATATGTCAGATCAGGATCAAGAGATCCATGCACCTGGGCTACTGGGGGATTTGATAGAGATTTTTATTATGTGGTGATGCTTTTTTTAGGTTCCTCCTGAAAAAAAAAACAGTACACTGACATCCTCAACCATTACCTGAGCTAAAGAGAAGGAATGTTGAGGTTTGATTACATGTATTAAGTTTGGGTGTTAACAAAAAAAACAAAAAATTTGACCACAGCAAAGTGCAAAGGCAATTCTGGTATTCCAGAAACTAATAGCTAGTTTACTTCTGATCTTTGAATATAGACCTGAACAGGATGAACTTTGAGAAGGGACCAATATCTATAGCTCCCAACTGTCTCTGATTTTGAGGGACTGTCCCTCATTCAGAACAAAGTCCTACTGTCCCTTTTTCCTCCTTATTTGTCCCTCATTTTGGTCTGATTTATTTAGTTGCCTATAAAATGCACTACCTATCAATCATAAAGTGTTTCTCAGTGCTAAATCTTTCATGCAATTTCTAAATGGCTGCATTTGTAAATTCCAAAAACCAATATAAAGCAATAATCATGGTAAAAAAGCAATCATGGGTTTAACCAATCTTTTTTTGTACAATTCCCCTTGGGGCAGGGGATGCATCCTATGCCTACATACTTTTGTTAAAAAGTGTCTCTCATTACCATCTCAGGAAGTTGGGGTGTCTCTCCTGTACAGATGGTGTTATTTAAATCTTCAGTCCACAGGCGTGGTCAACAAGGACACAGCTAGTGCTCAGCTTTTGTATTAGACAGCTCAGTATAAACCGCATACTAAAGCATCGTGGCAACTTCTATTAAAGTGGTTGTAATCCCTTACATACACCCAGCAAAGTTATTAACCTTGGGTGATACACAGAGATGAAACAAATCTTCCTACGTAAGCTGCATCTATTTATCTGCAGTCTTAATTTATACAGTTTGTCTGAGATTTCAGAAAGCAGGGGGCGAGGAACCAAAGTTACACTCTGAAGTGGACACACCCTCCTTCACACAGTACAAAGGAACAGAGTTGAGGTCGTCAAACACAGGCTGTGTAATGGAGCTCCCTCCAGTGTCACTTTTTTTCTCTTGGTGTCAGGAAAACCTTTCAGAAGTGACTTATGCAGATAGCAGAGGAGGGAGGCAGCAGACAGAAATCACCCATAGTGCTCTGAATTGAGACAAGCACAAACTGTAGAGGGATATGCTTTGTTCATATTTCACGTCTGAGGTTTACAACCACTTTAACAAATTGGTAATATAAGGTAAAATATGAACTGGGGATCAATAATGTGTTAGCTTTTGTTAGACTATTATGAACTGCTAAAAGACTATGATTGGATGCTTTGACTTATATCACATGACTGCTTTCAGGGTAATCTGAAGATCTAGTGACAAATCACTTTTAAATTACAAATCGTCTGCCAAAATCTGGTCTTGAATTGATTGTGGTGATTAACCTAAAACCATTGCTCACTGCACTAATTACTGATGAAGCCCATCATGAAAAAAATATTACACTTACAAATGCTTCTCTGTTAGACCCTGTACATTATTGGCAGGAACTACTGCAGGCATGCAAACTCTATCTCAGCGAACAAGGTTTTTACAGCTGGTTGGCAATAGCTAAAGCATGAGGTAAAAATTGGTCACTAGAATTCCTGCATTTGAGTACATAGTAGTGCTGTAAAGTATTCCATGTTGAGCAGTAGTCCTGCAGGACAGATAATTGATTTATAGCAATAGGGCTGCAAGACGAATACGTGCTGAGCAGCAATAATGCTGTAGATTAAACCAGAAGATCTGAGCCACTATAATGATGCAGGAAATCCAATGCTGAATGGGATAATAAATTGACAACGGTAGTGCTGCATGTTGGCCAGTCTTCAGTACAAAGGACTTGATGCCGGTAGATCTAGGTCTTGATGCCAGTAGATGTACAGTAGGTCCTGATGCTGTGTGTGTCCAATTTAGAATTTATGCACCTACAGGAGTTAAATTACTTTAAGTTTAAGGATGAAGTTAGGTATATTGTTAAAGGGTTAAACTTGTTTCTGTTTAGGAGCTAAGCAAGGTAAGTAATAGTCCAAGATTTAGGGTTTAGATTAAGTGGCAAGAATAAATATTAAGGGACATGTTGAGGAAGTGTAGTGTAAAGTATTATAGTTTGTTATGGATGATATTAATTGCTAGAGTAGGCCTAACCGCTAGGGAAACAGTAGAGGCCAGGGATATTGAAGGGCGTTTGTATTTGAAGATGTAGGTAGGAGGTTTTGGGTTCAAACAATATGCTTGATCTCACAATGAAAAGAATAGTCTATTAAAGAGAACAATTTGTCTGGTTAGACAGCTGTCCTTCACGAAAGGTCCTTAAAGAGGCAATTCATATGGGATCCAGTGGGTACAGAAGAAACAGG
The DNA here is from genome assembly GCA_018402905.1 of Glandirana rugosa. NCBI lineage: Eukaryota > Metazoa > Chordata > Amphibia > Anura > Ranidae > Glandirana > Glandirana rugosa. Next base: position 49,459 of record BLSH010438581.1, on the reverse strand, counting down.
AGCACCACACCACACCTAAGAGTTAAAAAATTATGTTTATCTCTTTACAAAATGTAAACCAACATGTTTCAGGACTTCAAGGTAATCCCTTCATCATGGCTAGAAAAAACTGACCAAGGCAGACGTTGGACTCAAAGATTAAAAACATATTGAAATGAACTCTGTAGATATTTTTAAAGGGTTAGTTCACCTTTACCAAAAAACTGACAATGCAGATAAGAGCCGTCTATAGATAAAAACAAGTTGAATAAAATTGAATAATGCCCTTGGTAGAGGTGGAGGCCATTTACATGCCTCAAAGCCTGAGAAAAACTTCTAGGAGGTTGCCAAGAGAAGCCCAGTGTTACTGCTCACCTTCACCATGACAGGAGCATGCTCTCAAACTCTGAGCTCAGGGCATCGGGTGAGAGCAAGCACATCTGTTGGGTTTTGAATCAGAGAAAGCGCTCACTCCTGTGATCGTGAACAGTAACAGCTAGGCCAAGCTTAGCAATGTCCTATGAGTTTTCAAGTTGGTCTTCAATGGAGGTCAGTCTTCTGAGGTATGTAAATGGCCTACACCTATAGAAAGGGCATTATTCAATTTTGGCCAAAGCTACACTGCTTGTTCTCAGCTATAGGCATTCCTTTTTGCATAGACAGTCTTTTGGGAAAGGGGAACTTACCTTTTAAAGATGGCTTCAATAATTTACTTGTTCTAGTATGGCTGTGCTTGTCAGGACTGAGATATGGTATATCTGTTTCATAAAACCAAGACGCACAAGATAAAAAAATAAATAAAAAAGATAATAATAGAAAGAGCATGCAGACAAAACTGACAACGGTTTTAGGACAGGATCTGTTCCAATGATAAGAACCCACAATACTAGCATGTCTACAGTACAAATAAAGCACACAGAAATCACAGCTATATCTGAAATCACACCGTTTGTTGCCAAACCATGTTCAATGCTGGGAAAATTGTGAGTTACTGAATGAGATCATGAAAGAAGCAGATGGGCTTCAATTACACATTAAAAACAGCCCTTTTAACTTTTTTTTGGGATGCTGTCCATTTATACTGCCAGGCACCGTTGTTATCCATTTTATAGCTTATCTAATATTCTATCAGAGAACAAAGATGTCAGTGTTAAAGGGTCAGTCCACCCAAAATGAGATTTTAGTAATAGGTAAAGGCTGTGTGGATCAAATCTGCTCCTGACTTCTTTGACATGTTAGATATACCAGTAATGGTATCTCCCTGCTATAGTTCCATTTTTTTTTTTACTGCCCTTCTGGGTGGGATTTTTTGGGTATTCCTGCCCACCTTTGTCTGTTCCAACTATTACATTCTTCATATTACCATTATAAAATACAGCAGGGAGAGTGTGATTCTCTCATAATGGCCACAGCAGGACCTCTGATAGCAACCTGTTTTGTTTCTGCCACTGCCTCCTGTAATACAGTGGTTCTCAACCCTATCCTCAAGTACCCCCAACAGGCCATGTTTGCAGGTTTTCCTTTATCTTGCACAGGTGTTTTAAATCAGAGTCAATGGGCTTGGTATTTTGAACAGTTATTTTATCTTTTATATTTTTAGGAGCCCCGTTGGGGGGGGGTTTGGTGACTAATCAGGGATCTAAACAGACATCTTGTGTTTGAGACAGAGAAAGAAGATTAAGGACACAGGCCTCGATCTCCATCTCTGCAGCCTCAACAGCACAGAATGAATAGACAGAAATAACTCCCGTTAATTTAAAAACTGAAGCATAGTAAACACAGATTACTACGCCTCACTTATGAATGGACAGAGACTGACTGGTACCGATCACTCACTCTGTTCATTCAGAAAAGGAAAGGATGGTAAATGGCAGATTTACTGGCCCCTTCCCTACTCTCCATCCTGACACATCCCGAAAAGCAGCCGGTGGGAGAGGGGAGGGCCAGTCAGTGCTGCGGGAGGGGCAGGAGAGATCACGGGGGCAGCAGAAAGTACCTGAATAGGAGGGGACGTGACCTATAGAGGAACGATCCCTTCCATTTTCCTCTGGCAGCCGCTAAATACCTGCTTCTCCCGCAGACATTTAGCAGCTGCAGGAGGAAAATGGACAGCATTGGTTCCCTATTTGACGCTGCCCACTCCTGTGCAGGTGTACAGGGGGACTGCACAGGGCCCCTGGAGCTGGGCTGCAATTGCAACCTCTGTTAGTTGCTCCCCTAGGTGGAAAAATTGAGCAGATGCTGCTCCTTATCAACAAAGGGACACAAACTTTTGTTAATTAGGAAATATCTGCTCCCTGTTGTGTGGCTATGACATCAAAGAAAACGGAGAACAGGAGCTGGATGCTCCAATTTCTTTGCCATCCCTGCTCAGCTCAGAGCAGGTTGTTAACTCTGCAGGCTCTGCTCATGTGGTATAATCACTACACAAGCAGGGGGGTGCAGCCTGTCTTTGGAAAGCTCACATTCTGTACAAGTCAAACCTGGCAGGAACTTGCAGCAGTTTTCAAAATAGAAAACATGGTATATAGAAAGTTAATTAGGGGCAGGGCCTACACCAGTTTCTATTTAACTCTGAAATAGAAACCAGTGCAGGTGGCACAGAAAGACCTGCTACAGCTGTATCTGTTTAGATTATATGGTGTATTCCAATGTAAAAGTTTCCTGTGCCATTATAATGGCTCAGAGTTTGGTAAAGTCCCTGTTTTGCTCCAACCAGCTGCAATGAAAATGCACAAGGAAATGCAAGCAGCATTGACAGAATTTTCAGATGTACTGTGCTGCATTTTTAAAGGATCCCATTTAACTATGTACATGGCAGAAATCAGGGCAATGCACTTATTCATTAAGCAATAAATGTCCCAATGCAATGAAGTGTGCTGGTGGAGTCGGTTCTATGGCTAAGAATTCAGCAAAGTCGTGCTCCATTTTTCAATGCCATCATGACCTTGCAATTATGCCCATTTATCACATCATAGCTAGGCCATATGAAATGTGTTAGAAATCTGCATATCTGCAGAACTTGGGTCATCTGCTTCCCTATAATCCCCCATATTCCCCAGGGCCTATCAATTGAGATACGCATGTCTACTGTATGTAGAGGCTCTCAAGGAGACTACATATGAGTATGCACAATATGAACATTCCCCATCTAATCAGCACCAAAATGTCTCATTAAACTGTTCGCAAATGAATGCAACAGAAACCTTTTTTTTTTTTTTTGAGGTATTTTTGTGCTGACTAGCTGGATGGAGGACTAGAGAATTTTAACTTTATTGACAATATTGCCCTATTCACATGCCCCTTTCCTTTACTAGTAAGAGACAGATTAAATTGGTTGCTTTATTTATTTTTTTCAGCGAGAAGAGCAGACCCATTCACTTTGAGCCTGATTATACATTTCAGTTCTAGTTCTGCTTTCACATCAACCCCACCTTTGCAAAACAGAGCCTGGCATCTTGCTTCTTATCAAATAATAGTTTTATTCAGGCCTTATTAGAGAGGTCATTATGCCAGTATCTCACAGGCATTTTCCCAGCTAGCATCTGGCAACATAATGGATTTCTGCTGTTTGTCACCCCATCATCACTATGCGGACCTGCAAGCAGTGCATCACAAGGGTTTGGGACACCTAGCGAGGGAAGAGACATAGTTGGCTTTTAGGTGACGGGTCAAGGGATGTGTACAGTACCTTCCACTTCATATACGCATGCAATGATGAGCAGAAAAAAAAAACAAAGACAGACCAGAAAGCAGAAGTCAAACATCACACTTTATCACATTAACCAAAAGTGCACACACAGGTTCTTTTTGTTAAAGAAGCATTATATAAGTTGTTACATGGATTTCACTAGACTAGCCACTTTACATTGCCAGCAAGTATACCTTTACAGCACTTAACAATTTAGTATATTGAAAGCTAGCTTGTAGAGCCTAGAAAATACATTTAATTTAATCAATATTGTTTAGCACTAATGTGTGTTACACTATCACACTTGTCAGCAATGTCTGGTTGAAGAGGAATCTTAAGGATCTTGCGAGTCTACAGACACTACTTTATTATAAAATATACAATAAATATATATACACACACAATAAATATACATATATATATATATATATACACACACACACATACACAGTATCTGCCAAGAGTGAGTACATCCCTCAAATCTGACAATACTGAAGAAATGACACTTTGCTACAATGTAAAGTAGTGAGTCTCCAGCTTGTATAACAGTGTAAATTTGCTGTCCCCTCAAAATAACTCAACACACAGCCATTAATGTCTAAACCACTGGCAACAAACGTGAGTACACCCCTAAGTGAAAATGTCCAAATTGGGCCCAAAGTGTCAATATTTTGTGTGGCCACCATTATTTTCTGAAAACCAATAAACTCCAATTCCTCTACCAGATGTCAAACCATGTAGCAAGGGTATTTAGTCCAACATGGAGTCTCTAAGAACGTGGTGGTTAGTCAGCACTTTATGGTCTTGCTGCCCTCTTCAGGATCATGGGAATCCAAATTTACTACAGAGAAAACACAAACATGAGGGGCACACCGACCTAGTGCAATACCATTAAAAATGTTTATTAAAAAAAGTAAAATCCATATACTCACAAGCGGAGCAGGTAGCAAGGCATTTAGAATGAATACACCTCCAACGGAGTAGACAGACAATACCTCAGCAAAGGGACCGGACGGTGTCCGTAATCGTATGGCCATACCGGTCCCTGAGGTGTTGTCTGCCTACTCCGTTGGAGGTGTATTCATTTTAAATGCCTTGCTACCTGCTCCGCTTGTGAGTATATGGATTTTATCTTATATTTTTAATAAACATTTTTAATGGTATTGCACTAGGTCGGTGCGCCCCTCTTGTTTGTGTTTTCCCCACCATTATTTTCCAGCACTGCCTTAACCCTCTTGGGCATGGAGTTCACCAGAGCTTCAAAAGCTGTCACTGGAGTCCTCTTTCACTCCTCCATGACAACATCACGGAGCTGGCGGATGTTAGAGACCTTGCGCTCCTCCACCTTCCATTTAAGGGTGTCCAACAGATGCTCAATAGGGTTTAGGTCTGCAGACATGCTTGGCCATCCCATCCCCTTTACCCTCAGCTTTCCTCAATGAACTCTAGCTCCCCAGTGCCATGCAGACCAATTTGATGCAGTTTGCGGCATATGGTCTGAGCACTGAAAGGCTGACCCCCCCATCCCTTCAACCTCTTCAGCAATGCTGGCAGTACTCATATGTCTATTTCCCAAAGACAACCTCTGCATATGACACTGAGCACTTGCACTCAACTTCTTTGGTCGACCATGGCGAGGCCTGTTCTGAGTGGAACCTGTCCTGTTAAACCACTGTATGGTCTTGGCCACCATGCTGCAGCTCAGTTTCAGGGTCTTGGCAGTCTTCTTATAGCCTAGGCCATCTTTATGTAGAGCAACATTTTTTTTTTCATATCCTCAGTTATTTGCCATGAGGTGCCATGTTGAACTTCTACTGACCAGTATAAGAGAGAGCGTGATCACACCAAAGTTAACACACCTGCTCCCCATTCACACCTGAGACCTTGTAACACTAACGAGTCACATGACACCAGGGAGGCAAAATGGCTAAGTGGGCCCAATTTGGACATTTTCACTTAGGGGTGTACTCACATTTGTTGCCAGCAGTTTAGACATTTATGGCTGTTTGTTGAGTTATTTTGACGGGGCAGCAAATTTACACTGTTATACAAGCTGTACACTCATTACTTTACATTGTAGCAAAGTGTAATTTCTTCAGTGTTGTCACATGAAAAGATATAATAAAATATTTGCACAAAATGTGAGGGGTGTACTCACTTCTGTGAGTATATATATATATATAGTTTATGCTCTTCTTTTATTAGGATTGAATTTATGAATATTGTAATAAATATTGTTTGCAGCACATTTTAAATATAGGATAGTAATGTATTGTATGTCTATATACAGCATGCAGGTGGGGCTCTTGAATACTCTTCATGTGTTTTCCAGGCTATCTAATCCAGCTTATCTGCCTTGCTGAAAAAAATGCATATTGTTTACAGAGCTCAAAAGCGCAGCTGAAATTTACACACATAAGCGGATGAGCAGCAATCAATCCTTCCTAGCACAGTTCTAAATGAGAGATACAATTAGAGAAGGTGCCTCTGAAAGTATTTAGTCTGCGGAAATCGATAATGCTGAGGTTTCGTTCAGCATTTTTGTGTGCCACCTGGTGTCCACTGTGTACCAGTGGTGAGGGGTGAAAAGATGTGCTGTTTCAGTGTATCATACAATCTTTTTCATATTTTTTTAAACTTTATTGAAGTTTATATGCTGCAGTTGAGCAAAATATCTGTATGTTTCCACACAGCACTGTCTTTCCCCCTGCATTGAGATATGAACGAGGCACATAGAAAATAATCGTTTTCTATATGCCCTAGCGTGACCCGGGTTGTTCCTTGCATTTAGTGTGAACAAGCTCTTGTAATGATTGTACCCTATATTAAACATTTATAAGACAAAGCATTTATATGCATATAATAAGAAAACATACATATACAGTATACATAAGAAAAAAGAATGATGATATAATAATGATATAAAAGATAGGTTAACAACATATAAAGTTTAAAAAAAAAATAGGATAAGATCAAACCCAAGCCATTACAATTGCAATTCCTATTAAATGTTAGCAGTTTTAAGAGAAAAAAGTTCATATACTGTACAAGGAATTCTGGTTAGGTTTCTTCCTTACTGTAAACAAAATGAAACTGTTGCTTTATACTTTATCCAGACCAAAAAAAATTAGCTTGGTTTAAGAAGGTGACACTATTGAGGTTTCCCCCTGTAAAGTCAGAGCTAGAGCTCTCCAATCAGTGGGAAGCATGAGCTTTGCTGATTGCAGAGCTATTGATTTGACTGTTAGGGGTGGGTTGGACCTCTGCAGTGAGTCTACTGCTTCCATAAAGAGAGCAATGGTCTCATTCTGCAGCTGCTGACAGGAAACAGGCTTTTTTTATTCTGGTTGTGGCTGCTTTAGAAAGAAAGCAACTTGTAAGAAATGGAACATCTTTAGTTTGGATGCAACTGGAATACATTTATCTGATTTACACAAAGCTCAATTGGGCTTCAAAGCCTAACTTTAATGTTTTTTTTTTAAAAAAAATCAGCACAGGAGCAATATTTACATTGAAAGAAAATGCCCCTTGTGTTGTGGGCTGCTGCCTTAGCTGAAAGCTTCCATCCTCCCCATAACGCTAATCTTCCAGTACTGCGGGTGTTAATGCAACTGCTGGACCAGTCAAAGGCAGGCACTTGTCAAGAGTTCCAATTATTCCTGCCCTCTCTGCCCCCCTCCTTCATTCATAGAAGCTGTGCTTAAATTTCCAGAAATTAAAAGAGCTCTATGAATTGAGGACAAGCTGATGAATGAAAGATCCACCTCCTCCATTCATAAAGCGATTCTCAAAAATAAAGTTGAATTCCTGCTGAACAATAATTGATCTTAAAAAGGCTTCTCTCCTGCTGACTATCATATCTACCCTATGGAAAAAGATTAGCATATTTACCTTTCGCAGCTTGCACTATTCTGGGCATGTCATCCTGGAGCTCCGGCTTCCCTGTGTCACTGAGCCGCTGCCTGCAGAAGAGAGAAGGGAGCTTGGACAATGGCTGGGTTATGGGAGCCTATGGGTGGTGTCAGGGGTTGCAGGGGTTGCAGTTGCAACCGGGCCCCATGCTCTAGGGGGCCCGTGTGGCTCCCTTGTACATCTGGATAGGGGGTGGCATTTAGAGGAACCAATGTCCTCCATTTTCCTCCTAATGGAATAGATTGGTTCCTCTATATGCTGCCCCCGCCCCTCCTATCCAGTTCACTTTCCTGCTGTTCCTGGGTCCGTGTGCTCCCTTTGGTCCCCCCTGCAGGGCCGTTGTCTTCCCCCCCTCCTCTTTCCTGCCAGCTGCTGTACTGGGAGGCTCGGTACACAGCTATTCCTGTCCATTCATTCTCTGCACCTGATATCTCATCAAGGCCCCCCAACAAGGCTCCTAAAAAAAAAAACTGTAAAAAAAAATTTAAAAAAATTAAACGTAAAAATAATAAAATTAAAATAACAAAAATGATAAACTGACACCAGTGAGGGAACTATCAGGATTGAAAGGTCACACTTGCGCCCTGGCATTTCACCACCATGGGGAGGCCCTAAGATGGCAGAAAGGGGGCCCGCGGCAGAACTTGTGACAGGGTCCCGCCATGAGACCATAATAAAGGGCCCTGCGACGGGAGTAAAGGGCCCCAGGATCAGTGGGAAGAGGGGAGGGCCCTGGGCAGGGGTCAGGGGGGCTCTTCACAATTTCTTGCACCAGGGCCCTGAGGGTTTTAGTTACGCCTCTGGGTGGTGTCATGGCTCCCAGAGGCACAGCTGTTGCTGAGCATTTTCTGACACCGGGGAGCCACATGTGGAATCACATGAATGGAGCAGACTGCAAAAAGGTAAGTATAAAAATCTTTTTCACATAGGGTAGGCAGCAGGAGGGGGGAGAGGACATTTTTAAGGATTGTTATGTAGAAATTCCACTTTAACTAAACCTAGGCTTTAACAAAGCGCTATAGTTCCAATTTCTAAAATTGACCTCAGAACTATCACAACTGACAAAGAAACTGGAATAAATGTAAGTGGAATTCACATTTCCTAGCTCTAGAGAAAATTGCTGTGGATGCTGCTAGTGCCTGAGGCTTTCACTTCCCGCAGCAGTGTTCTCGCTGCTGAAAACCTTCCTCCTCTAAGCCAATCAGCACTGGCCACTTTTATTTCCTTCCATAGACCTTGTGACCAACACCACAATGGTATCCATATCACTAACCTTGGGAGAACTGTGATGGAAGTGATACAGGGAGCCCTCTTCCATTATTGTAGCCCCTGTGATGATGTCATTGGGGGTGACAAAGACATTTTCCAACATTCCTGTATTAGGAACATTTTCCAATGACAAAAGTGACCATAACAGGTAATGAACACTATTTAAATAGGAAAATATGACACCATCAGCTTTTTTTGATTAAATGAGTCAAAACGTTAGAGTTTATATAATCTGTGGAATCTAGGGATGGTGATAAGTCTTCATGATCTGGAAAGATTGTAAAATAGAGAAAAGCTGAGAGTTTTCAGCTTGTTGCAAAGAAAAGTCTCGCCCAACCAGGTAGAAGAGAATCAGGATAAACAACAGATGCCAGAGATTTAGAAAGTCAAACAAAGCAGTCTGCTATATTCATTGTACAGTGCCATGATGTAGGCTAGGAGCACAGGAGCAAACGCTGACCGCAATATCCACCTAACAATATCACAAGTCCGTAAAAGCACCATTGTCTAGACAGGAATGGAATATCCGTGTTTCCAATGACTACCAGCGTGTTATATAATGCAATAGACACCTTCAGATGAAAAAGATTATCTCCACATCACCACAAGTTTATAATCATAATACACTAGACATGTCAGCATAATAATGACTACCCCCTCCTTTCAAGCTGTCTATGATAGATTTACCCAGATTGGAGTTTAAACTTTGTTATTTAAAGCCAAAATGTAGTAGTTTTTTTTTTTTTAATAAGCACAAGGGACAGTACTTACATGTCATTACCTTGTACTGGTTGCTGCTCTCCTAGATTTCATCCTCTGCACCCCCTTCCTGCAGGGATTACAACAGCTGCTAGACCAGTCATAGGCTCTTGTCAAGAGTGCCAACTATGCTTAAATTCTATGAATGGAGGAGGTGGACCTTTCATTCATTTATCCGTCTTCCATCCATTGAGTACTTTTCATTGATGGAAGCTATAGTACAGCTTAAATAAAGGAAGGGGTCAGAAAAGGTGGTTATAGTTGGCACTCTTGACAAGTGCCTATCACAGGTCCAGTGGCTGTATTAACCCCACAACTTTGGAAGAATACTGCTGTGGGAGTGTGGGGGGAGCAGAGGACCCAAGAGTTCAACTAGGACAGCAGCCTGCAGCACAAGGGACATTTCCTATTAAATTTAAGCATTATCCCTTGTGCCATTAAAAAAAAATAAAGTTTGGCTTTAATGTAGCAGGGAGGGCCCCGTGTTACTCAGTAGGATGGTGGTTTACTCCAGATTTTGAGAGAAGCATACACACGGAATATTCAGGTGTGTGCTGGCTTAGTAATAGAGCCAGAGTTAGAGCTCAGGGTCCCAACCTCCTGAGGGAGGTCAGTGTGTCAGAGGGGAGCCAGGGGAGATGCTGACGTGCATCAAGGTCAGGTTAGGACAGAGGAAGGTCCAAGCCTGAGAGGAAGTCCATGTGGGACAGGAGCAGCCAGGAGGCTGTAGAGGGTCCAGGAGGGACAAGAAAGATGCAGAGCTAAAGTTCAGTGCCTGCGCATACCATTGGGATGTGTTTGATGGTCAGGGAGACCCTGCAGAGGTACGTGGACCAGTAAAACTGCCACAAGAGATCCAGGAGGCTGAATGTTGTGTCTGTGCAGTGATGGTGAGAACCCTGTGTGGGAAGAGTTATCTGTAGGACTTGCTTTTAAATAAACGTAGGCTGCTCATAATTCGGTTTTGGACTGTCACAACTTATTGTAAACGCACCTACCGCTTGTGTTTAATTACCCAAATCTCACAACTGTCATTATGCCCATTGTATAACAGGCACTGTAATCACCCTGTACTTGCCTTTCCCACAATGTCCATCACCTACATCTGCAGTCAGAAATACAAAAAATACCCAGGACTTCTGCACAGGACATACGCCTAGAGCATAGGAAAGATAGTACAACATGCTTGGTGTGCCTCCTGTAAAATGAAACAACTTCTTTGCCTACTATGGATAGGCTCACATACAACATAAATGTATATAGGTGTATTCTGTGGTTTGCGAACTACAGGATCACAATTCCCCACCATCCCCTTCCCTAGTGCTTGCCTCTATCAGTGAGTATGGACACTCATGCAAGATGGTGAAGCAATGCATTGTGGGACTTTTTGCCAGATCTAAATACTATCAAAGAAAAAGTAGAAGGACTTTGTAAAAAGTCATGGGAGATCATGACGTTCACAAGGCCCTTGTCTACCACAAAATGGCTCGTATTCTTTGAAAAGTATAGAAGATGTTTTATCAATGGGAAGGCGGCACAGACAGTGACCCACTGCGATTGCCGTCTTCCAGCTTTGGCAGTTTGCTTCACCACTGGTCTAGAAGAAGCAACAGCAATCACATCATTAGAGGTGACTTTATTGGCACCCAGCTAATGCCCCTATAAAGTTTTTGCTCACACTTTAGCTTTAAAACAAGCCTTTCAGCCAATTTTTAAATGTAAAATTCCTGCAAAATAGCGAATGCCACGTCTGTCGTTAGCTGGAAAATCCACTACTTTGTGCTCCTCTAATTGCAGTTTACAAAAAAAGAAAAGAAATTAATTTCCTTCCTTTTAATTGTGAGACTGGCTCACTGATCTTACCAGCAGGAGCTAACCAATGATCACATTCCCCTGCTGCACAAGGCATGACATGGAGCTGATTTCAAGACAGGTTATGGCATTTACTTTAGATGCCATTGAAATACAGAACTGTGATAAATGTATTCATTGATTTTTTCCATGTCTGCCTGGAATTCAGCTTTAAAACCATCATCTGATAATGAGACTTTCCAAATTCGACAAAGTGTGATCCTTGTCCGAGTCTCACTCCAACCTCTCTCTCTCTTTACCAAGACTGCAGCATTTCTTATTTAACTAATCTCTAGTGCAGGCAGGGCCAGCCCTACCATGGGTCCCAGTGGGTCCATTGGACCCAGGCAGCACTTTGAGAGGGGCAGCAAATTGAACCACGCCGCCTCTCCTTTTCTTCTATTTACCCAACAAATTTGATGGCCAAGATTATTTTCCCAGCAGTTGTGTGCCCTGATGACAACTGCCCCCGGGCTGCTCTGCCTGCCCCTGTACTGCCCTAGCCTGCCCCTATACTACCCTAACCTGTCTATATACTGCCCTAAGCTTGCCCCTATACTGCCCTAGGAATTGAGCATAATGGGATGTCATATTTGGCATATAGACCAGGTGCTGTTGCATGCAAATCTGACTTCCTGATAAATTAATCAATTTTAGTGTTAATTATAGTTATATAAAATAAAGGATGTGGGGGCCTTTTGGTGGGCGTGATTTTCTTTTTGGGGGGGGGCAGCATTTCATTCTTGGACCCAGGCAGGGGTCTCCAAACTGTCTAAACAAAGGGCCAGTTTACTGCCCTTAAAACTGCAGTACATAGTGTCCCCTTGTTGGTATTAGTGGGAGGAATAATGCTCAATCATTTGTCAGTTGAAGGAATAGCACCCCCATCATTGGTGTCAGTGGGAGGAATATTGCCTCATCATTGGTGTCAGTGGGAGGAATATTGCCTCATCATTGGTGTCAGTTGGAGGAATATTGTCCCACCATTGGCGTCATTGGGAGGAATAGTGCCCTGGTGTCAGTGGCAGGAACTATGCCCCACTGTTGCCAACAGTGGAGGGAATAATGCTCCAAGGGCCGGATAAAAGTAAAAGGGCCGCAGTTTGGAGACCACCGCTCTAGTGGATACTACATAGGAATAAATGAACATCTGATTCAGTCAGAAAAAAAATAAAAGTTTGGTGGAATTCTGCTTTATTTTTGCACGTGACAAAGAGCCCTTCTACTGACATGAAGCCTCACCTCTGTGTGGTCCTATTACTTCTAATAATGCTCATTCTGTACCATAGAACAAAAATATTGCAGAAATAAATATCAATTCTTGCATGAAGTGGCTTGCGATAACAGGACATTCACCATCTTTAAGGAAGGCATATCATTTTTATGCATGGGATGAGGAATTTGTGGCATTTTCACTGATGAACAGCAGCGGAAAGTTAAATACATTTTCAGATCAATGAAATGTGTCTTTATGACCCCCTGAAGGATCCTTGCTAAGAAAATCTATTCTTCCCGTGGAGGTAAATATATGGATTGCCACAGTCATAACAGATTCTCCAGAATACTAAAAGCAGAATCCCAACCCCCATCTCATTTGATGTTCATCCAAACAGGTCTAAGGTAGGGAGATTTCCTGTCTCACACAAGAGCTTAAAGGATATATGTCCTATTGCTAAATTCATTAAGCCACCCAGCCTCCCTGTCAACTCAAGATCAAGAAAAGGCGAATTCAGCAACTGAAGGGATTTGAAGAGAACCGAGAACGCTAAAGGAATATGAGAGAGGGGAATTAAAAGTGAAAAACCAGAGAGAACAAGGGAAAGCTCTGCTAAACCAATGAAATGACAGACAGGTAGATGGACAGACCGACAGAAGACAGACTGACAGAAAGGTAAGTAGATTGATTGCCTGCATCTGTTCAGCCACAAAACAAGCACAATTCATGTATGTCAGTAAGTAATGGTAGTTGGCAGATCTAAATAAAGTTGATCTATCTATAAAAGTATGCAAATGTTTCAATTCTGTAAACTGAACTAATAGAGGCAGACATGGTCTTGAAATGAGTTCTTAACAGGCAAACTGAAAAAAAAGTATGATTTACACCAGTTAGAAGACACCTCCCAGTACATCCACACTACCTTTGATCCACTGATCACCTGGGGCCTCCCGAACCAGGGATGTGCTCTATACTACAAATAACTAGCAAAGTGTCCTGGCTCTCACCAGTTGCATCCAGGTGGACACATCTATGGGCCAATCACTGTGATGGGCTCCCTTACTGACCAGTAAGTAAACTGCACCTAAAGGAAAGGAATGGGGCCAGCACTACCAACCATTAAGCTTGGCAATACTCCCACACTTTGCAGATGTCCCAGGGGTGCTATACAGTGGATCAAAGCAGGATGGAGGTACTTGCTTTCAGGTGGAAATTCGGTTTAGTTTTCCTGTCTCCCATAAATAGGTTTACTTTAAATAGTCTAAAAAAAGAAAACAAATACAGCCACCAAATTTGGATCGGTAAGCTGCAATATATTTAATATTTGGGTTTCATACCACTTGTTGGGGAAATTGCATATTTCATATTCCTTATTAAGGTTGGCCTCACAAATATCTATTATAGCCTCTAATATCCTGATTACCTTGCATGACACAACTTATTGGCATTTGACTTGCCTTATATGGACAAGCTAGCCCCCTCTCCTCAGGAATGTGAAGGTCATATTGTTGCTTACCAGGGCGTTGGCTGGGAGTGGTCTTATATTACCACAGCCAAAACCTATACGAGTTTGTCTCACCCAGAACGGCCATGAGGCCAGTGTCTGGTCCTGGTCACCTGTGCCATGAAAGGGACCCATGGCGGGAAACAAGCACCTTTAGTTAAGTATTCTTGATATTTCTTTATCTTTATCTGTATCTGTCATTACTTGTAATAAATATAATATTTTTAAGTATTTATTGTGATCTCTCTTTGCACATATCGAAAACAACCCCAAAACGTGACAAGAGACCACTTTAGGTGAACTTGTACCCATTAGGACTTTCATCCGCTAAGCCAATTACAGCAAAATGCGGCTGATAATGTTCGTTCAAAGGAATGTTTCTTATGTGCATTAGCTATGACAAGTTCCCATGAAGTGGTCATTGCATCTCTGGGTTAGGATGAAATTGTGTTTGGAATAGACATGGATCGTGATGGAGTGATACAATGATATTACATAAGCTCAATGAGACACCATTATAGGACATACCTACATAAGATCCAGATCGTGTCACCTCCCATGAGCCAAGGAGGGCAAAACACAACCACCTCTTCCTCTCATTTACCAGCTGTGAAATCACAACAATACTTTCTGCATGGACGAACGTTCCACACTGGGTGAAATGTGTGCAAATCAAGGCTTCACGGGATTGAGAAAACTGTTTTTAATTTCAGGGACCCCCCGCCCCCCCAATCTGACCTGGAACTAAGGTCCTCTAGCTTTTAGAAATACTTCGAACCCAACTAGTTGTAAAAGGTCACAATACAAAAAATTACAAATAAAAATGCAATTCTAAATTTCCAACTTTAATATTGCAAGCTCAATTGCAGTACATCACCATTACCATACTCCTGTCTATCCAGTGTGAGGTGTTTAGGTTCTACCAGTGTTCACCATGTTTGCTTTACATGGGATCACACAAGTAAACTGAGCCCTTTTCCAGCCTCCAATAGATACACCCAAAGCTACAGTAGAAGGATACAGGGATATAACAAGAGTTGTTACACCCAACGTTTTATAATGGTGGTACCTGTGTTGCTAAATTGTAAAACTACCCTTGACGCGGGGTTCCCCTTGCTCTGGAAGGGTTAAATGCTAATTTTTTCCTACGGTATCATTAAAGAAAATTTGTATTTTATCATTTGCTGCCACAGGCTTCCTGTTTTCTGTGTGGCCATTCCCTCAAAGCTGCTTTTCTTAGGCGCACCATCGATCAGCCGCCAGTTCCGCGTTGTGCCCATCTACAACCTGGAGTGTCAACCTCCCGGGGAGCAAGGGATAAGGTAATATGTCTTTTTTAGTCTTCCCCTATACAAACATGAGCATGCCCCACTGCAAGGGCAGTTTTACAACTTCCAAGGAATTCAGCTTTAAGTCACCCGTTTCTGCAGTCTTTCCCTTTTCACAACATCCTTTTTGTGAACTAATGTTTTGTACATGGGTTAAGGTTATGTCTCTGTCTCGCTTAGTGAGAAATAAAAAAGGTGTGCATGCTATGAATTTACAAGTTGTAAAAAAATAGAGTATCAGCATGACACCCAGGAAATTTTTGATCTGAAAAAAATCAAGAATGTAAGCAAAGGTCTCAGAACAATTTCTCTTCAATAATTGGGTTTTAACAATGACCGATTTTATATTAGCTTCATTCATGGTGGTTGAGGGGGACGCAAATCAGTTCAGAGAGCGATCAGCCAAATTAAAATGTTACTAAACCCAGGACCCTGCATTCACTATATCTGGCATCCCACTGAACATGGAAATTTAATTATTTTAGTAAATATAAACTGCTAAATGTTTTTTCTCATCAGAAGTATATAGCAGTCTTATGACTTCTATCAGTGTCCGGCTGAGCACTGGTTAAAGCTTGTAGGAGATGTTTACATTCTTCTCTGACTGTTATGAGGCTTCAAGACCCCTAACCCTCTGTCTGGACAATACTGATTGGCCCTGTGCTGATCACATGCACCCTCCCAAGAAAAAAAAAAAACAAAAACAAACCTTTCTAGCAATACACACAAAACTCAGCATGTGCAGTGCCCCCTTAACCACTTACCAACCGGAAGGTTTTCCAGCTTAGGACCAGAGCACTTTTTGTGATTTGGCACTGCGTCGATTTAACTGACAATTGCGCGGTCGTGCGACATTGCACCCAAACAAAATGTGCGTCCTTTTTTTACCCACAAATAGAGCTTTCTTTTGGTGGTATTTGATTGCCTCTGCGTCATTTCTGATCATCGCTATAAACAAAAGAGCGACCATTTTGCAAAAAAACCCAAATTTCTTACTTTTTGCTAAAATTCAAATCCAAAAAAAAAAAAATCTAAAAAAACTTTTTTTCACCGGTTTTGGCCGATTTATATTCTTCTTCATATTTGTGATAAAAAAAAAATCACAAATGGCGTTTATTGGTTTTGCGCAAAAGTGGCCGCGTTTACGGATGATGAGAATTAATTTCTGGGGTTCTTTTTTTTTTTATTTTTTACTAGTAATGGCGGCGAACTGTGATTTTTAGCGGTACTGCGATATTGCAGCGGACATGTCGGACATTTTTGACACTTTTTTGGGACCAATGACATTTATTCAGCGATCAGAAATTTAAATGTCCACTGATTACTGTATAAATGTCATTGGCAGTGAAGGGGTTAACCTGGGGGGCAGAGCTAGGGGTTAACTGTGTTCCCTGGGTGTTTTCTTACTGTGGGGGGGTTGGGCTACCATGGGCATGAGAGATCTAACTGATCCCAGTGATAGGGATCAGTAGATCACCCATGCCCGCACTAACAGAGCGGGAACCACCGTGTTTACATCGGCGGTTCCCCGCTCTTTGCATGTGGCCGCTCATCGCAGCTCGCCGGCGGACATCGGGTCCGCCTGAGCCGTGGGCACACTGCTCAGGAGCGCGGCGTGCGCGCCCCCCTAGCGGCCGTTCGCAGATCGCCGTCTTTTTATGGCGATTCGCACACAGCAACCCGACTGCCGCCGTGAAAACACGGCAGGCGGTCGGGAAGTGGTTAAGGCACTGTTCTATCAGGAGATGGACTGGGGACAGTAAAACAAGGGGAAGATCAAAGAAGATGGGATCACACTGTCTTTTTACACAATGTGGAGGATTAACCCCTTAGGTTCCAGTGAGTAGAACAAGCATGCTTTACTGCATACACAGACTGATTTTACTGTTGTGGGTTTAGTAACACTTTAAGGCACATTTGCACTGAAACCACAAACCAGACATCCATTTTTTTTTTTATTATAATTCGATATTTAATTTCTTGAGATTTTCACTGAAAAAAAAAGTTCCTAGTAGGTGTTCAGAGTTTTTGAATTCAACAACATAAGAAGGTTAGGGCAATTGTTCTCTGGCATATTAAACACAGTGATGTGTAAGACTGGAACAAAAAAAGGTAAAGAAAAAAGGACCAGTTGCCCATTGCAACCAGAATCCCTGTTACACTTCCCCACTAAATGAATGACAGAACTTCACTGGTGGCCATGGCCAACTGCCTGCCAGAAATCTTAGCTGGTCTATAACGGACCGAAGAACCAAACATACCCTCACTGAGAGATGTTTGGACGCAGAAACATAACAGTAGAATGGGGTTTTGCCAAACAACGCAACTAAAAATCAACATTATCATTACTAACTCTGTGCTTTGTATGGGGCTCTGTATTAGGGTCAGTTCAAACTTGGCGTTGTGGTAATGTGCAGTAACACCCACATTATCGCAACACACCATGTGCTGTTAAAATGAATGGCACCCTAATGCATCTAGCAAGCATACCACAGGGCAAAGATGTGAACCATCTACGCATTGTGATGCAGTGAACCTGAAAAAAAGATGCCTGTGAATTAAAACCTGTGTGGTCATACCTCAGCAGTCCATTCAAAATGAATAATGCACCACACTAGTCTGAATGGGTGAATTAGGGAACACTGCATCTGTATGTCTGCATCACAACACAGGAAGTCCAGTGCATGTGCAATAGCCCTGCCAAGGTTGGAGTGCTGCTAGTCTAAACTTCATGGGCAGCTTGTAACCAGCCTGAGCTCTGATTGTCATGGCTTTCTGCATTTTTTGACTTTCCCCTAAGGCTAGGGCATCATTTGATTCTCCCTGTTGTTGGGGAGTATTCATCAGCAGATAGATCAAGAAGATACAATGTTATGGGTTATGATTTTTTTTATGTCACCCTAGTCAATTACTACGTTTATTTCCAATGAAGGAGAAAAAATATTCAGGGAGCCCTGCTAGACGAGTCTTTGTGGCTTTCCCAGGCCTGCTTCCAAGAGAGGCCTCATCAGCTCCCGTACCTAGCGCCAGGGAATGGGATACTTGCTTATGTTATGGTCTGGAAGGAAGCTAGGAAAGTGGAGCACCTTCAGGAAGCTTACCCAGTCAACTGCTACTCTCAGGTTAGAGGCAAAACCTTGGCCCATGAGAGGGACTGAAGCCATTGGAGCACAAGGATTTTTGTCACCATTATGGGAACCTGTGAACCCTATCCGCCTCTTCCTTGGCCACCAAAGCAATACAACCTGCAGGAAAAAATTCACAACATGGATGTAGGCCATTCAGTCGCCACTGGTGGGTCAGTGAGTGCTTTGAGCACCCGTAGGCCAAATCACAAATAGCAAGGCTAGCAGGGCCAGCTAAATTCATCAGGTCTTTAGAGGATCACTACAACATGTGTATAAACAGCATAAAAATTGGTGGACAGAATTCAACCTCAATGATACACTTGCAATGATAGCATCGGATGCCATCGAGGTACTGATCAATGCATTCTATTGCTTTTCTTAAGTAGACTTTCTGGTGACAGGTTTGGTAATATTGTTCATTAACTTAAATATTCATTAAATGAGCATCAGTCGAGAAATTAATTACCTTAGCTGAGCACATTTTCATTTATTTGTCACCTCTGCATCACAGTGCTCACCTGAAACGTCATTTATAGACCTATTAATGAAATGTCTTGTATGCCGTCATGGACAATCATCGTTTTCCTTTCCAATTTTTTTATTTATTTTTGAGCTCCAAGTGAACATCTAAATTCACAAATACCTACAATGGTCGTTGGGTAATCTAGATTTTATTAGGGGCACATATTTATAAGGAGCACCAGGAGATGTTTTTATTCATTTTTATCAGATTAAAACAGGATCGGGTAAGAAAGGGACAGACTGACCCCCAGTACAATCCCCACAATTGTTGATTTTAGGCCCCGAAAATGTAAATGTCACTATTTCCACTAACAATACACTAAAATCCTCATTAGCATGCAAACGCAATATAACTTACAAAATTCCTGTTAAATTCCTATTAAGGCCTCTTTCACATGGTGTGTACTAAAGTGTATGCCAGTGTGAGGGTCGTGTTTATGTGCATCCCATTACATTCATGTCAATTGGGATGCAAAAGCTGCAAATTAAGCCTTCCGTGCTATGTTTGAAACAACAACCCACTGTGCAAATCAATTGCAGCAGCTGTATACAAACAACCCCTCTCAAAGTGTTAATATGATTTATCTTGTGTGGACTTGACAAAGTCCATACAGGACGAAACATGTAGGGGTGGAGCTGAGTTGAAAGGAGTTTAATGTGAGCCTTGGTTAGCATTGTGAGCAGAGTAGAAACAGAGCAGCGGACAGCTGGCGGTTTGTGTCTGCTGTGTATTTCCAGGGTTTGAGCTCATTTGAAGTGTCTCTTGAAGCATATTGTAATTTGAGCTTGTAATTGTAATTGTACTTTATAATGTATAATTTATTGGTGTTTAATAGTGTGTGGTGATTGCATTACACCAGGGGTAGGCAACCTGTGGCCCTCTAGCTGTTGCAGAACTACATTTCCCATGAGGCATTGCAAGGCTGGCAGTTACAGTTTCTCCCAGAGGCATGATGGGACTTGTAGTTCTGCAACAGCTGGAGATTGCCTACCCCTGCATTACACAATGTGAGTCTCTATCCATCCATGCAGGATCTTTTTGGAGCTGTAAAAGAAAAAGAGACTGTGGAGGATTGCTGCTGTTTTAGAGGCGGTTTTGGTGGATTTGCCGTAGTAAGAAGGAGAAGATACAAGCCATGTCAGCCTAATCTTTAATACAATAGACAAATATCGGTAGAATCATTGGGTGTTTATTTGAATTAGATTTATCTATACCTGCCTTTATAATTTGTTGAAAGTGAATTTTTTTTGAGTATTTTAATCACACAAATAGTGTGCATGGGACTTTATTTTGCTATTTTGTATTCTATGTTTTTACATTGTCAATATTAAAAAAAAAAAAAAAAAAAAGAGAACAGATGAATGAATAGAAGTCTCTGTACATAGGCTCCTATTCATTCACAAACTGAAGCATAGTAAACATTTCACTATGTTTCAGTGATACATTAACACAGGAGCGATTGGTACCGATTGCCCATTGTGGTCATTCAGGAAGAGGCTGGTAAACATGACATGTTAGAACTAATACCATTCCCTAAAATTAAAGGTTTAATCCTGAACTTAGTTTACACCTCGTTTTTCAAATAAATACAGCTTTATGCAGATGCTGAAGCTGATGGAAATGTTAGATTAAATCAGCGAGAGTTCTATGAGTGCTTTGATTCAGACTCCATGTACCACTTTAAGGGCAAGAGTGACATGTTTCCTGAAACTTAAATCCTAATTCCTTTTTGCTGTCATTTAGACACAATGTTTTTACACATACTTATCATATGACAGACAGCACTGAGAGACAAAGTTCTAGCTTACATACATCGCCATTTAGGAGTTTACAGTCTTCATCGATCTCGTCTGCGCTGTCTTCATCAGAAACCTCCCCTTCCTCTGCATCATCACTAATACTGGAAGGCAGCTTCTTCCCCTGGAAGAGACAAAAATGACAACTTTCAGAACTGATATAGATAGCACGCCGCGTGTCATCCTCAGAGCTGAACTCAAGTTGCTAAGCATACAGTTGACATACAGTACATATTGTTTGGTCTGCCAAAGGATATGTAATTCCATGCAGCCAGTGTTAGGACTTCAGCACCTCTGCCAGACTGCATAGCTGGAGCCTCCACCTTTAATGCAGCAACATAGCTTGCTCAAAAAACATCTGTGGCCTGCTGATTGGATAATGAAGGAGCAGCAGAACACCAATGAGGTCTTCTCTCTGCTCATTCTGCTCCCCCCCATGTGAATACAGCAGCGCCTGCTTGGCTACTAGTGTTGGCCTTTCTTTGGTATATGGTGATACAGGACGATCATATTAACACAGACTCAAGTACTTACATTAATTGCATTTTAAAACACTTTTAATGACACTGCACAATGCAGATAAGCTTAAATTCAAGACAGAGAATGTCTGCAAGCCTTTGGGCTTGATCATACGTGCAGCTTTTCTGCATTTGATAAGCTGTGAGGAAGCGATATGTCGCCTCCTCAATGCCTGTTGTACCCTTAAAATGCTGATCTACCATGCCTCACCCATGGGCATTGCATACACTTGCAGGGTGGTTGCAGTGTAGCCCCATTCACTTGAAATGGGTCGTGTTCTGCCTGTCAAGTGTGTCATGCCATTCATTTTTGCCGCAGCATTGGTGCAGCCCTAAGTGTATGCATTTCTTAGTTTAGGTGGGCGGTGAAGGGATTGTAAAACTGCAGCTCAACTGCCTGCTTTTACTGCCCATCCATGTGAATTATAAACATGTGTGGTTCGTTTCGTTCCGCATTTTCATTTTTCGGAAATTCGGATGTATCCGAATTACAATAGTACCGAATTTAAACAAATCCGAAATAACGAGAAAAAAAAAATCGGACGCAATTTGAATTTGCATCATTTTCAAGTTGTTTTCAAATACTTTTCGAAATTGAATAGCTTTCAAATTCGAAAAGTCCTCAAATATGAATAGTTTTCCAATTTCCAAAGAGAATAGAATAGAAAACAAAGGAACAGAACAGAAAAAAAACCCAATAGACTAGAAAAGAATATAACAGAAAACAAAAGAATAGAATACAACAGAGTAAAACAGCTCTGTTCCCCTCCACCACATTATATTCTTTCATTTACTATTATATTCCCCTCTATTGTATTCTATCTTTTTCCATTCTATTCCTCCACTTTCCACTCCACCCCATTCTCCTTGGAAATTGGAAAACTATTTGGATTCGAAAACTATTCGAAAACTTTTCGAACCGATTAGAAAACGAATAAACAAAACGAATTCTGAAAACAAATTAAACGAATGAAACAAATCTAACGAAACAAATTTACATAAATAACAAATCGAAATGAAACGTAACTAAGCACATTTTTTTCGATCTGCACATGTCTAGTGAATGAGTCTTTACAAAGATTTGCCTGCAGAGAATATCTCTGTCATTACTCAGATCTCTATTCAAGACAGCTTCTTTCCAGGCTTGATGGAGGAACAACCAGGACCTTAATCACTGGAGTGTTGTATGGTGCTGGTGTGAACACTATAGGCAAGCTTGCAACAGATGTGCCCCGTAGTGGGAAATTCCATAATGATGAAAATTAGGCTTCAACATTTTAAATTTAATAGATTTTAAATAAAGTTAACACCATGCAGTGCATTTCCCATATATGCAGCCTGACTGTTTTTTTACCTTCATGCATTCTATGCTCACCTCCCAATCCAGTGATGTGCACAAGAGGGAGCAGGGTCGCACCTCACTGTGTATCTCAGACACACAGATGGCTCGGGAGCGAGCATGCACAAGTGCCCCCAGAGCTTGCTCTGGAGGCACTCAGCTGGAGGGAGGACCAGGAGGTGGGGACCCAAGAAGAGGACGACTGCTGCTCTGTGCAAAACCATTACACAGAGCAGGTAAGTATGACATGTTTATTTTTTAAAAAATTAGAACCTTTACAATCACTTTAAAGGGTAACTCCACTTTCCTGGAAAAAAAAAGTAGCAAATTAAAAAAACAAATTTTATAGCATATATAATTGCAACACAAGTCATATTGTAATTGAACATTATTAAAAAATTACATTTCGTTTTCAATCTGCAGCGCTGTAATTTTCTGTGAAATGCAATGCAATATGGCAACATGGAGGTGTTCTGTAGACAGAATGGGTATAGAACGCCCCCCAGATATGCAATTTCCTGCTTGTGTGAATGGCTCACTGATTTTCCCAGAAGTTTTGGCATCCCCTGCAACAAAAATGTCACTTTTGGTAAGATACTCCCAATAGGAAATCACATAGGAATGCAGGTGTTTTGCCGAAAACGCCTTTTCGCCAAAATCTCTAACCACGTCACTTCCGGTGACTCTATAGCAGCAATAATTGGAGATTTGAACATGTTGGCCGTTTTCACAGAACACCGGAAGTGTATACACTATGGTACATTGTGGAAATTGTTAGTCCGCCTCCAAGGCAGCAACAACTTTTTTCCTCCTTACCCGCTATTGTGTCAAAATAGCCAGCTCGTCATGTACCGCACTGTATATGCTGCCGGCGTTTTATTAAAACAGGCAACTCGTCAAAATCTCCAATTATTGCTGCTGGAGAGTCAAAGGAAGTGACGTGGTTGGAGATTTTGGAGAGTTGGAGTTTTCGGCAGAACACAGGCCCTGCAATTTTCCTCATTAGAGCTTTGCAGGTGCAGCAGCTGGTTAATAATTAGGAAACCACTCCCATTAGACTCACTTCTGCACATGGGCACAGACAAACACAGGGATTACTTCAGAATAACAAAAGGTAGGAATCTGCAACATAGATCACCCAAAGGGGAATGTTCTTTTTTCTCAACAAAAGTGGAGTTATTCTTTAAGTGCAGGTATGCCTAGCGGTAGCCCATTCCTCCTCAGGCCTCTTGCAGACTGCTGCCTAAAAACGGTATAGGTGTTTTTTATACTGATGCAAATGCAGACTGTTGTTTTTAATGTGCCTGTACACACAGCCCGGTAAAACAGATCAGAAAAAAAACCAAAAAAAAAACCACAACCCCCCCCCAGAAGTCTGCATTGCCGGTATTTTTACACACATAGGCTACACTCCTCTGATTAAACGAAAGCTAGAAGTATTTTTACGTATGCATGTGTGCGTGCAAATACCTGCTAGCCATCTTATCCTTGCGTTTTTTTCTGCCAGGAATGTCTGATGTTCATATACCTGCAGCGTGTGCAAGTACCCATAAAGGTGCTGGGGCACACAACGGTAAATCTTTATGACCTTGTTCACCACTGGGAGGTGCCTCTACATCAGGGACGGCCCATCCATTAAGGGCGCAGGAGCGCCACCCCCCATCCTTCCCTGCCTCCCCCTATCCATGCGTCCGGGCATTTTCAGGACGCCGGATGCATGGAATCCAATGCAGGCAAGTTTTTTTTTGAAGCACCTTATTAGAGCCAGAGGCTCTATTAGTCTTCAAAATAGGATGGGATCGGGGCACAGAGAGTGCTTCCGGAGCCCACTCAGGTGTGTTACAACAGTGAATGAATATTCGCTATTGTAACACTGATCCTCCCCCCGACCAATAAGGAGGTTTTGAAACCCGTCACCTGATTGGCTGAAATGACAGGCGGTTCTATAAGATGCCCAAGAGGAGGGGAGGGGCAGAATGCTGGAAGCCGCCGATGGAGGAGAGGACACGGAGCCGCTGCATGCTGCCCGCCACCCGAGGTAAGTGCCGGACCAACCAGCAAACAGCAGGGGGAGGGTGTTGCCGCCAGCCACTCAGGGTGAGGAGGGGTGGTTGTTTGCCGTCCCCCCAAAAAAAAATACCAGCTGCCTCTGCTCTACATTAATCCTCCTGATGGTCTTTTTACTTTTCTACTCAGCAAACTGTGTTTTAAATTGTTATTTTATGTATCTAGACCAAATCTTAGCATGCCTCAGTGGTTTCTTTATAAGTTAAACGCACTTTGACCCCAAAAAAACCCGTTATAATATGATAAAATATAAGTCTACTCCTCCCCACCATCCTCCATCACAGCCTGTTTAGTAGACAGTGATGGGTCCACATTAAAGGGCAACAGAACAAGGCAATTACCAAGCGATAGGACCAGCAATAGGAAGAGATCTATATTTTTCAAACCCTCTAAACAGTTGTTACACAAATAATGGCTCTCCAGGGTAAAGCGATAAGTAAACTTGTTGTTTTGAATAGGTCTACACACACTGTTTTTCTACCAAGGGAATCATTCCTCCTTCACAAGGTTTCAGGCAGGAGCAAATATGTGCCGTCTAACGACATGGGTTGAGTCTAATGCTATTGGGAAACACCACTAATTAGAAAAGTATTGTATTCGCTCTACAGCGATCCTGGATGACCTGCAATACCAATTCTAGAATCTGACAAACAGCAGTAGGAAAATGAAGAAAAACACCAAATGACGGAAAAGTGCTCAATGTCTTTTGGATCATCATCAAAGCAGATGCTGTTTAGTTAAATAAGGATGTACTAAGAGTGGAGGTGGCCATTGCCAACTTCTCCTTATAAAAATGCTAGCTTCTTGGCCATCTTTGGCTTAGGTGTTTTTTGAGTAGCCGATCTCGAACAAGCAGACAAATCAGGAGTTTTGACTTCATGTGGATTTTCCTGGTATGCATTCTTGTTCCAGGTCGGTGGGGGAGAATATTAGGCATACTAATTGTGACATATTCATTGTGAAAGGAAATTACAACTGCTACACAATTCCCTTTGGGATTAATAAAGTATTCTGGATCTCAAGTTCTGTTTTATTGATCACGTTACAAGCTACACAGCCTTAGCCATCTGGCTCCTGTATGATGATTTGGGGAACGAAACGCTGTTCTTACTGGACCCCATTTATAAGTGGGGCAACCTATTCACCCATTGCCCGTGATTGTCTGCAGTGCAACTGATGACCTATGTGCAGCGCAATTGATGACATAACTCGCACATGCAATACCGAATGCCCTCAATGTACCACCCAGATTTTTTTTTTAACATCATGACTGTAGAATGAATATATTTCTTTACTACTCAAGTTTTTGTGGGCTCTCATTGATGTAATTAGGAGGCATCTCTGTTGCTTATCTAATGTGACTTCTGTGAGTTAAGATAGAAGTCTATAGCATTGGAGTCACACCAAAGTAGTGCAGGAACCTTTTTTTAGGCTGGGTTCACACTAGATTCGCATGCAGCTACCAGCAGGAGTCTGGTGCATCCTGGTTCACTGTTCCAGGTCTGATTTCAGCCCGAATTTTTGGCTGAATTCCGACCTGAAATGGGCCAAGAGACACACAGGGCTCCTGTGCAAATTCACACTGGAGCTGCAGCGAAGATATGTGAACTGGCTCCATAGAGAGCCGGTCAATATCTCCTGCTATTGCGAATTAGATGCGGGCAACCCGTATCCAATTCGCAATAGTGTGAACCCAACCTCAAAGTTGCAACAAAGTTGCACTGATTGGAACTACCACCATTAAACATAATCCCAGATAGCAAGAATAACTTTCCACAAATGGGTGTCAGTGTTGAATTGTAAGTCAGTTTACTTGCTGCACATTTTCACTGGCAAGTTGTACACTTGCAGAGCACTAAGGGCCGGTTCACAGATAGGCGATCCGACTTCAGGGGCTACTTTGCTAGGCAATTTGAATGCTACTTCAAGGCGACTTCAGCGCGACCTTGGTCGACCTCCATGCCAGGCGACTTTGCCTGTGGACAATTAGAGAAGGGATGGAGGGGGTTGCCTGGGTAATTCTGGGGGAGTACCTGTGTAAATGCTTTTCTTTTTTCTGTAAAGTCGCTTCAGTATAGATGGGGATCCAACTTGGAGGTGACTTTGACTGAATTATATGGGCACAAGCCAGATAGAAGTCGTCTTGAAGTAGTACAGGAACCTTTTCTGAAGTCGCCTTGAAGTCGGAGCGACTTCAGTAGTGTACATTAAAATGGCTCCCATTCACTTCAATTGAATTTTAGATGTCGAGACTTGGAGCGGCACAAGTCGGATCGCAAGTCACCTATGTGTGAATCGGCCCTTAAAGTACAAGTTCTAGTTGACACTTTTCCAATTTGTAGCAAACTTGCATGGCAAGTCTCTAGCAAGAGTAAAGTTGCAGTGGTGAGTTTACAGGAAAAGCTTTGCAAGTCACAGTGACCCCTGTGGTGGGATGACTATTGCACAACATAATTGATCCAGAACTTACAGCAGACTTACAGAATGTTTTCAAAGAAAGTTGATCTGGAGTCATGCAATGCGGACTTGCTATAATTGTGCAACAAACTTGTGAAGCCTGACAAGTCTAGCAATAGCTTAGCAAGTCATTTTCAAACTTGCAACTCAATTGCTTGCTATCTGGCATGTGATTTCACTTGTCATGTGGCTCTGTGTGTCGCAACAAAAGAAAAAGGGGAATGTGTCCCGCTCAGGTTGTGATGGAACGCTGGTCCTGTGCCCACCGCTGTGAGTGTCGGCCAGGGAAGGAGCTTGTCTATGCTCCAAATGTAGTGTAGGCAAATAGGATGTCCCGGAGGACACGCATGAAAACAGACCCACAGTAGAGGAGTAAACTGCAGTCTCAACCCGGACCCCCCAGGCCATGCTCCCAATGCATTTTACTCTGACCCTCAGAGCTTAATCATGGTTTAAGGCCAGAGGGGCAGAGTTTAACACGTTGGGAAAAGTGGCCTGGTGGGGCTCCAAGCTGAGGCTACCATTCACTCCTCTACTGTAGGTCTGTTTTGATGAGTGGCCTACTCTGTGTGTCGCAAGTCTCATCCCAAGTTGCAACAGTGTGTACAGGGCTAAAATGCTTTCTGAAGATTTTAGAACACCTTGTAATCAATTTTTTGTAACTAACACAAACTTCCTTAACCACTTCAGCCCTGGAAGGATTTTCTGCTTTAGGACCGGAGCCCTTTTTGCGATTCGGCGCTGCGTCGCTTTAACTGACAATTGCGCGGTCGTGCGATGTTGTACCCAAATGAAATTTGCGTCCTTTTTTTCCCAAAAATAGAGCTTTCTTTTGGTGGTATTTGATCACCGCTGCGTCATTTCTGATCGCCGCTATAAACAAAAGAAGAGCGACAATTTTGCAAAAAAACCCAAATTTCTTACTTTTTGCTAGAATACAAATCCAAAAAAAAAAAATATAAAAAAACATTTTTTTTCACCGTTTTTGGCCGATTTATATTCTTCCTCATATTTGCGATAAAAAAAATCGCAATCGGCGTTTATTGATTGGTTTGCGCAAAAGTGGTCGCGTTTACAGATGATGAGAATTCATTTTTGGGGTTTTTTTTTTTTTGTTTTTTTTTACTAGTAATGGCGGCGATCTGCGATTTTTTGCGGTACTGCGATATTTCAGCGGACATGTCGGACTATTTTGACACTTTTTTGGGACCATTGGCATTTATACAGCGATCAGTGCTATAAAAATGCACTGATTACTGTGTAAATGCCATTGGCAGTGAAGGGGTTAACCTGCAGGGGGCGCGTTAAGTATGTTTCCTGGGCGTGTTCTAACTGTGGGGGGGCTTGCCTATCTGGGGAAGGGAAGTGGTCACAGCCTTCACGTAAATGAAGGCTGTGATCACAGCCCTTCCCCCTCACACAGAGCGGAGGTCCGTGTTTACATACACGGACCTCCGCTCTTTCACTCCGGGGGGGGGCATCGCGGGTGGCCGGCGGCAATCGAAGCCGCCGCACCCGCTCCCCGGCCCTCCCCGAACACAGTGAGCGCGCGCGCTCACTAGGCTCGTGAGCGCGGCCGCCGTCATATGACGGCGATTTGCGCTCACGAGCCACCTTGCCGCCGTCAAATGCCGATCGGCGGTCGGCAAGGGGTTAACAGCTATGAAGTGTCTCAACACATTACCATTGACTTGAATGCTGCAAGTTGGCAATGCCTGGCAAGCATTGCAGGAGAAACTAAAAACAAGGCAAGGTGAACTGGTGCAAACACATTCTGAATAGGTCTGCACTGTGCTGTTCCTATTAATGTAATAACAAGCAGATATTGGGTTTTGCACAGCATTTGGAAGGTTTCAATAATGTGGTGAAAAATGCCTGTTCTTTATGGCTGTGATCAAGGCCTATAGAAGATATGTAGGTTGCCATTGCCAACTGCTGTTTCTAAGAATGCTACTTGCCTGGCTGTCATGCTGATTATGTGCTGGCTTCAATTTGGAAAACTGAACTACACTGCATCTGAGCACCACAAACCAAACACACTATATAATTAATTATTAATTTTCAAAGAAAACTCAGATATAATATGATAATACTTTCCTACCTAGGCCTACCAATGCTGGCTGAATAAGGAATATAAATAGTCAATGCTGATTGAGAGAGTGACATTCTGCTTTAAAGCGGTAGTAAACCCACACCTAGAAAAGAAAAAAAAGAATCCTGCAAGACAATAGCATAACGTGTTATAATGCATCGCATACTAACACATTCTGAAATACTTACCTTAGAACGAGGCCCCCGATGCCCAAGTTGTTCAGCGCTGGGGGAGCTGACATGATAGTCCTCTTCTTTCTTCTGGGTACGCGGCTCCGGCGCTTTGAGTGGCTGAAGCCATGAGACGTCACTCCAGAGCATGCGCACGGAAGCTCTTAGTTCCAGCAGCGAGCTCTGATCTTCCGGCAGCCTCCACCGGATCATCAGAGCGCATGCGCCGTGGTGTCAGGCGGCTGCATTCAGAGTGAATATCTCCTAAATCGTACAGGTTCAGGAGATATTAATTTTACCTACAGGTAGAGTTGAGCGAACCCGAACTGTAAAATTAGTGTCCGTACCGAACTTTGGGGTGTCCGTTTGAAAAAAAGTCCGGGTTCGGGTATTTTATCCCACCTGTTGAATAGCTGCAGGGCAGCCAATCAACAAGCATTTCACTGGTTTGCCCTTAGAAGCCATCACAGCCATGCCTACTAATGGCATGGCTGTGATTGGCCAGTGCATCATGTGACCCAGCCTCTGTATAAGCTGGAGTCACTTAGTGCTGCATGTCACATGCTCTCAGGCTAGTGTAGGGAGAGGATGCAGCCGGCGCTGTGAGGGACAGATTGCAGATCTAATAACATCTCATCCTGCATTACAGAACGATCTGATTCTGGACTAGGTAGAGATTACTACTACTACTGCTTTGAGGGACAGATTGCAGATCTAATAACATCTCATCCTTCATTACAGAACGATCTGATACTGGACTAGGTAGAGTCTACTGCTTTGATGGACAGATTATTGTTCTAAAATCATCTCCTAGTTCTATAGGGAGAGGTTCCTGCTGCTCCTGTGAGGGACAGATTATTGTTCTATAATC
This sequence comes from Glandirana rugosa, assembly GCA_018402905.1. Taxonomy (NCBI): domain Eukaryota; kingdom Metazoa; phylum Chordata; class Amphibia; order Anura; family Ranidae; genus Glandirana; species Glandirana rugosa. Next base: position 18,989 of record BLSH010438581.1, on the reverse strand, counting down.
ATCTCCTAGTTCTATAGGGAGAGGTTCCTGCTGGTGCTATAAGGGACAGATTATTGTTCTAAAATCGTCTCCTAGTGCTATAGGGACTTTTTTACAGCCATATTTGTGCCGAAAAGTTTGGGTCCCCATTGACTTCAATGGGGTTCGGGGTCCGGGGTCAAGTTCGGTACCGAACCAGAACTTTTTCGCGAAGTTCGGCCGAACCCTCCGAACCCGAACATCCAGGTGTCCGCTCAACTCTACCTACAGGTAAGCATTATTATAGGCTTACCTGTAGGTAAAAAGCACATTAAGGGGTTTACAACCACTTTAAGAACAAGAGTAGACGTAAGGAATTACTTTCCACAACTTATTTGCTATAACCTTGTTACTTACTAAACTGTGTCTCAGAAGTAGTGAAACCAAACATAATCAGGTAAGAAGCATGTTCAGTAGGAGGCCAGCAATGGAATAGGCTCTACAGGTTTCTCACATGACATGCACTTTAAAAATGCACTTTTAAAAATGCACCAGTGATGTTTGTAATTTGTGGCTGTATGGATTGGAAGTACACACACAAACCATAGGACATAACGCACACCTCCCAACGTTTTGAGATGGGAATGAGGGACACCTATCTGCAAAAGTATGCAGGCTTAGGACACACCCCCTGCCACCCCCCTTAAAGAAAAATTGTACAAAAAAACAAGATTGGTTAAACTCACAAGTGCTTTTTTTTACCACTACCATTTCTTTATATTGGCATTTGGAATTTACAAATGCAACAATTTAGAAATCAGGTGAAAGGTTGAGCACTGGGAAACACTTTTTGATAGATTAAAAAGTGCATTTTATATACAACTCTATAGATCAGACCAAAATGAGGGACAAATGAGGAGGAAAGAAGGACGAAGGGACTTTATTCCAAACCAGGGACAGTTGGGAGCTATGCATAAAGGCTCCCATCTGGTACTCACCATTCAAGTGTTCGGACTCTGCAAAGCATTGTATACCCTGCTTGTAATACTTCAGATATATTGAAATAATAAAACTCCAAACATATTTAGTGGAAATGGTGGAAGGTCTCTTAAGCAGCTGGGAATCCCATTAGTACTAAATCCTGTGTTCTCTCAATAGAGAAACAACAGCTGTAGACCCTTAATAATGCTGCAGAGCGTGAAAAAAAAAGAAAAAAAGCAGTAGATCTGGAATTCAACTTTAACGTGGCCATTGCACAAGTTCTATTGATCATTCATGTCAGTGGTATTGACTGGGACATGTCACATGATGGTGCTTATGATGATGAAGTAGGTCACTGGGGAGGACTCAACTACACAAAATGCATGTATTCTGAGTGTTCAATACCATGTATAAAAGAAGAGATAGGCGTCATATTTATCGTGAACAAGCTTTTAGGACAACATATAAATGCAGTGCATAAGCTATGCACATAGGACATGCACTGATACTGACACCCATAAGTGGAAATAAATATGGCCTCGAGATTAAAAAAAAACCCCATCTAGTAAATAAAAGAACTTTGAAACTGTAAATTTTTTTTATAAAAGCAATGATGTTGTAAAGAGACTTAAAGCGATATTAAACACACACTGTTTAATTTACTTTGTCCCATCTATTTCTCCTAGATTGTAAGCTCTAACGAGCAGGGCCCTCTGATTCCTGCTGTATTGAATTGTATTGTAATTGTACTGTCTGCCCTAATGTTGTAAAGCACTGTGCAAACTGTTGGCCTTATATAAATCCTGTATAATAATAAATATATGTATGATGGCACTGTACTTATTTTAATTTTCAAAAAAATCTACCGTAAGTACCTTTTTCCTAATCGATATACAGCTGACCCAGCTATTTCCCTGCCTGTCTGCAGGGAAATCTAAGCAGGAGGAGCTTCTAGTCCTCTGCTGCTGGTCACATATTCAAAATACAATTTGGAATGCAGAGCAAAAATAAATATCAACAATAAACCATGGGTGCTAAACCTGTGGCCCTCCAGCTGTTGCAGAACTATAAGTCCCATCATGCCTCTGCCTTTGGCAGTCATGCTTCTACCTCATAGCCTTGCAATGCCTCATGGGACTTGTACTTGCGCAACAGCTGGAGGGCCACAGGTTGAGCAACCAGAATAAACGGTTCTAAATTGTCATATAAATATATATTTGAAATCAAATCTGTATTATTATTATTAGAAGAAGGAGGTGGTAAAGCCTCCATTAATCTAAATGTAATATCCCCCCCCCCCCATTGTGTTTATATGGTTAGTGGGCATGGAGGAGGAGGGAGGAACTGGGCTGTCATTTACCACTGTGTATATGCCCACATGTGTGACTCTATAATCAAATGGGCTGCTCATATGTGATGGGAAGGAAATGCTCATTGAAAAATGTGCAGAGTTGCCATGACAGCTACAAAAACCCGCTGAATTGGGGATATGAACAGAAGGTGGAGATAGAGAGCAGCAGGATCAACCAGGTTTTTTGCAGAATGCAGAGAACGAATCTCATAGTAACTGAGTGAGTATAAACTGTATACAATACAGCATATAATGATATCTTTGTGAGTTTAGTGATACATTAAAGTAAAAAAAAAAAAAAAAAAAGACTAAAAAGTCCAAATGAATTTTCAGTGTAGATCCCCTAAACACATTCTAGGCACATCTAAATAAAAGGCGTGCAAAATCTTACAGTTTGTTTTCTGTTTAAAGCAGTCAGCGTGAGAAAAAAAGAAAAGAAAAAGAAGACGTTCCCATGCTGGCATGCTGTACAGTGGGACCTTGCTCTCTATGTGGAGGCAGGGATCTCTTTGCAGAAGTCTGACATGCCCCCTGCTAAGTCAGAGCCAATGAGCAGGAAGCATGAGTTTTGCGGTTTCCAGAGCTATGGATTTGATTCAGTAGAGGACATGTCGAACCTCTGCAACAGGGCCACGCTTTCCCACAGTGAGCAAGGGTCCCTCTTTGTGGGTGCTGCTGGCAAGGGACAGGCTTTTCTACGTCTACTGTGCTGCTTTGTAAAGAAGAGAAACTTTATAGACCTTAAACACCTTTTGTTTTTGATGTACCTGGAATGTGTTTAGCCAATTTAAAGTGGTTATAAAACGTAAATATTTTTTACCCTAATGCATTCCTTGCATTAAAGTGGTTGTAAACCTCAGTCATGAAATCTGAGCAAAGCACATATCTATAAGTGTTTACTTAACTCTCCCCAAAGCTGGTTTCTCTCTGGTGCTTTGATCCTTTTTTGTATGGTATATTTGTGACAGGGAGGGAACTCAGCACGGAACTTATCTATTTGCAACATAGTTGTGCTGTGTGGAGGGGGATGTGTGGCTTTCCTCCAATCAGCTCTCACACACTAAACGGAAGCCTTTCCACCCCCTCCTCTGTGCTCCTGACAGATGAAGAATGATTTTAAACACAATTCTGCTCTTTTGAAGGGGAGTAGGGAAGAGAAGACAGCAGATAAACAAGTAAAACTTATGTAGGAGGATTTGTTTCAACTCTGTGTATCACCTGAGGCTGTTCACCTCACTGGGTATATGTGAGGGTTTACATCCACTTTAAGGTAAAAAATGTTTAGGCATAAGTATCCCCCCCAACCCTCCATTTACTAACCTGAGCCCTCATTCGATCTAGCGCTGTCTGCAGCTCTTCACCCCACCTCACTTCCTGGCCTCACAGGCTTTGCTGAAACAGCGAGAGCCATTGACTCCCACTGCTATCAATAAAAGCCAGAGATGAGGGAGGGGGGGGCAGGGTTGAGTCCCACTGTCTGTGTCAATAGATGCAGTCAGCGATGCTCAGGAGCGAGCCCACATGAGTGACCCCATAAAAAGCAGGTTTCTATGGTTGCACATGCCGGAGGGTGGGGGACCCGAGAACAGGAGGTTCAGGGCCATTCTGTGCAATTCCATTGCACAGAGCAGGTAAGTGTAAATACGTTTGCTATTTTTAACCACTTCCTGCCCGGCCTATAGACAAATGACGGCCGGGGTTTCATTATCCTGACCGGACGTCACATGACATCCGAACGAATAACCCATGGGAGCACACATGGCGGCGATCTGTGGTGCGGTGGGTCAGTCTGACTCTCCACATTATGGATCTCGGTAAATAGCCTCTGTTGGAAGCTCTGTACCATGTGATCAGTCGTGACCAATCACGGCTGATCACAGTGTAAACAGGAAGAGCCATGTATCGGCTTTTCCTCTAGTCACGTCTGCAGACGCGAGTAGAGGAGAGGCGATCGGCGGCTGTCCTGACAGGGTTGTGAGAGGGGCTGCGCTGATTGTTTATCAGTGCAGCTCCCGGAGGTTCAGCACCCAGGACCACCAGGGAGCCTACCAAGGGACCACCAGGGAGAGCCCACCCATGACCACCAAAAAGATCATCAGGGAGCCCACCCTAGACCACCAGGTAAGGGGCACAATGCTCAACAAGGATGGCACTCAGTGCCCATTTCAGATGCCACCCAGGACCAACAAAGAATGCCCATCTTACAGTGCAATCTATCATTGCCACCTATGAGTGCCCACCAGTGCCACCTATCAATGCCACCTATTGGTGCCCATCAGTGCCACCTATCAGTGCCCAATCCGAGGGACCACCAGGACCCACGACTTGGAGGCCCTCGACGTGACTATTTGTTAGTCGCGTCGGGGAGAGTGTTGGGACAGTCCTGTCGGCGGCTAGCGGAGAGGAGATGAGCGCAGACGTCTGCACTGATCTCCTTTTCGGCTATGTACCGAGAAGGACAAATGTGACACTAGTCGGCACTAACCAGTGCTGACTA
>BLSH010438581.1:0-12899 GCA_018402905.1 Glandirana rugosa | reverse complement strand
ACCATAACCATATAATAGGAGGTCAAACCGAGACACTTTCAATTTGTATGCAATCAGGCAGGCCCTTGTACTACATAATTGAAGCTAAATCTAAGGGAAACTGAATAAGAAAATTGTATGGCCAGCTTTACACAGCTCCTACTGATAACTTATTTGGATTGGAGCACCTCTCATGTAAGTGCCCACCTAGTCACCCAATACCAAGGCCCCATTCACACCTTGGCATTCCGTTTTGTGGGCGTAATTGTTGCGATTCGGAAATGTCACAAATTGCGGGATGCCCTTGCGACCCCTGCTATTTTGAATGGCACCAAATCGCGACACTATTTCTCCGCAATTCGGCTGCCGAATTATGGTAAAATAATGGTTAAAAACACACGGGCAGAATCGTGGGACACCCAAAAAAAAGTACAAGAGCTTCTTTGGGGGGTTGGGGCTGCCCGCATGTTTTTACCGCAATTTTACCATTATTCCACAGCCAAAATAGCACAGCGATTTGGTGCCATTCAAAATAGCAAGGATCGCAAGGGCAATTTGCAGCATTTCCAAATCGTGGGCAGAATCGTGGTGATTTCGCCCGCAAAATTTAAAGCCAAGGTGTGAATGGAGCCTAAAAGGAAATCCTAAAGATGATACAATTGCCTAATACATGGAATTATGAAAAGGCTAGGTTTAATACATCTTAGGCCCAACCCATTTAGGCATCAGCTTCTAATGAGCAATATGCACAACAAGCATTTATACAGTTTTACTGTTGATAGTCTGCTAAAAGCCTGCAGGCTGACAAAAGCTTGCTTAAGGCTGGATTCACACTGATGCGAATTGCATGTGGGTTTTCTCTGCTTCCAATTTCATTGACAGGAGAGTGTGACCGACTTGCAATAGAGCTGGTTCACGCAGCTCTGGGGTGGCCGTGGTCTGGACTGTAGAAGGGTCCTGTGCATCTTTGGCTCAGTTTCAGGTACAAATATAGGCAAAAATTCGGACCTGATTCACACACGAATTGGTGTACAGGGACACAGTGGACCCCTGCTGTGACCGGTGGCCGCAGTAAGTATGAACCTAGCCTTAAAGCGGTAGTAAACCCATGCATTTAACAGGTTAAAAACCAGTCACATTTCCGGCATGTGCCGGAAATGTAACACTCCCAATGGTTGTGCGCTAAACCAAACTGTCAAACCATCCAATGGCTGGTGTCATAGCTGATCACATGTGCAGCATCATGGCAGTTGTAGATCAAACAGAGGCCAAGATGGCAGCTTCCTTGGCTGAAAATGATAGGAGAGTTTACTACCACTTTAAACTACGATCACAGCACTTGCATCAGGATTTAGATTTAACAATCCCATCCTGGAGCTGAAGAATGCTCCCAGCTGATGAAATCATTTATTGTAGGACATCTATGTTATTTGGTGAAGAACATGATTAATGCACCGTAGAAGAAAGAGTTTAGACATAAAAACAGAACATTATAATGGTTAGGGTGCAGTGACAGGGCATGCAAGCTTTTATATCATCCATATATATTACCTTCACTAATATCTTTCCTTTCAGGGTTTCTGGAGAAGGCAGCTTTGTCGAATCTCCATTCATCACAGAAGACAAATCTAACTTGTCTCCCAGGATTTCAGTCAAATACTGAGCCATTTTCTTTTGTTGCAACACACTGCAGTGGTTTTCAATTGACAAGATGACAGGATATCTAGAAAAAAAACACACGCAAGATGGTCAGATTTTAAATATCATCAATGGAAGATACAGACAACAGTGCCATATGCTTCCAATATGTTCTTGTATGTTTGCTAAGGCTAGACTTTACCCTTTACCATAATCTTACCATGAGGGGGTAGCACAAACACAAGACCATTTAGAAAAGGCTCACAGCTTGATCCATGCATACTTTATACATTTTAGGTGTATCGCTTTAAAACTTACATTACTGCAAAGGCCATTCAGGTCTACTTAAGCATTATTTCCCAGTCGTTAGAAAAAAAAAAAAATAAGATGCATCTTGCTAATGTGGATTCTGTCATCCATACTACCTTGTTAAAGTGAATGATAATCTGCAAACTTGCATTTGACTTGAGCATCAAATACAGGAAAACAATGTTGTCTACATGAGCCCTTTGCATGGGTGCTCAACTGGTGGCCCTCCAGCTGTTGCGGAAGTACACATCCCATAAGGCATTGCAAGGCTGACAGTTAAGCCTCGTACACACGGTCCAATTTTTGCCAGAAGCGCGTGTCCACTGACTATTGGAAATTTTTTGTCCGACAAAGGCAAACGTAGTGACGTACTTCAAGAGTATAAAGAGGAAGTTCATTTTTGGTGTGTCACTCTTTGGGCCGCTTCCACTAATTTCATTATTAAAAAGACATTAAAAAGCACTCATTAACGAGAGGCTGACGGCGATGCTAGAAGATAAACTGGATAAATTCCAGCAGACATGGTAACCCTGGATTGACTGCTTCCCGCCTTCTCAGAGGACTTCCCGCTTTTTGGAACTTTAATGGTTCCGCTTAATCTTGCTTGAAAACACCTGGGGTACCCACTTCTCCTTTTCCCCTTCTGCTTCTTTCCCTTCTTCTACGATTGGCCCCTACTTACCTCTCTCCCTACTTTCTTGAGCTTCGATAGGCTTTACCTAATCAGTGCAGGCTGTGGCCATTTAACTAACCCCCTTTTTTTTTTTTTCTCCCCTTGGGCCAGGCCTTTTGCATTCATACGTTAACAGTGCTACATTCAGCAGATTAAACGACATTGTTCTAATTGTCGTGTTGTTGTCTTCATAATATACACTGTGATATAACGATCTGTATGCTCCGGATGACCAGTCTGATTCTCCCACTCCATCAGATGTAAACCTTCTTTACCCCATGTCTTACTGCGGTATGCAAGACTGCTGCAGCTTCTGTATATTGGGGGAACGTTGACGTTTCCAAAGTGCATGAATATTCCATGACTTCGTGAAGATTTGACATCTTTTTGCATGTGTTTTGCTGTATTGAACAAGTTTTCCTTTCTCTCGTTATATTGAAAAATATTTAATAATAATTTTAGTACAAAAAAAAAAAAAAAAAAAGACATTAAAAATATGATAATGTGCGCTGCATTTCGTAATTCCAATTGCCGCGTCTCGCCAGTTTACACGACCAAACTCTTCCGGGTTGTTCCTTGATTCTGATCCTGCGTTTGTATTTCCGACTTATGTGTGATGATTTCTCTACTGACCGTCCGAAAATCAGACGTTGAGTTGCTGTATGAAAAAAATTTACTAGTCTGCACATCCAGCTTTTGTCTGATGAAAAATCAAAATCGGCTGTCGAAAGGAGCATACTAATGGTAAGAATTTTGGATGACAGGCCGTTGAATGAAAATTCCCATCTGAAATTCACATCATGTGTACGGGGCTTTACAAGCAGGACTCCCAAAAGTAGAGGCATGATGGGACTCATAGTTTTGCAACAGCTGGAGGGCCACTGGTTGAGCCTTAGCGTGTATCCTATCAGATACAGGGGGGACTAACAGGTTATGTGGTCAATGGCCAAGGGTGCCCGCCGATGGCTTGCAATGTCAAGGAGCCCTGAATATTTGTCAGTGCCTAAATAACTAAAATGATTCAAAGTGTATGTAACCCATAACAATATATTTAAAGGTTTTGAAGATAAGTTTAAAGTGGGCGCTATTCCTCCTCAATATTAATAACCTGTGTTACAACCAATATCTGATTAGTGCCTCCAAGATATTACTGCAACTTACATGTAATTCAACACTATACAATAAATCATGAAATCAGTATCCACATTTGTGAAAAAACATGTGAAACAAAAATAAAAGAAATTGTTCAAACACAAAATTCCGTGTTATTGCATTCCCCAGCTAGTGACACTCCCCAGAGTCCCGAGCGCCAGATGGAAACTCTATATCAGCGTTATATAAATAAAGAATACCGCTTCTATACGAATGGAACAAACTGAATTTGAATGTTTCCGAATTTATTCGAAATAACGAATTTCGATCACAACAAAAAATCCGAAACACGAAAATGAAAAAAACGAAAAAAAAAAAAAAAAAATTTTCGCCGTGCACATATCTGTATAGATTAAAATCCACAAGATCCACCACGTAGTTCAAACAGCACCGCTGTTCCTCTTACCAAACCGCAGCGTGCATTCCACTGGCAAACGGATGTGACATCACCTGCGGTCCAAGGATGTGTCGGCAGCATTTCACTGTAATAGCATCATCAGGAAGTCCAATGAATAAAATGGTGTTGCACGATTACCTTGTCATTTCCTTTTTGGTGATTGGTGTACATCCATTGAGGGGAAAAAAGGGATTTTATTACAACTTACCGTAAAATCCTTTTCTCTGAGTTCACTGACAGACGCAGCCCTTCATTAGACAAGTGGGGTTATGCTCATATCACTAGGAGTAAACTAGGCAAAATAAAACAAAAGCATAGGTTGGCCCCTCCCAGGGGCCGTCCTCACCTTAGCATATAACCCCCTGCTAGACAATAGCATATCAGTTCGTAACAAGCCATACAAACTCAACCGAGGGGTGGGTGCTGCATCTGTCAGTGAACTCAGAGAAAAGGATTTTACGGCAAGTTATAATAAAATCCCTTTTACTCATACGTTCACTGACAGATGCAGCCCTTCATTAGACAAATGGGGATGTCCCAAAGCTGTGTCAATCAAGAGGGACGGACAACTATAACAACTGTACCCAACAAAAAAAAAGCCCTCTCAGGCGGCGCCAGTCGCGCCTACACTGCCGCTTGCAAAACTTTGCTGCCAAAAGCAGCATCCGCTGATGCTGAAACATCAACTTTGTAAAACCTAGTAAACGTGTGCACTGAGGCCCAAGTAGCCGCTTTGCACACCTGAGACACCGAGGCCTGGTGTCTAAAAGCCCAGGAAGTACTAACTGCCCTGGTGGAATGAGCCGTGACTGGAAAAGGGGGAACCTTGCCCCGAACCTCATATGCATGGGTCACGGTCTTCCTAATCCAACGAGAAATGGTAACCGACGAGGCCGCCATGCCTTTGCGCGAACCTTCCGTCAGCACAAATAAAGAATCAGACTTCCGAAAGGAAGCTGTAGAAATCAAATACACCCGCAAGGCCCTCGCCACATCCAAAGAATGTAGTTCATATTCTTTGGGATGCGACGGGTGCGAGCACAATGAGGGAAGAACAATATCTTCATTCAAATGAAAAGAAGAAACCACCTTCGGAAGGAAAGAAGGGGAGGGTCGCAAAACCGCCTTGTCCTTATGAAGGACCAAGTAAGGTGACTTGCAGGATAACGCTGCCAACTCAGACACCCACCTAGCGGATGTAACAGCCACCAAGAAAGCCACCTTCTGCGACAACAATTGCAATGGAATGTCCCTAATCTTCTCATATGGTGGCCTCTGAAGCACAGAGAGCACCAGATTCAAATCCCACGACGCCAAAGGCGACCGTATCCGAGGAGCCACATGACGTACACCCTGTACAAATGTACGGATCAACGAATGTGACGCTAAGGGTCGTTGAAAAAGAACCGTCAGAGCCGAAATCTGACCCTGAAGCATACTTAACTCCAGGTTCTTGTCCAGTCCCTGCTGCAAAAAAGTCAGCACCCTGGACACTACATAAGAGCGGGGATTCCAACCACCCGCCTCACAACAGGCAATATAGGCCTTCCAGGCCATATGATAAATCTTACGTGAAGTACACTTGCGCACTTCAATCATAGTAGGGATCACAGAGTTAGAGACACCCCTATGCCTCAATACCTGGGACTCAATAGCCAAGCCGTCAAAGCCAGCGAGCATAAAGCAGGGTGCAAAATGGGTCCCTGAGACAGTAGGTCTTCGCGAAGTGGAAGACGCCACGGGACATCTGCCACCATCCGTACCACATCGGCGTACCAAGGACACCGAGGCCAATCTGGAGCTACCAGGATTGTCGGGATTCCCTCTGCTTCTATCCTGCGCAGAACCCGTGGCAGAAGCTTCAGAGAAGGAAAGACGTATAGCAGCCGATACCGACCCCAGGGTGCTACCAGTGCGTTCATGGCGACTGCCAACGGATCTCTTGATCTGCACACAAAGATCTGTGCCTTGTGATTGAATCTGGAGGCCATGAAGTCCACCTCTGGCGTGCCCCACTTGAGGCAAATCTGGCAGAACACTTCTGGATGTAGGGACCATTCACCCTGATCCAGAGTCCTGCGGCTGAGAAAGTCCGCTTGCCAGTTTTCCACACCTGTTATGTAGATTGCGGAGAGTGCTGGCACGTGAAGTTCTGCCCATCGCAGGATCAGAGCCGCTTCCGCAGCTGCTGCCGAGCTTCTTGTTCCACCCTGATGGTTCACATATGCCACAGCCGTGGCATTGTCCGACTGAACCCGGACAGGGAGGCCTCGCAGCCTTGCCGACCAACGGGATAGACAAAATCTGATCACTCTCAGCTCCAGTACATTTATTGGAAGACAAGCTTCCCGAGTTGACCAACGGCCCTGGGCAGAAAACTGACCCAGGACCCCTCCCCCAGCCTGACAGGCTGGCATCCGTTGTTACTATCGACCAATTGAAGGGGAGGAAACATTTTCCTAATTTTAGGGCTGGAGCCCGAATCCACCAAACCAAGGATCCCCGGGACTGATGATCCAACCTGATCAGTCTGTCTAGGGATAGGGGAGATTTGTCCCATTGCGAAAAAATCGCCTTCTGCAGGAGCCGAGTGTGACTCTGGGCGTAAGGTATCGCTTCGAAAGCCGACACCATGAGCCCCAACACTTGCATACAGAACCGTAAGGAGGACCGCTGGCGTGATAACAGGGTTCGCACTGCTGCCTGAAGTGTTAGGAGCTTGTTTGGTGGTAAAAACACCCTTGCCTGCACCGTGTCCAGAAACAGACCCAGGTATTCCATACGGCAGGATGGAGTCAACGACGACTTCTGCAGGTTGATCAGCCAACCAAAATCTTTTAACGTGGACACCGTGATTATCACGTTCTCCTCCAGAGCTGTGGCCGACTCTGCTCTCAGGAGTAAATCGTCGAGGTATGCTACCACCGCGATACCTCTATGCCTCAACAGCGCCAGCATCGGGGCCACCACCTTGGTGAACACTCGGGGAGCCAAAGCCAGACCGAAGGGGAGAGCCACAAACTGGTAATGCAGATCCCCCACTGCGAAACGCAGGAAACGCTGGTGCCTGTGACAAACTGGAACGTGGAGATACGCGTCCTTGATATGCAGGGACGCCATGAATTTCCCTTGGTGCAGGGCGGCCACGACCGAGCGGATGGACTCCATCCTGAATCTTTTTATCTTTACAAAGCAGTTTAGTGCCTTCAGGTCCAGAACTGGCCTGACACCGCCCTTTTTGGGCACCACAAAGAGGTTTGAGTAAAACCCGTGAAATCTTTCCACCGTGGGTACCGGTACAATCACCCCCTGTTCGGCAAGCTCCCAAACGGTGCCTAGAAGCACCTCACGACGCACCTGAGGGAGTCTTAAGTTCGAAGGGAAGAACCTTTCTGGGGGTAAAGAGATGAATTCTATCCTATACCCGGAGGACACAACCTCCAGCACCCACCAATCGGTGATGTGGCAGCCCATCTGTCTGCGAACCCCAGTAACCGGCCCCCCACCCGAGAGTCGGGCGGGGGCAACCCATCATGCGGAGGTTGACTTATCCTTCGTTTTTTCAGACTTGCATTGCCAGGGCCTTTTACTGGGCCCAGCGGAAGCCTTACCGGATTTGAAGCCGGGCGCACGAAAAAAACTTCTTCTGGCCTGAAGAAACAGGGCCCTGCCTACGGCGAAAATCCCGCCGTTTTGGCTCTGGAAGGAAAGTACTCTTCCCTCCCGTGAAATCCTTAATGATTTCATCTGATTGTGGGCCAAACAGACGTCCTCCCTGAAAGGGAAGATCCGTAAGAGCTTTCTTCGCCGCCTGGTCGCCTGACCAAGAGCGGAGCCACAACACCCGCCTGATAACAATTGCAAAAACAGACATTTTTGACAGTATGGGAAGCAGGTTCAACGCAGTATCTCATAGGTAGCGGAGACCCTCTTCCAAGTGTTGTGCCCATTGCACCTCAGCCTGCACACACTCAAGTCAAACCGGAGTGTAATGTGGTCGCGCACTCAAAAAGAGATTGCGCCGCCATTGCAGCCACCAGAGGTGGCCGCATGGCTGACCCAGCCAACAAGAACAGTGCCTTAGACACTGCCTCCGTGCGGCGATCGGCCGCCTCTTTAAAAGAAGGAGACCCCTCCAAGGGAATGGTCATTGCCTTATTCAGACGGGCCACCGGTGGGTCCACTGCTGGGGAAGCCCAACTCTTAGTAAAACTATCCTCAAAGGGGTAGCAAACAGCAAAGTTTTTGGGTAAAGTAAAGGAATTTTGCGGCCGCAGCCATTCCTTGAATACCGCCTGTTCAAAAACCTGATCATAAGGGTAGGCCCTGGAGGACCTAGGGGGCTTAAGTGACCCACAAATATATGCAGACTCATGCGACTCCCCTGCTTGGTCAAGCCGCATGGACTCGCGCATATCAGTGATCAGGGCAGCCCCTATCGCTTTGTCGCGCGAAGATGAAGCCCCCTGAACATCTTCACCGTCTGAGGGTATCAGTTCACCCTCTGATAGCTCCACGGGGGTTCCCGTGACCACCGAGGCGCTCTCTGGTTCCGAATCCTCCCCCGAAGAATGACGGGGGGCGGGCGGGCGTTTTTGGGGCCCCCCGGAGTCGGGTCCCCCGCCCGGGGAAAGAATTCCCCAGATACTGCCCTCAGCTGTTCCAAGGACACCAGGGACCCCAGCGTGGATTGTTGCTCCGCAGGTACCCCTGCCATAGCACTGCCGGCCTCTGACATCCCAGACTTCCTGCAACCCCACTGTGTGACCACCACCTCTACCCCACCAATCAGCCAGGGAGGCCAGGAAGGATTGCACCCACCGCTACCAGCACCCAGGGAGAGCCAGCTATACTTGCTGTTTTTTGATGCCTCAGCTCTGTGACCGGAATGAGCAATGAAAAAACACTCCAAAAAAAGGAGACTACAACTCCAGATGCGTCCCCACTAATAAGCCCCCACCGGCCGGCTACCTCAGGAACTGCCCAGGTGCCCCTCTCCGCGCCCCTAGAACAGAAGAGGGGTCCACTCACCGATCCGATGGGCACAGCGGGTAGCCACCCAGAGCACACTTTCCTCCCCACGGAGAGGGATGCTGCTGGCCAGGCCACTGGACAGGAACAAACCAGTCACTGGGCACAAGTGGGATCAGCCACTGGCAGCCCGCACGGAACGGGCCCTATGCAGCGTGTCCCCGCCAAGGCTAAGGGTAGCTCGCACAGACGTTGGCCGGACTGGGGAAAGTTTTTGGATTCTAGATATCCTCTATACCACCAGCCGGCTTCTTGATAGTCTTCATCAGAAAACCCTCAGAACAACGCAGATCCCATAGGGAACCAGGTCTGACTCCTTGCACTAGGCAATAAAAACTGATATGCTATTGTCTAGCAGGGGGTTATATGCTAAGGTGAGGACGGCCCCCTGGGAGGGGCCAACCTATGCTTTTGTTTTATTTTACCTAGTCTACTTCTAGTGATATGAGCATAACCCCACTTGTCTAATGAAGGGCTGCGTCTGTCAGTGAACGTAAGAGTAATACATCTATTGGATGAAGAAACGCTGATATAGAGTTTCCATCTGGTTGTTTTGGCTAAATAATAACACGCTCGGGACTCTGGGGAGTGTCACTAGCCGTGGAATGCAATAACACAGAATTTTGTGCTTGAACAATTTTAAGGACTTTCTTTTGTTTTTGCTTCACATGTTTCACAAATGTGGATATTAATTTCATAATGTATTGTATAGTGTTGAATCACATGTAAATTGCAGTAATTTTTTTGGAGGCACTAACCAGATATTGGTTTTAACAGGTCATTAGTTAGTATTGAGGAGGAATAGCGCCCACTTTAATTTTTTAAGGTTTTGATTATTTAGCATGTTTTACACTTAAAGGGGCTGCTACCACACATACGATTAATCTTTTAACACATTATTTTAGGCTGGCCCCATTTATACTAGGGTAGAACTTTATAAACTTCTCTTATTATTTTCGCCTTTACGGTCCTTGAAATAGAAAATCGAAAATGTGTCAATATATCCAACTAAAAGACACAAAAAATACCCATTGGTTTGCTAGAAATCCTGTGAACTGATTACTTCCTACACTCTTTGCTTGTCACCTATGTCTGTGGATTTCAAAACACCTCTGCCTTATGTTATGGAGAAGACGGGAAGGTGCTCTGTATTCCTAAAATACAGCTCATAGATTAGCTGCATTCCTGAAGAGTGTTTGGTGTATCCTAATGACCACAATGGAAGACGGCTTGCAGAATTAAAAGTCACCAGCATTTTAGCAATATTCATTTAACTTTTTCACTGTGAAAGTGTTGTCTTGTAGTCAAATAGAAACATGTTTTGGGTTCTTGCAGGATTCCTTCTTCAATTTAACATCACTATGTTGTATTTAGAAAGAGACTGGAGTAGGAATTTTACGATGATCTTTGTCGTATCACCTGAGTACCTCGATTTTAAGATGTGACCACCATTTTAAATGATGTTGTCATGTAAATTTATTAGAGGTACATGGACATGTCAAATTTTAGAAATATGTTTTTGAAGAAATATTGCTATGTCATCCTCTTGTAACTACCTCGAGGTTTTCTGACTTAAGGGCATGTCTTTAAGAGAAGGGGAATTTTCCAGAAACCTCAAGAATATGTAAATTCTTCAAAGTCATGTTATCAGGGCATAGATATATATATTGCTAGGGAAAACATGAAACTATAATTGGGCAGCTATGTTGTATAACCAATATATTGACATGCAATAACATTATACTTGCTTGTTATCATCTTGAGTACGTACAAGCTATATGGTCCTTGGTATGGTCAGGCATTTTCACTGACCCCATACATTTGTACAGTTATATCAAAATAAACCTTTATCTGATTTGTAACTACTCTGACTCATTGCTGTTTTTGCCATATCCTTATTCAGATTCCACCAGGCCCTGAAATGTTGGCTACTTCACTTGATGCTGCTTTACCGGTAAAATAGATACTTCTTGCTTACTCATCTGTAGTCCTAATGCACTTCCTATTGTAGGGTGACAACATTGCTCTTCTCTTCTCTAGATACAGTAAAGTAAGTTGTCACCCTTAGATTAGAAAGTGTGTTAGGGGGCAGGATCACCAGGTAAAAAAAAAAAAATGAAGGCTAATGATTAGTAAGCTGCACTATCCACTTGCTGAGCGTATAACCTACCTTGCCGACCGTACATGATCTGCCGTGCCAGGTCACATACATAGTACATAATCCGGCACTTCCAGGTAAGGGGTGCATGCCACACCACTGACCTGGCTGTGCTGTGATTAAAGTGGTTGTAAACCTCAATCTTGTACTTGTCACTATAGGTAAGCCTATAATAAGGCTTACCTATAGGTACTGTAAATCTCTCCTAAAGTGCACCGTTTAGCAGATATTTACTTTATATGAAGCCAATGTCGTCGTCACATGCGCTTTTAAGGAATGGCCACCTGGACCATTCCTTCAGTATCCTGTGCTGTAAATGGCAGCTCTCCCGCACATGTGCTGGAGTGACGGCATTGTGGCTCCGGCCAGTCACACATCTGGAGTCCACGGACCCGGAAGGAAGACAGGTGAAGATGGAAGCAGCGTCCAGCTATGACATTGCATCGCTGGAATGCTTCGTTTTCAGTTAAGTTTCACATAATGTGCCAGTATTCGATGCATACTAGCACATTATGGCTTTACCTTGCAGGTCTGAAAAAAAAAAAAGCACCCAGCGGTTTACAATTGCTTTAAATACAGCATATGTCGATCACTACAAAACAAAACAAAAGGAAGGCGCACGCACCTAGTGCATTAGCAAACATGTTTATTGGGTATGAAATCCATTACTTCCCTTAGTGAAAGCACCACACAGTGTACACAAACACTGGCTAGGCACACATCCATCCCAGTGTCATTAGTACAGTGACCATGCATATTTTTAGCACTGATCACTGTATTAGTGTCACTGGTTCTCCCAGTGTCAAAAGTGTCAGTGTCAGAATATCCGCCGCAATATCGCATAAGAATTCCAGTATATATACACCATAGTTTGCAGACGAACAAACCAATCAATATACACTTATTGGCATTTTTTTTTTTTTACAAAAATATGTAGCAGAATACATATTGGCCTAAACTTCTAGACATATTTTGTTTGGATAGGATTTATAGCAAAAGTATGAAATATTGGGTTTTTTCAAAATTGTCTGTCTTTTTTGTTTATAGCGCAAAAATAAAAAAACTGCAGTGGGGATCAAATACCAACAAAAGAAAGCTCTATATGTGGGGGAAAAGGACATACATTTAATTTATGTACAGCGTTGCATGACCACGCAATTGTCAGTTAAAATAATGCCGTATCCCAAAAAATGGCCTGGTCATGAAAAGAGTAGATCTTCCAGAGGGCAAGTGGCTATATTACATTTTTGTTCTTGTTTCGGCAAATGCCTCATTAATAACTATACATACATACAGTGCATGCTACAGTAGCAGAGTATTCTCATTTACATGATTCATTTTCCAAGAGGGATACAATTTACTGGTCTTACTTTTAGAAACCATCAGTGATATATATTGCACTGCAAAGCCACATTACTTATTATAGGAAGCCTCAATCATGTCACCACTTCTGTTATTTATAACAAAATAACGACGTGACACAAACAATATGTTCATAAATGAAATGATACAAAAGTAATAATCATAATCTGGTTCTGTCCTTTAATAGTTTGATTATTCCT
>BLSH010438580.1:2820528-2852827 GCA_018402905.1 Glandirana rugosa | reverse complement strand
TGTTATTTATAACAAAATAACGACGTGACACAAACAATATGTTCATAAATGAAATGATACAAAAGTAATAATCATAATCTGGTTCTGTCCTTTAATAGTTTGATTATTCCTTGCTGTGAGGATAAAAGCATCCGTTCTTATATAGATGATAGCTGTAAAAAGCCAATCCTCTAAGACAGCCAATATCTTCAGACACAGAAATGGCTAGGTGTACGAGGCTGCTAAGAACACAAAACAGAAGGTCTGCTCTATGGTTTCTTAACAGAGGCTCACACAGAGATGACAATTGCATGCAATCAAACATGTCTTTCCTTACAAATTAAGTATAGGTATGTTACTGAAAACACAACATTATATGGGCTAGTACATAAAGATAATATTAGCTGGGGAATGGGGGGGGGGGGTGCTTAGTTGGTCAAAAGCAAGATTTTATAGGTCATGCAATTGATTGTGATCAATTTTTTGCAAAGACAACATTGAGGTTAATCTGTAGACTGCTGGGAGCTAGTTTCTTGGACAGCAGGGTAAATAGCAGGACTGAAGGAAGCTTTAAAGGCATTGTAAACCTTCCTACCTGCACCAGTATAAACTGTGCATTGATCATATCGTTTTATGGTGTCATTTGATGCTCTGTAAGCACATGTAGGCAAGTAGAGTTTAGCTGAGGGCCTTTTAAGGGTTGCTTCTTTCTTTAGAGGGCTTCTGGTGGTCCCTTTATAAGGTGGGTAAAGCTGGAGCTCTGGGTCTTGCTGACCAGGGAGTCTTGGGACAAAGAAGGCCTGCCAGAGGTTCTCATGCACTCTCTTCCTTTGGGGGGAGAGGCTGCAGAGAGGTCCCCCACAATGGACAGCTACGGGGGAGGTGGAGTTGATTCTACAAAGGATGGTGGGCCAGAAGCTGGTGTTTCTCTTCCTTCTCGCCTCTAGGGAGGGGTGAATGGTGAAGATAGTGATCTGGCTGTGGAGAATAGGAAGAATCATCTTGAACTCTTACTAGGGCTACAAGCACCTGATGTGATCATTCAATTACCTCATCCACTATTTGGACAGTTATTATCCAATGCCAGTATATGGATTATTCTGTATACTACTGCCTAAAATCGGTAAAGTAGTTTATTGCTAGAGCAAGCCTCCATCTAAAAAATTATTGGTGAAATGCCTTTTACAGCCAATGCTTGGAAGGGGAGATGAGAAGCATGTTTCATTGTGCAAACCTGGCCGTTGAGTCCTGGAAGTTGGTGTTTGGACTGAGTGGGGAAATTTTCCCAGGAGAGAGGGGGTTAACTATACAGGGCCAGTAGGGTGGGAAGTGTAGGCTTCCGACCACAATCCATGCAAAGAACAGTATGGGGTGGGCTGTGCAGTCAGTGTAGGCCAGTAACCTGCATTTTCTGAGTTGGGGTCCAGCTGCATATGACAGCCATGAGTGCGTGAGCTGCCCCCATCCACACACAGCCTATAGTAGAGCAGAACTTCAGATTCCAGCATCAGAAGGTTCAAGTTATGTAGAAAAATTATGTATTTGGCACTGCATTACATAGGCCAATGCATGACCTCTGTCTGTAACTGACATTTACTTTGAAGAAGTTGCATAGCCCACAATCCTTGGGACCCTCAGTTTAGTGCTGGTACAGGTTAGAGCTAAACAGTAATTAGATCTTACACATACACAAGCAATCAGATCATTCACAGACACAAATAGAGTTCACAATGCATCTGGAGAATGTTTATTTTTTATCACACTAACACTCCTAAAATTTGTGATGCAACACACAGGATGGTAATGCATGGATTGGATGCTGTGTGACCCAGAACAAGAAGTTGTCTTGTCCCTTCAGCAAATAGGGACAGGCTAGCCATAGAAATACATGGACTTAGTGGAATTGATTAGCCATGACACTACAACTGCAGTCACAACATATAAGCACAAACAGCACAGGAAATAGAACTACATGAACACCTAGTTAGCAAAGACATTTGAAAGTGTACTGTGCCTTTAACCACTTCAGTCCCAGGAGGATTTACCCCCTTCCTGACTAGAGCACTTTTTGCCATACGGCACTGCATCGCTTTAACTGACAATTGCGTGGTCGTGCGACGTTGTACCCAAACAAAATTGAAATCCTTTTTTTCCCCCAACAAATAGAGCTTTCTTTTGGTGGTATTTGATCACCTCTGCGGTTTTTATTTTTGTGCTATAAACAAAGAGCGACAATTTTGAAAAAAAAAAAAAATTTTTTTTTTTACTTTTTGCTAGAATACAATCTAAAAAAAAACAAAAACGCAATGGGCGTATATTGATCGGGTTGCACAAAATTTATCATGTTTACATATTATGGGAATAGAGTTATGCCATTTTTATTATTATTTTTTTTACTAGTAATGGCGGTGATCTGCAATTTTTAGTGGGACTGCGACATTGCGGCGGACAGATCAGACATTTTTGACACTTTTTTGGGACCAATGATATTTATACAGCGATCAGAGCTAAAAATAGCCACCGATTACTTTATAAATATAACTGGCAGGGAAGGGGTTAACACTTGGGGGTGATGAAGGGGTTAAATGTGTTCCCTTGGTAGGTGTTTCTAACTTTGGGGGGACTGTAGTGACTGGGGGTGAAGATAGAAAGATGCTCCCGACCACTGAGAGAATCAGATCTCTATCCACTTCCCTGTCAGGATGGAGATAGATTAATTTACATGAATGGATCCCCATTCTGACTCTGTGAGGAGCGATCGTGGGTAGCCGGCGGACATTGTGCGCACACCCCCTGCAGTCTCTTAAAGCATCGCCGTACATCTACGGTGACTCACGCAGGAGAACCAACCTGCCGCCATCAAACAACGGCGGCTGGTCGGCAAATGGTTAAAGCTCAACTCCAGCCAGATTAAAAAAAGCACACATTAATGCAGTTATATATTATATAAAACATAATTGAAAATATATGTAAATACAATTTATGCAAATACCTGAATGTACTTGTTTTAAGATGTGTGTGCTCTTCTGTACAGCAGCACTCAGACTAGGAGAGGAAGGGAAGTACTGTTGGCCAATATTGCATAGTGCATGCTCTAATGGGAGGATAAAGCAAAGTAGGGTGACAGATGAACATTCTACTGCTGTTCCTTCAAAGTCCAGTCATAGGCTGGTGGCAGGGAGATGAGATGACCTAGCTATGTTACCAATTATGTACAGTTTCAAATACAAGATTTTATTAACAAGTTCTGATTTGGCTGGTGCTACATGAGAAAAAGTGGATAAACTACAAAAACTTACTCATTTTTGATGAAAGCATACTTGTTAATAGTTTCAATGACATCCTTGAAAAGGATTTTGGAGGTCAAGGTGTACCCATGGTGGACAATTGGCTCTCCATCTGGACCATCCCAGCAGTCAACTGAAAAAACAAAACAGTTTTTCACAAAGTGATGCATGGCACTTTATGTTTAAGTTTTAATATAGAAAGTAGGTAGAGTGAAGGCTACAGATTCTAGGAGCACAACTATTAAATCCATAACAAGGGCTGCTGTTAGAAATCACAGGGCCCCATACATTTTACCTGACAGCCCCCCAACACCCTTGAAAACATCAAAATGATATTAGCGGACACATAACATAACTTACAAAATTTCTGCTAAATCTAGACGATAAAACTGGGTTTAGCTAATAAATAAAGCTCTGTGAATGAAAGACGCATTGAGACTCATTGCACATGGGTTCTGTGGCCTGTGCAGTGTGAATCAACATTTTTTTATGTGGCTGGAAGCACGTATAGGCCGTTTGTTACGCTATGGCAGTGGTTCTCACCCGGTCCTCAAGTACCCCCCAACAGGCCATATTTTGAGAATTTCTCTTAGACAAAATAGCTGTCCAAAATACCAAGCCATTGACTCTGATTTAAAGCACCTGTGCAAGATAAAGGAAAACCTGCAAACATGGCCTGTTGGGGGTACTTGAGGACAGGGTTGAGAACCACTGTGCAATGGGGACACAGCAGCTGTACGAACATAGCCACAGATCCTGTGTGTGGGGGCAGGTGTAGGTCCCCAACTACAGATAATGTGCATTGGGGGCCAGCTTTCAGCTATTGTAGGGGGTACTACAGGGGATTGGTTCCAGTAAATGCCGCCCCTGCTGCACTCCTCACCCCCCTCTTGTCCAGGTTCCCCTTTCTTCTGCTTGTCAGCTGCCCGAGCCACCTTGTGGAACTTATGGGCCCCATACAGGAGGACCAGTGTTTTTTTTTTTCAGTTTAGAGTAGGAATGGGTAAAGCCCTTATCAGGTTTTCTTTTCCCCTTGGGGATGTTTAACTTCACTTCTTGCCCTGAGACAAAACATGAAGTAAATGGAGAGGTCTCAAAAGGGAGGGAAATCAGATAGTTGTTACATTTTGAAAAAAATCCTCTATATTCCTGTTTAGGCAACAACAAAAAAATGTGGGTTTTCTCTTGCCTTCTGTCTCTGAGATAATGGTCACTAGGATACATAGGGCAGACTAATCTCTCCAGTATGGACAGAGACAACAATAAAAACCTGACAAGGATTTAACGTATTCCTAACACAAAAAAGATGCACTTTTTGGGTAATGGCTGCCAACATTCCTGAAGCTTCAGACATACACAATGATATTCAAGGAAACCTGTACAAAGTGGATTTTTTTTGAAGCACATCATTAGAGCCAGAGGCTCTAATTGGTTTCAAAAAAGGGTGGGCTCAGGGTGCCCACCCAGTTGTGTGACATTAGCAAATTAATATTCGCTAATGTCTTCCTGATTCTCCTCCTGGCCAATCAGGAAGCAGGTCCTGAGACCTGATTGGCCAGGGAGTCATAGGACTCCTGGCCAATCGGGTCTCAGGACCCACTATCTGTTCGGCCGGGAGGAGAAGCAACAGCCCAGTCTCTTCCCTTGACAAGCTGGGGCGAGGAGCAGCAGGTGGAGGGGCAGAGGGGTAACAACAGCCTCTTTAAGCTTCCAGGAACCCTACCCCGGATACAGCACCACCTTGTCATCGGCCTCCTAAGGTAAGGCCACTGATCGCCACCTTCCCATCCGTCTCCCGGGTGGGTGGGGGAGAGGCAGTAGTGCGAGTGAGGGGTCCAGGTTTGTTTGCCGTCCCCACAAAATATTGAGCACCAGCCGCCACTGGTATGAATACCGATTTGTGCTGATCTTTGGTTTACTAACTGAACTTGCTAGACACACAGTAGCAATGTTTATTGTAGTGTGCTCGATGTGTTAAATTGAGGTGTGTTTCAAACTATCTGTTACTGCTTTGCAAATTCCTGCAGTCAGACCCTAAATTACACGGTTTATTTTTTCTGGAGGGTACAACTGGGCTTTAAAGCCCATAACACTGTAAAAAGCCATCAAAAAATACTTAATTTTACCTTTACCATTAACTTCAAAGCATTATGCTGAAATTTAGAATTTGACTAACATAGCCAGATTGTTTTCACTAAAATGTGGCTCCTAAAAACATTGCAAAAAAAAATTAAATAAAATTGTAAACAATAAATCTACTAACACCATCTGTATACAGTATATACACATGCACACACACGCCTATGTGTTTGAGCTTTTGGGTGCAAACTTATGGTGACAACCCATATTTACAGACTACTGCTGTTAAAAATTCATGCAGTCTTTTTTTTCCCCAAAGCACTGAATATCAAAGTCGCCTCTCCACAAAAACTTCCTTTTCCAATGACACTGTTTCTTACATGAAAGCCATGCATTCTGCAGCTTAAGATCAACTAAACCAGTATTTGCTCAGCCACAAAAACTGGCTATTTCTGTAAATAAAAGACTTGATTTATTTGGAGTCTGTTTAAAAGAATCTGCCTTGCTGTAAAAGCCTTTTATCGCATCCCCTGGAAAAGCGAGACGTCCAGGTCACCGAGAAACAAATACTTTAGATGTGTGTTTTTAGTTTCTGCCGACGTTCTGCCAGCTCATCTCACCCCGAGACTTTTGAAAAAGACAATATTTCCCTCTTATCATTTTTATACCCTATTCTTTTTATGTTGAAAAGAGTTTGCTTTCAAAAGATTGCAAAATGTGAATAACTTATTAAATTCACAATTTTTATTACATTTTTTAGTTTTAGTGTAAGGGGATATTAAAATAGTTTTGTTTAATTAAGTTATGCATTCATTAAATGTACCGTACTTAAATGTATTTAGTTAGGTCTTTGTATTAGTAGCTGGTAATACCTTGCACATCCACAGTCAAACTTCTGGACGGAAAGGCACCACCACTTTGCAAGGTGCTGTGAATTTAATAAAACTTTTTTGATTAGAGCAAAGAGCATTGAGATTACCCCATCAGTGAGCAGATTCTCCTTCACCATCAATTAAATCAAAACTGCATTACTCTGATGACAGTGAAGAAAAGTAAATGATCAGGCTTTATCAAGTAGATTAAAAAAAACTGGATTAAAAAAAGAAAATTGTAACGGAGCAACATACTTTAGAGTTTTGCCTACACTTACGCTTTAATTTATTTTGCTTTAACCCTTTGTCTTCACATCATGGCAGCCAAAAGGATTACAACAAACTTGTGACTTGTTTTAAAATTAAAGTGCATCTAAACCCAAAATTGTATATATTATTATTATTATTATACAGAATTTATATAGTGCCTGCAGTTTGCACAGCGCTTTACAAAAATGAAGGCAGACAGTACAGTTACATCACAATTTGGTACAAGAGGAATCAGAGGGCCCTGCTCGTTGTAGATCACCAGTCATTGGCATGGTAGCTGCATTCATTTTGTTTTTTCAAGCTTTCTTTTTTGCTTTATTTTCACCAATAATCCTATTAAACAAACTTGCTGTCTCTGGGTGCCTACCTTACTCATCCACTGTATCTATGAAGGGATCAGTGATTGCCAACCCAGGCTGATCCCCTGTTATGGACTAAAAAACATGTCCTTATCTTTTCATCTCCATTACATGGGGGGGTAGGATAATAATAGCGTAATGGGTAGTTTACAGAAGATAGCTAGGAAGGAAGATATTCTTCAGTGCAGCTCACAGGAAGTGACATGGACACTGCATTTCTGGCAATATCAACAAGTAATTTCTGTACCTGCTGAAAATGTTGTTAGCTTGAAAAAATAAAGTAAACCAATGCAGCCACCACATCTAAGGACAGAAATAGATTATATTTTTGTTCTTGCGTTTAGACCTCCTTTAATCTTCTGGCATTTTTGTTCACTGTAGAAATAGAAGAGACCTGTTTCTGTTTGTTAACAAAACACAGTGCTGCTACCTCCTCTCCCTAATCACGATAAGTGTGTTCACCAGTGGCTCAACTGTCGGCTGCTGTAAGCCCTGTAGAATCTGAATCTGAATCTTGAAGAAGCAGTGCCACTATGGTAGAATCCACAAACAGATAGCCTTTATAAAATGGATCCAAGCATAAAATCCACACAGAAAGCCAACTCATTTTGGCCATTAGCCATGATTAAGGACAAAACGCGTTGGCCTTCTGTGTGGAGTTTATGCTTGGTTCCAATTAATGAAGACTATTTGTGGATTCTACCAAAGTGTTGGTGTTTCTTTTTGGAACTTGGAACAATAAATCGTGCCAGGATTTTATAATCCATCTCTGCAGTGAGTGAACCCAGAAGTGCTATGTGCTTTTGTTGTCAGATCCTGGTGGCTTTACCCAAATTAAAAGTCATTCAGGTACTCTTTGTCCCAATTAGCTCAAGCACAGTGCAGGATAGACAAAGAGGCCTCTCATCTTTTTTGCAGAGAATCTGCCACTGCACAATATATCACATATAGGGTCCGTCAGTCCTCTTCTGAGGGAAATAAAGTAAAAAGTGAATAAAAAAAATAGAATTTAATTTATAAAAAAATAATTAAAGGACACCCTCCCCCATACACATAAATAAGTGCATCCAGAGAATGCATGCGCAAAGGTAAACTGGCAATTCCACAATCCATATTAGGTAATCCCAAACGTGGCGGAGTGAGAGTGAATTCACACTACATCTGAGACCCGACGAATCGATTCACCTCTCCGGAAGCTCTCCATTGCTGGCTGCAGAAGGGGAACATAACACGGCTCCTTTTTTTATACAAACTTTACTTTTAGGCTGGGTTCACACCTATGCGAATTGGATGTGGCTTAAACCGCATCCAATTCGTAGGACACTTGAAAACACATTGTTTTCAATGTGTCCGGTTCACATATGTGCGGTGCATTCGCACTCCGCATTGCACAAAAAAGGTATGCGCTTTTTGTGCAATGCGGTGTGAATTCCCAGCCCGTTGAGTTCAATGGGAGTGCATCTAACATGGAGATGCACTTTGCACTGAACGGGGATATATTCCCCTGCTCGTGGCCCCTCCCCCATCTAGCCCCCCGCAGCTGCTGCGCTGTGGGAACGGACAGGAGCCGCCGAACGGCAGCAGACAGGCAGGAATTTGCACCGGGCAGGTGTGAATCCAGCCTAAGTGTACAAAATGTACACTGCATTCATGGCAATGTTGCAGCCGTATATTGCCAATTTGGCATATTGCACTGCGATAAAATGCAGCATCTCTGCATTTTATTGCAGCATGCTGCAGGTCAGCCCTAGGCTGCTTTGCAGTGTGAATGGAACACATAGGAAACAATTGTTTCCGATGTGTCCTTGCAGTGACATGTACTTTAGAATTCAGTAAAACACCGGTCACTACAGTATGCGTGAATTCACCCTGAAAATAATTTATTCTAGGGCTATCATTTACAGCTAAGCCTAAATTAATGAGCTGTAAGGGTTTCTACAACACTGCCCCTGTACAGTTTTGGGAATCTTAGTTTCTCCCTATTTGGGTGCATGCAATTTTAAAGTGGTTGTAATGGCTGAAGGTTTTCTACCTTCGTGCATTATATGCATGAAGGTAAAAAACCTGTGTGCTGCTCCCCCCACAGACCCCCTAATACTCACTTGAGCCCCCTCTCGATCCATCGATGTGCACTGGAACCTCGAATGTCCCTGGTCTCTCTCTCGCCATTGGCTGAGACACAGCAGCCATTGGCTCCTACTGCTGTTAATCACAGCCAGTGAGCCAATGAAGAGAGAGCAGGGACGGATCCAAGCCTTGGTGCTATTTGTCTTATGGACGTATAGAGTGGGGTTAAGGAATGAGCAAACACCAGTGCCCCCATAGCCTGCAGCTCACTATTGGGGGCAATGATCAAGGTGGATGTGCCAGGAGCGCTGATGGGGGACCCGAGATAGAGGATCGGGCTGCTCTGAGCAAAAACACTGCACAGGGCAGGAAAGTATTACACGTTTGTTATTTAAAAAAATAATAATAATATTAATATTACTTTAAATCTTGATATGTTTGGCATTTACTTGGCACAATCTCAGCTATAATACTTTACCAAAATTTAGGTTTTTTTTTGTGTATTTGTTTTACTGAAAACATGGGCTTGATATAAATACTTGTGAAAATATTGTGCAAGATAAAAATGTAAATCTATCATTTTAATCTACAGGTCCCCCGCATTCAAAAAATATATTAGGTTTTGAAAGTAGGTAATTAAATTGCTAAAAACGTGCATTTTGGCATGTGAGTGAAAAACTGCTTTGGCACTGAAAGGGTACAGCATGAAGCAAAGTAGCATCATATCTTTCTAGAAGTATTTTCATGGCCTGTCATGGACTGGTAGATCTGCGATAGGTTTGGAGGAATCTTTCTGATTTATAATTTAATTTCTGGGTTCTTAGACCTGCAGACTTTCCTATAAATTTAAGAGATGTGTGTAGTGAGAGGCCAATTCATTTTCTACAGAAATAGAATATTCAAAGGTAAATTCTGGGTGGCAATGCAGCATGTTTCAAGCAATGTGTCCACCTCTCTGCCCGAGATTTATTAAAAGGTAAATCTGAACTTCAGGCAAACATCTAAATATACATATTAAATATATATATATATATATATATATATATACACACATATACACACACACACACACACACACACACACACACATATATATTCACAATGTTTTACCTGCAAATACAAAGGAATTGTATAACTAGCCCTTGTGGCTATGGGATAGAAAGTGAAGGGTAATCTGGAAATCTGCCCAATGGGACACAGATAGCAAAAAAACAGACAGGGGTTATGACCCACCCTTACCAAAATTATAAAAGAAAAATTGGCTTTTGTTTTACATTATTACAATACACCCTTCCCTACTTTATCCAAACATAAAAAAAGGGCAAAGGTATATACAAAAAATCAATACTACAACTTAAAGCGATTGTAAAGTCTTTTTTTTTTCTATTAAAATAATGTGGTTTTGCACAGAGCAGTCCACATCCTCCTTCTCTGGACCCTTAATGGAGCTCTTGGCTCCTCCCTCCTGTTGAGTGCCCCCACAGCAAGCAGCTTGCTATGGGGGCACCCGAGCCAAGCTGCAGCTCCGTGTATCCATTCAGACATTGGAGCTGCCATTTGGCCCCATCCCTTTTCTCTCCTGATTGGCTGAGTTTGATTGACAGAAGCAGGAGCCAATGGCGCCACTGCTGTGTCTCAGTCAATGAGGAGAGAGAGTCCTGGATGACTGAGGTATTCATGGACATTGTTGGATAGAGATGAGCTCAGGTAAGTATTAGGGGGCTGAGGGAGGCTGCTGCACAGATTTTTATGCATAGAATGCATTAAGATAAAAAAACCTTCTGACTTGACAACCCATTTAAGCCAAATATATTTGGTAGTAAGACAAACTACTAACATTGAAAGGCATTAGTACAGCTATCATTTTATCAGGTTATCTTGCCTGAAGATGTTGACGAGCATTCCTCCTTACCCAATGGCATTTAACAGATGGAGATCTACCAATGTGGGCATGCATTCTGGCAAACACCTACTAAGCAGGATTTTTCCTCACTTTCTACCTGTTGTGTCTCTGTCACAGGAAGCCGAGGGAAATGTCCCCAAAAAAGACAAGACCCCCCCCCCCCGCCCCAGAGAATAAAATCAAGAAAATTTACCCTTTCCACTACATTTTTCTTTAGAGTTCCACTGTAATTGAATAGAACAAGTCTTTATTTAAAATAAATACTATACTATGTCTTGAGCATTGGGTCTTCATCAATATTAGTATCAGATTATTATATACAGGGTTACTTCACTGAACATCTGTAATTAAAATTAAATTATTTTTTTTGAAAGAGTGACAAGTCAGTTGTGAATGATCTAGCACCTTACAATTGGCACTCTACAATGGCCCTGGGGAATGGCTCTTCCAGTCTCTAAACCTCATCTAGAGACCTGGTGGCTTTATTAATGTTATCAAGTAATCAGAATCAACAATGGGCTGGGTATGTCTATCAATCTTCTAATGGGCACGATCACATATGCTGTTCTTTCTCCAATTGGGAATCACATGCTAAATAGTACATGAAGGGGAACTTATCAAGACTAGAGCAGACAGAATCTGGAGCAGCTGTGCATACCATCCAATCAACCTCTATCCTTAGCTTGTTCTGTAAGGCCCCATTCACATCTCACGGTTTGGGATCACAGGCAGAATCGCAGCGATTCTGCCTGTGATCCCAAATCGCATGGCGATCGCTGCACAAAACGCAGTGCATGTTTGGGTGCCATTATCCCTCAATGGCACCCCAAACTTGATGCAATTCTGCTGTGATCATCACACTGCAAATCACTGCTTTCAAAATCTTGTGAAGCTTGTTGCCATAAAATGAGCAGGAGTAAGTAATTGAGCTGCCCTATGCGACGCGCGAAAATCGCAGAATGTGAACTTAAAGCTTTGAAAATTAAAGGTAGAAGCTGATTGATTGTCATGCACGACTGCTCTAGATTCTATCTGCTCCAGTTTTGGTAAAATTCCCTCATTGTGTTATTTACCACCAATGTGCTTTTTCAAATTAAACTATGCTGTTAGACTTTAACTATAGGTCTGCTTTAAATTCTGATTGCTCACCTTCCACACAGCGACACCCGGCTTGTAAAACCCAAGCATACATGTCGACACGGGACTGAGACATGAGCTGGTCTCCCATCAAGTAGGTATTGTGAGAGGATGCGATGAAGTAGTTGCTGAGTGGCAAGGTCATGTCTTGATTGACTTGATAATGTTCCGGATTGAAGATATCTCCTGCTGGGCTCCGCATATAGTTGGTGAAACCTGTTAGCAATGAATCACAAAGCATGTCGCTGGTTCAATATCTGTCATCAGTGTGCTGTCCATGCCAAAACAATCTTCCCAATGATTTATGGGGAAACAGTTCACAAATGACAAAGTGATGAATTTCCAAAGGAATGTATTTCTTCTGATAACTCTATAACCTTGCTTTACCCCAGCCAATAACCTTGTGTATCGATGGCGGAGTTATTATGGTGTACAGTGATTGCTCTTGTAGATATAAAATGACCAATATCCCATTCGCTTGCATAAGGCTATATTGAGCGCTGGTAATGTACACCTTCTCAACCACTGGAATGACAGCTATGGGGAACAAATTCTATTTTAACCATATATGCTATTTTTTATAATTATGCGCTCCATGGGATGGTTTATGTTGGGACAAGTAACCTTTTAGTAGTGGTGCACAAATATAATATTCATGTATCATCAGAAACAATCCACCGTCTTAGCAACTGCATTTGAATATACTGTAATTCTACTGAAATATCATTGATTACTATGGACTTTTACGCTTTACATGTTCAATTATTGAGTCATGTGTCTATGGCTAGAAGTGGATAGGGAAAAGGATGGATATTGCATACAGGAAAAGTAAACAAGCAATACATAAAATAATCAGTATTAGTGCTGAGGCATTCAACTTGATTGTCTAAGGACTGGGGTGTCCTTCAAACTATATCACTGTAACATCTCTTTGTAGCTACCTATATCCTGATCGTCCATCAGTACACATCCAAAACCACATAACTGCATGGTCATTTCTCTTAGGTGAAGTGCAAATCTTTGTGTGTCGGGAATGAGTGCAAAATTGTATGCTTTCCTGATACGCAGCAAAATGCGTTGCTCTTTAGCAGATGATTGTTAAGGGAAACCCCGTGCACCTGCAAACATTTGGTTTGGTGCAGCACATTTTTGGAAGAGAGTCAGGGACTTTTGTGTGCAATTCTTCTGCACAGGGCAGCTCATTGACATTAATTGGCCATCCTACATGGTGATGCCTGTAGGTGGGAAATTGGGCCTTAACGGAAACTTGTTTTGGGGGTATATTTTTTATATATATATATATATATTTTTTTTTTTTTTTTTTACACATATACACACAGTAAACTGTACATATCTGTAGGCAAACACAGTACATACATATATATACATTTTATATACAATACTGTGTGAAAGGTTTAGGCAGGTGTGAAAAAATGCTGTAAATTAAAAATGCTTTCAGAAATAGAAGTATTCGTGGTTCATTTTCATCAAAACATAATGGAAACTAAACAGAAGAAAAATTGAAGTCAAATAAATATTTGGTGTGACCACCCTTTCCCTTCAAAACAGTATCATCCTTCTGTCTGTTCATATAATCCCAGCCATTGGCGACAACAATATAGCCTCCTTCCAATAGTTTCACTGCGCATTCAACATACACTACAGTGCAAAGGTTTTAGGCAAGTGTGGAAAATGCTGAAATTAAGAATGCCTTTGCCTTCAAAAACAGCACTTGCACACAGTTTTTGAAGGAACTCGGCAGGTAGATTATTCCAAATATCTTGGAGAATTAACCACATATTGTCTGTGGCTGTAGGCTGACTCAGATCCTTCTGTCTCTTCATGTAATCCCAGACAGACTCAATGTTGAGATTAGGGCTCTGTGGGGGCCAAACCATCACTTCCAGGACTCCTTGTTCCTTATGCTGGAGATAGTTCTTAAAGACATTGGCTGTATGTTTGGGGTCATTGCCCTGCTGCAGAATACATTTGTATTTCTCAGCATTGAGGACACCATTGATCCTCACCAAATCTCCAAATACATTTGCAGAAATGCTGCCCAAAACTTTTAAGAAACCTCCACCATGCTTCACTGTTACCTGCAGACACTCATTATTGTATTGTTCTCCAGTGATTCAGCAAACAAACTGCCCCCTGCTATAGCCAGCTATTTAAAATTTTGACTCATCAGTCCAGAGCACCTGCTGACATTTTTCTGCACCCCAGCTCAAATGTTTTCATGTATAGTTGAGTTGCTTAGCCTTGTTTCCACTTTGAAGGTATGGCTTTTTGGACACAATTCTTCCATGAAGACCACTTCTGGCCAGACTTCTCCGGAGAGTAGATGGGTGTAACTAGTTTCCGCCAGTTCTGTACTAATGACACTGCTGGACACCTTCCGATGTCGAAGGGAAGTAAGCATGATGCGTCATTCATCTGACGCATTAAGTTTCCTTGGCCTAGCACTGCATCTACCGTCTGCAGTAGTGCCAAATTCTTTGTGCTTCTTCAAAAAAGCCTGAACAGCACACCTCAAAACTCCAGTCTGTTTTGAAATCTTTGCCTGGGGAGACCTTGCTGATGCAGTATAACTACTTTGTGTCTTGGTGTAGTGTTCAGTCTTGCCATGGTGTAAGACCTGTGACATGAAATGGTCTTCCATAACTTCCCCTTAGTAGCAGAGCTTGGCTGTTCCTCACCCAATTTAAATCATCCTACACAGCTGTTTTTGTTTCAGTTAATGACGGTTTCAACCTACACGTGAAATTGATGATCATTAGCACTTGTTCGGTATAATTGGTTAATCATACACTTGATTCGAATCCTACAAAATCCCTGACTTTGTGCAAGTGTACAAACTGTAAGAATCGGTGCTGGTTTTGAAGCCAAAGGGTAGTCACACCAAAAACATTGATTTGATTTAGAATTTTCTTCTGTTCTTTTGCATTTTGTAAATTGATAAAAGTAAACAATTAAAATATATATTTTTGAAAGCATTCTTACTTTACAGCATTTCTTCACACCTGCCTAAAACTTTTGCACAGTAGTTTGCGTGTGCCATGAAGTTAAGTCATCCACGTAAGCTTCAATATCATTTTGTATCTTAAGAACATCTTCAAGTCCCCAGTGTGCCTCCTACTGTTCTCCATGCTGTTGTGTGCTGGTGTTTTTATAGATTCAAGGAATATTGATAAATATTGCAAATTTTACTATAAAATAAAGATATGATGTAAAGTGTTTGCCTGAAACTGAGCAATCAACTACTAATGAGTTTGGTCCTTCCTATGATCGTACAAACTGGGCTTTAAATTAGCAACTTCAAAACAGGTTATTTAAAAAAATGATCAAAACCAGGGAAAAAAAACAAATGATTTTCTCCATTATATGTTTCAGCTTAGTTAAGTTAAACTGTACCAATTTCAATCTCATTTCCGTACAGTTGATCAAAAGTGGTAGAAATTGCTGAAGCAACTTTCACATTTATGGCTAACTTAAGTGGATATAGATTATCTGACAAAGCACTATTTTTCAAAGTACATCTATATTTTTAATACTCAAAGCCAACTCACCAGGATGAGGATCCTTCCAAAAGAAACAAAAAAAAAGTACATTTATTTTTAGCTGTGTCCAATGAGATTTGAAAATTACATTAACATGTTCAAAAAATAACCATCTTATCCTTGTGTTAAAGCTTTGTGAATTGAGTCTTATGCCATGAGCATCTGCTTCTCTTATCTTCTACCTGTGAATTGTTGTAGACAGCTGCACTATGCTTATTTTATTATTTTTTTGGTAGTAGATCAATTTAAAAACAATAATAAAAGTAATGTATTGTTTGTCACGTGTAGTCTTCAATCCAGCAGGCACAGAGGACCAGTTTCAAGTACAGTGTAAATGGTATTACAGGTTACTATATTTACATACCATCAATCCCCAGGACGTCGTCTTTTTTGTTTTCCGGGCAAGGTTCGAATTTAGCAACTATGTCCAGGCAGTATTCTTTAGTTACATTCGTCATCTGCGGTACAAATAAAAAGGAAAGAGATAAATCCAAACTGGATAATCTGATTTCACAAGCCTGTACCATCACCCTTTATCGGATGCAGCAATCCAATTTTCTAACCTAATGCTGGAGGGCTGCTAATCGCCCAATAAGATCCGCAGGACTGTCGCTCAGTGTCAAGTTCAATAGCAGAAATCAGACATTACAGCTTATTGATAAATGCTCATAGGGGCTGATGAAGTGCTGAACCTAATTCTGAGTTTGGAGGTCATATTGTTTTAAAGGTATTAAGCCTGTGGGATATCAGTTTAGACAGCACTCCAGTGGGATTGTCACATGGGGTCTTGTACTGGGGGATTAAGAGATTCACTTATCCTGTTTAGCTTGAAATATATGGGAGCCAAAATTGCCTGACCTTTTAAACTGCGCTGAGACTCGGAGAAAATAACAGAATGTATACTGAAAGATAAAAGGATTACAGAAATCACATGGATTCAATGTTTAGATGTTATGCTACTTTTTTGAGCAAGATTACTTACAAAGCTTTGATTTATAAAGGATCCCAATATTTATAGTTTCAGTAACAGACCTCTTTATTGGATACTCTGGCCAGAGAGTGGTGGGTATGTAGGCCCATTTTTAAAGGTTCTGTGTATTAGGAGAGGTCTGCCTATCCTAAACTTAGATTTCAGCTTTTGGTATATGGATAGTTGAAGCACTGGACAATTTCCTTCGTCTTTCCTATATTTGCAATTCTGCTGTGACCATCATGAGGATGTCCCACTTTCCTTGTTGGTTTCCTTATTATATATTATGGAGGACATAGAAGCGCTGAACATACAAAATTCCCAGTTGGACAGAAAGAACTCTGAATTATGGAAGGGAGATCTCACTATTGGGAGTACCCTAGACATATAAGAAGCCAGAGACTCAACTCACCAAGTTTCCACCTATATTTAACCACTTCTTTACTGGTCACTTAAACCCCCCTCCTGCCCAGACCAATTTTTGGCTTTCAGCGCTGTCGCATTTTGAATGACAATTGCACGGTCGTGCGACGTTGTACCCAAATAAAATTTGCGTCCTTTTTTTCCCACAAATAGAGCTTTATTTGGTGGTATTTGATCACCTCTGCATTTCTGATCGCCGCTATAAACAAAAAATGAGCGACAATTTTGCAAAAAAGAACAATATTTTCTACTTTTTGCTAAAGTACAAATCCATTAAAAAAAATTATTCATCGGTTTTGGCCGATATATATTCTTCTACATATTTTTGGTAAACAAAAAAAATCACAATCGGCGTATATTGATTGGTTTGCGCAAAAGTTATCGCGTCTACAAACTGGGAATTGATTTATGGCGTTTTTATTATTTTTTTTTTTACTAGTAATGGCGGCGATCTGCAATTTTTATTGGTACTGCGATATCGGGGCGGAAATGTCGGACATTTTTTACACATTTTTGGGACCAATGACATTTATACAGCGATCAGAAATTTAAATATCCACTGATTACTGTGTAAATGTCATTGGCAGTGAAGGGGTTAACCTGCAGGGGGCAGTGAAGGGGTTAAATATGTTCCCTGGGTGTGTTCTAACTGTGGGGGGGCAGGGCTGGCCGGGACATAACAGATCTAACTGATCCCAGTGACAGGGATCAGTAGATCTGGTATGTCCCCTGTCACAGAACGGGGAACCGGTTCCCCGTTCTGAGGCTGCTAAAAGAGATCGGCGCGTCTCAGGCGGACATAGAGTCCGCCCGACCCACGGGCACGCTCGCTCAGCGTGCGGTGCGCGCTGCCGCCAGGGGGCGCGCGAGGAGCGTGCACAGGGGACGACGTCCATGGATGTCGTCCCGGCATTTCAGATCCGCGCTGGAGCCGTACTTCCGCAATAGCGCGGATCTGTAGGGGTTAAAATGTCTACAAACAGATATGTGTGGTCATGGGACTTTAAATGAGGCATATCACAAATGTACAAAAGTAGAAAATGTATTATAAAGTTTATTAAAAAGTTCATCATATAAACATTTCATATTAAGAGATATATAATCCAGAGTAAGACTTGATGCATGAACATAATTAAGAGCTGGCATATGGCACATGATTGTTATGATTCATAAAAAAAGTACATAATACAGTAGAATGGGTGAATGCATGATATAAAAATGTATTAATCAAGACTCAGTCTTGACGTACAGTAATTCCACACGTTTCGTGGCTCATGTCCACTCATCAGGAGCATGTTGCCAAAATTAACTGTAAATATAAAGTGTAAAATATATACAAGGTAAAACTCCCTATATGGGTAACAAAAAATATAATGCAACAGAGGCCAGAAGTCTGAAACTCACATGTCAGCTCAGGATTAAAATCCAGCCTACAAGATGGATGCAGGGTTGCCAATGACGAAGTCTGACTTGGGGCTGAGGCAGGGTCATCCCACCTGGACCAGGGGAACAGCACAGAGTGTTCCCTTTCTTTTTTCACTCACTTTACCTCTTTTTTTCCTAGGATGTTCAGTGATGGTACTCCTCATCCGTCCTATTCCTTTTTTTTTCTTTTTCACCCCCTCTACACTTTTCATGGCTGTCCTTGTTCAGTTGGAGTACATTTGTCAGACATGCATACACTGTTCATTATATTCAATTCCACTCAACCACACATTTTTTTTTTTTTACTAGGATCACTCCTTCTCCCTGGCCGGCCTCTGTGCTGTTCCCCTGGTCCGGGTGGAATGTCCTTGCCTCAGTCCTGGGTCAGACTTTGTCATTGGCAACCCTGCATCCATCTTGTAGGCTGTTTGTATGTATATACTGTATAGTGATGGAGGCATGTTACGGTGGTGCTGTCAGACCACACTTCTCTTATGTCTATATTTAAAATGTCAGTTTTGTGTAGACCAATCATTTAATGTGGCTAGTAATGTCTTAAAGCTGAACTCTGCACAACTTTTAAAAATGATGAAGCCCTACTGCCGCTGCTAGGTCATTCCACGCATAATTGATTAGATAGTGGTGAATCCAGGCAGGTTCAAGCACCCAGAAAATTATTTTAGTTCTAGGGTCTCAGAGACTAAACAGCAGGGGGTGCTGTTTGTGCCTCCCTAATATCCTGAGCTTTTCCCAAACCCTGATGTGAAAATAGTGTATTTAGTCAAATAACTATGTATACATTTTTTTACATTTGGCCACAAACTGCAACCCTCTACCCCTCAATGCCCCCTCCCCTTCCCCCGCAAGACAAACATGGAGTCAAAAAACAATTTAAAGGTAAACTCCAACCAAGGCCTTTTAGTTTTCAATGGAAAAAGATTATAATCTCTTCCAAGTTTTATTATTGTCTGCTAAATAGGCATAATTCCCCTAACTTCCCATTTGGTCACAAGAATAGGAATCAATAAGTAATCTCTCCAACTGGGCCACAGACCACAATAAACTCTTTTGGTAAAGTGGGGTGGTGTTTTTATTGTTCATATATTTATTAGGGAGATTTTTCTTCACTTCTGATCTCATCTCAACAACTGACTGCTGTTATGCCACAGGGGAATCTTGGGTGAAATCACTGACCAAATTGGTCAATGACACCCCCAGAATTCCCCACAGCAAATTTCAATTATTGCAGCTGGAGATCTGTCATTTGGCAGTGTGTAGAGCTAGGGAAGGATTCAATATCTGGTCACCCCTTTACTCTGAAAGTGGCTTCCAGATTCCACCATAATTCCCTTTCTATTACCCCCACCTCCTTGTGCAACACAGATGTGGGAAAGAGCCCCATGTCTCTCCAGATTGGGAGAAGGATGCTTTGAAAGAGAAGAGGAGCCTTTGCTCAATGCCCTCCCCTTCCTGGCCACCTGGCCCACATGTCTGTAAAGGGTCAGCTTCAAATATTAAGGGAAAACCTTTTCAATTACTACAAGGCCCCCCCCCCCCCAATTGTTTTGGAGTTTTCTATTTAAATTTTGTTGTACTGGTTTATTATTTAACAATGTAGAAAGCTAAATGCTGACTTTAGAGAGCCAATGCTGTAATTATATGTGCATATAATTATACACATCTGGCAGCTTCTAGCGCACTGTTTGCGGTGAATTATGTGCACTCAAGCATCATAAATGTTAGCTTCCAGCTTTTCAGAACTGAATATGTGGGTTTCAGGACAAATTTAGCATTTTCCCCAACACAAAAAGCGACCCCGCACCAGACCTATCCCACTTCTACTCGACTCAAAAAAAATTGCACAGTGTTTCAATTTAACTTACGAATGGCTACCCAAAACTGGTTTTGGGCAGCTCCCTTGTCTCCTCCTCCCATGCTAATCTCCAGGACTTCTCCAGAGCCTCTTCCATCTTCTGGAACGCACTACCACAATCTGTTCGGTTACCTCCTCCTCTGTCCACTTTTAGGTGATCCCTCAAAACTCATCTATTCAAGGAGGCTTATTCTGCCTAGCAACTGAATCTTTTACTTCCCTCATCAGATCATCCCTCACAGTTACTACCTTTTGTTTCACCAGCCCCTCCCTATTAGATTGTAAGCTCACAGGAACAGGGCCCTCCTAACCCTCTTGTATTGAATTGAATTGTATTGTCTCCCTTTATATTGTAAAGCGTTGCACAAACTGTTGGCACTATAGAAATCCTGTATAATAATAATAATAATAATAATAATTAGTGATCAAAATAATGAAAATCAAAATTTTCATCACCAGTTTGACCAAAAAAATAATTGAACCTTATGCTGAAATATCTGATTTTCATATAAATATACATTAATATTGACAGTATAATCAATAACCAACTTGAAGTGTAATATCCTTCAATTAAACAGCAGCCAGATCTGCTTAGAAAAAAAAAAAAAAAAAGTTTAATGAATCCCTTCTGCAACATCTTTATGCAAAGATTGACATGCTTCAATTACTTTGATTAAGGGAGTGTTGTCTATAGCCATCTCCCAAATCTCAAACCCAATCATCTACAGTGTCATCTTGCTTGGTTCCTGTCCTCATTTTTCAATAGATTTCCCTAATGATGAATGGCTTTCTCCTTTCCAGTTGAATTCTGGGAATTCTTTAATGCTGCCATTCCAGATTGAAAAGCATGTGTGAAAATAAGCACATCAAATCACGCTGTTTCTTTTCCAAAAATGTTCTTAATGCCTTTTTGAATGGGTCTGATTACTTTTGCTCTCTTGCATATTAAAACCGTATCTTGGTTTTAAAGTAAGATTGAAAATGATCTCTTGTATTGTACGTGAATGTCATAAAACAATGTGTGTAATGTAGAGAGCAATCCAGCCAATAAGTAAAAATCAATCAGCAAGTGATTATTACTATCCTCTAAAAACTGAACCTCTGCCAAGTTCAAAAAGTCCATTGAAATTATCTCAAGTATACCCATCAAGTATACATACTGTTAATATACAGTTGTGCTCATAAGTTTACATACCCTGGCAGAATTTATGATTTCTTAGCTATTTTTCAGGGAATATGAATGATAGCACAAACACATTTCTTTCACTCATGGTTAGTGTTTGGCTGAAGCCATTTTTAATCAATCGTGTTTACTCTTTTTAAGCCATATTGAAATTACCCAAACGACCCTGATCAAAAGTTTACATACCCCAGTCCTTAATACTGTGCATTGCCCCATTTAATATCAATGACAGCTTGAAGTATTTTGTGGTATTTGTGGATGAGGCTCTTTATCTTCTCAGATGGTAAAGCTGCCCATTCCTCTTGGCAAAAAGCCTACAGTTCCTAGAAATTCTTGGACTGTCTTGCATGAACTGCCCGTTTGAGATCTCCCCAGAGTGGCTCAATAATATTGAGGTCAGGCGAAGGAGATGGCCACTCCAGAACCTTCACTTTATTCTGCTGTAGCCAACGACAGGTTGACTTGGCCTTGTGTTTTGGATCATTGTCATGTTGGAATGTCCAAGTACGTCCCATGCGTAGCTTCCTGGCTGATGAATGCAAATGTTCCTCCAGTATTTTTTGGTAACATACTGCATTCATCTTGCCATCAATTTTGACCAAATTTCCTGTGCCTTTGTAGCTCCCACATCTCCAAAACATCAGTGATCCACCTCTGTGTTTCACAGGCCTTGTTAACTCCTCTCCATTTGTAACACTTATGGTTGTGGCCAAAAAGCTCAATTTTGGTCTCATCACTCCAAATGACTTTGTACCAGAAGGTTTGAGGCTTGTCTCTGTGCTGTCTGGCGTATTGTAAGTGGGATACTTTGTGGCATTTGCGTAGTAATATCTTTCTTCTGGCAACTCGACCATGCAGCCCATCTTTCTTCAAGTGCCTCGTTATTGTGCATCTTGAAGCAGCCACACCACCTGTTTTCAGAGAGTCCTGTATTTTACCTGAAGTTATTTGTGGGTTTTACTTTGCATCCCAAACAATTTTCCTGGCAGTTGTGGCTGAAATTTTAGTTGGTCTACCTGGCCGTGGTTTGGTTTCAACAGAACCCCTCATTTTTCACTTCTTGATTAGAGTTTAAACACATCTGATTGGCATTATCAATTCCTTGGATATCTTTTTATATCCCTTTCCTGTTTTATAAAGTTCAACTACTTTTTCCCTCAGATTCTCTGACAATTCTTTTGCTTTCCCCATAACTCAGAATCCAGGAACGTCAGTGCAGTACTGGATGAAAGATGCAAGGGTGTGTGAGGAGTCCAGAAACTCATTGACCTTTTATACACACACACTAATTACAAGCAAACAGATCACAGGTGAGGATGGTTACCGTTAATAGCCATTCAAACCCCTTTGTGTCAACTTGTGTGCATGTTATCATTCCAAAATCAACAGGGTATGTAAACTTTTGATCAGGCTCATTTGAGTAGTTTCTGTTATTATGATTTAAAAAGAGTAAACACGGTTGATTGGTAAGAAATGGCTTCAGCCAAACACTAAACATGAGGGAAAGAAATGTTTTTGTGTTATTATTTATATTCTCTGAAAAATGGCCAAGAAATCAAATTCTGCCAGGGTATATAAACTTCTGAGCACAACTGTAAGTGGCATGCAGACACCTGGATGGCAGGGTAATTTTTACCTATGGGACAGACTAGGGCACTACATTACAAACACAACTGGAAGGAACTCAAAAGGCCCTGGGCACTTAGGCTGTATACCATGCCATGGCTTTAAGAGAACCTTGCAGCAACAAACACACGGTCTGCTTATTCACTTTACCCCTTGGTACCTAGGCAAGAGTGATGTCATGCAACTTCTGGTAAGAACCCAGGGAATGCCGAGTAGCCCATATCTTGTAAGAACATGCTCCTGCCCTGTGTTTTTGCAAGATCTTGCAAGACTTAGGCTACTCTGCATTCCACAGAATCTTGTTGGAACAAGTGTGACATCAACACTTGCAATACACAAGTCAAGTGAAACCTAAGTAAATTAATTCGCTTTTCTTCCTTAAATGTTTTTTTTTTTACTCTTATTTGTTGCAGCATTTGGAATGGGAGGAAAGAAGAGCCGTGAATAAATGGACCTTGTATGTAGTATAAAGAGAGTTTGCTTTAAAGGGATGTGTGCACTGTACTACGATATCCACAGCTAACTCCATCAGATCTAGTTTGTAATATACTCTCATTTTTTAAAACTTGGTTTCCCAGAGATTTTAATTGAGCAGTCTATCAGGTGCCACTCAGCCTTTCTGTAATATCTTCCCAGTGCATGGTGCAAGTGGTGAGGGACACCACCCTTTTTTTCTGACAAGCTTTGCATTGAAGGAATGATATACAGCTTTTATTACCTCTATTTTTCTTTTTGACTACAATATGTTTAATGCTATTAAAAATAACCCCAGAATCATCTCTACCTTGTTCCTGTATAATTGATGGTATGCTCTGCGTTTCCTAATGTGGAGATAAAAAGTATATCCCCTGCTGACACTTTTTTTTAAATGATTGAATAGAATAGCAAGGGGTTAGAACCCCAGTCAGTTATTTCCCCTGTTGCCTATTTTGGTTGCAAATAGACTAATTCTTCGAGTCAACAAACATTTCCAATGAACCAAGTATGCTATGGAGATGAGGTTAATAATGTATTACTGCAGTGGGAGTTTAAAGGGGTTGTGAAGTCAGGTGGTTTATTAAGATAAAAAGCCTTCTGTGTGCAGTAGCCTCCCCAGCACCACTAACACTTACCTGAGGTCCCTCTCTGACCAGCAATGTCCATGAGTGTCTCAGCCATCTGAGATTCTCCTTCCGGATTGGCTGAGACACAGCAGCGGCATCATCAGCTCCCGCTGCTGTCAATCAAAGTCAGCTAGCCAATCAAGGGAGATAGGGAGCGGGGCCAGGGCTCCATGTCTGAATGGACACAGGAAGCTGTGACTCAGCTCAGGTGCCCCCATAGCAAGCTGCTTGCTGTGGGGGCACTGAACAGGAGAAAGGGGCCACGATCAAAGAGGGACCCGAGAAGAGGAGGATCCGGGCTGCTCTGTGCAAATCCACTGCAACAGAGCAGGTACATGACATGTTTATTATATTTATTAACTTTTGTTGAGTCTTTGTACAGTTTGCTATGGACTACAGATAAGTAGGAAGCACGGTATTTCCTATAAAAAGGAAAACTAACATTTAAATTAAATTGGCTGGGGAACCTCTCACTTAGAAATCAGTAGAAGAATTTCAACTGCTGCAAGGCCTATGCCCAACAGAACAGGATTGAGACCTAGGGTAGCAAATGGCTAAAAAGGGGA
This sequence comes from Glandirana rugosa, assembly GCA_018402905.1. NCBI lineage: Eukaryota > Metazoa > Chordata > Amphibia > Anura > Ranidae > Glandirana > Glandirana rugosa. The sequence goes on along the minus strand of BLSH010438580.1, from coordinate 2,828,145 downwards.
TTTATAGAACTGTACATGCTTATTTGTTTTTGAAACAACCCAATTAACTTTAAAAAGTGTTTGTCTTTTTTTTTTAATTCTCCACACAAATATTACAGTAATAAAACTTTTTTTTTTTGTAATAAACATTCCATCCACAGCAAAAATAAGGTTTCAATTTCCCAACATAAAATGTCAACTTCAATAAGACAGGATGTGCTGAGCACATTAGACATGGTGAATTACTGAGAGAAAGGAAAAAGGCAATTACAATCCTCCAACAAAAATCTAACAGTCTCTGTGATAGAATCCATATTATTATGTCCCACAATAGAATTCAATTTCTTATGTTGATAAAAACATATTCCTTCCTGTTAAGAAAATTGATATTCATTTTTTCTTAAATGAGTAACATATCCTTAAAATTACAGTGGTTTCCATCTATAAAAGTTAGGTAGAGCTTTTTTAGAGGAACCTAATCCAATTACCTATGAATGGTAGTGTTCGGGAACCATAGCCATAATCTTAACAGCATGCTACACGTACCATCATTTGATTTTGGATTATGCTATGGGGCGCTTTGGTCTATAAAGCTGGCCACAAACATTAAAATCTGATTGTACAATCTCCTTAGATTTATTAACATCCAATGGAGGCCTAACTCACTGGATAGAATTGGATTTGGGAATAACTTGCACTGTAACAGTTGTTTCCAAACCTAACCGATATTGCACAGATCATAATGTGTGATCAGCTTTAAATTTTTAGCAATGGCCATGTACATAATGTGTTCTAAATTTATGGTGTTTCACCTTTTGCTCAGTTTCAAGGAAGCGCTTCAGATCATCAGAATCCAGATGGTCCTTGTGGTTACTGTACGTTAACATCAGCAGGTACAGATCCCTCCTCGTGGACATCATCTTATAGAATGCACAGAACTCATCAAAGCCAAGGGTTCCTTGGTTGTCATCTGTATCTGCTTCCTAAGAGTGAAATGGAGAAATATCACTCACACATATACAGCAAGCAATACACAGACACAATCTCTATTGTAGAAAAGTGGCGTGCCCTCCATTGGTGCAATGTGCGCTAGGCATATGAGCCCCAAATGGGAGTGTCACAGGTGGGTGCAGCAGGTTTGAGATCCAAGTGTTTTTTGCTGGGGAGGGGGCAGATGCTGAAGGCCGAACAGGGGGTGGGGGCCATAGCAGGACTGTGATTGGCTGTAATTTAGCCTTGTCTACTGGATTAGGGAAAAAGGAAGAGAAGAACCAGAGCTGTAGTACAGAGTATTGTGAGGAGTTCACGGAAATGGAGAACAGCAGTAAACTGTGCTGAGGAGGGGTATTTCACTGTACTGTAAGACCGAGCATCTCTTACTACAGTACGCTGCTTCACTAATGACCTCTGAATACTGTGCCATTTACTTCTGACCCCCAAACTCTGCACCACTACTGTCCCCTAAAATCGATACTCTGGGGTTGGTTTACTAAAGCTTGAAAGTGCAAAATTTGGTGCAGCTCCACACAGAAACCAATCAGCTTCAAGATTTTATGGTCAAAGCTTGATTGAACAAGCTGAGGTTAGAAGCTGATTGGTTAACATGCACAGCTGCACCAGTTTTTGCACTCTCCAGCTTTAGTAAATCAACCCATCTGTGACATAGTTCAGAGGTTAGTAGTAGGTGGAGGTCAGTAGTGATGCAGCTGCACCACATTTTCTTATTTCCAAGCAAGGGGGCCCAATTTATTATCCTTAAACCCAAGTCCACTGCTTTCAGACAACACCAATGTACTGTATAAATACAAATTTAGCCCTTTCAACACCATAGCAGTTTTTTTGCACGTTTAACAAAAATCATTTTAGGCCTGAAGATTGAATAAACCGGCAAAACATTATAGATTTTCTGAATGCAGATGGCATAGACAATACAGTAGTGGTAGTTCCAATTTTTTTATGTTACACGATATTACTGTAAATATATTTTCAAAAAATACACTTAAATTAATTTTAGGGGACACAAATGCAATTACCCACTTTGTGGTAAAACATAAAAATTAGGTTGCACCAAGTAAATAGATACCAAACATGTTAAACCTTCATTTTGCGTGCGTATGTGAATTGGCGACAAACTTTATTACCCTATATTTTCCATAAACAGTTCTTTAAAAACCACTTTCAGGTCATCAGTTTAGTGTTTTATAGCGTAGGTCTGGTGCTAGAAATATTGCTCTCACTCCATCATGTGGTGCCTCTAACTTTTCAGAATTTAAACATTTTTTTTTACAACACAAAGGGGACAAGCGTCCCCTATACGATGATTTTTATGGTGAAAGGTTCTCTTTAATGAGACTAAGAGTCTAAAAGTCTCAAAGACCCTGGATGTTTCCCCTGTGCTCTGGGGATAGTGAGAGGGGGACCTTGTCACATCTGGGTCAGCAAGAGGGGGAGGAGAGCAGACAAGTTTGCTCAGCTCCCTCCCCTCTACTCAGTGGCACCTCTCATGCTGATCCTGGGCCTGCAGATGGGCAAGCGGTGCCTGGGATTCATGGCGGGGCACCTGTTAAGGGGGGGGGGGTGTTTGGGAGCAATTCGGTGGGCGAGGACTGCTTCTGACAGCCAGAAGTCAGCTTGTCAGATATCCACACACTCCCAGTGGCTGCAGCCACCAGAAATGTATTTAAACCACCCCACTGTCAGGCTTGTTTGACTATAGACCTGGCAGCAATATCCATAATTCTCAAAGTACTCTGGGCTAGCTAAAGATAGCAAATCACAAGTACTTCCCATTCAGGCACACTGTCTCTAATTAAAACCTCATATACGTTGCCTACCGATAAGGGACAAGTCACTGCTCTGGCTCATTCACTTGTATTTACAACTCAGCTTCAGCAATTAAGCCATGTGAGAATTCATCAGATATTCTTTTTTACCTACAAAATACTTAAATATTTAAGCTAGATTATAAAAATTATAGAAAATATCTACATAACCACTATATTATGCCTTTATAAATGAAAGTGTACAGTTCCGTTTTCATTTTAGTTTTGGATACAGTAAAGAAGGGTTAAAATCCCTGCCCATTAATTTTTTGTTGCTTGTGTCTCATTGGGGAGATTCCCTTCAACTACTGTTCTGGAGATGCAACAGGAAGCTAGAAGAAATGTAAATAAAGAGAAGTGAATTTCCCTCACAGACAGATGTACCCAGAACAAATGTCCCCATTGGAATATTTACCTTCACTTCTTGTTCTGGTGAAAACTATAAAATGTTACACTACTCATGGCTTTCTGTCTCAGGGACAATGATCATGAGCACAAACAGAAACAGAAATGGTGAAATTCCCCAAAAGGGACATAAAAAGCATTGGCAACTTGTCAGGAGCTCTCGTATCTCATTGCTGTGTCCAAATCTAAAGTTTTGGCTTTACAGATAAGCTGAAGGTCAAACTAATTGAAAAAGTATGAAGGTAATTGAAAACTATGCAATATCAGTTCTTCTTTACATATTATGGCTTATGTACAAAAAGTGTGCTAACAAAAATCATTTCCCATAACAACCAATCATTTTTTCAATAGATATTGCCCTACAGGGCAATGCAGATTTCGCATGGTTAGTTATGATCAAGAAGAAAATTTTCCTGTTAGAATATTTTCTATGCATAAGCCCCTGTGTGTCCGTGCCACTGCCAACCCCTTGACTGCATCATGCTGGGAGTCCAGCTCTACAGGTAAACGTTAAGGACGTCTATTGCTTAATGGGAGTTTTGACCTTCTCAAAGAGCAGGTCCTCATGAACAAAAGGAAGGTTTCCTTAAAATGTATCTGAACCCAAAAAATGAACATCTGTCATATCAAGAGGAAATGAGGGGCACACTATTGCTAGCACATCAACTGTTATTTTGTTTGTACCTACAGTAGGTTTAAAGCCTAAATTTAATTAAAAAAAAAAAAAAATACATGACATACCCCCAATGCAATCCTTGTCACTTGTGCTGCTGGCTCCTTTAGTTGAAAATGTCCTCCTTCGATCCCCCACCCACGCTGCCATAACCTTTCGGAGGGGGTTAACAGAGCCAAGGAACTCATCATAGGCACTCAAGAGTGCTCCACTATGCTGGTCCTTTCTGCCCACCTTCTTCATTCATGAAAGCTGTACCATAGCTTCAAGAAATTAAAGGCGACAAATAGAGGATTTGGACCTTTTACTCATCTGCCCATCTTCCATTCATAGATGCTGTAGTACAGCTCCTATGGATGGAGGAGGTAGATGGAAAGAGTGGACATAGTCGGCACTCTTGATGAGTGCAGAAGACATGTTCGGGGACTCTATTCATCCCCTCTGGTGCAATGACATGATATCCTAGTGATAAAGTTCATAAGAATTTCTTCTGTGCAAAGAAATATGAAAAGAGTTCCATTTCCATAGGATATCAGATAAAGGAGATAGGTTATTGGAAAACAGCCACCAAATGATAATCCTTCACCAGTGAAGATGGGAGCTTACTGGAAGACCAGTGACACTCTCTCAGGAGTGTCGGAAACCGCTTACAGGGATCCCAGATCCGCCAGAGTGCGTCTCAGATGTCCACTGATGGCTCTGATGTTAGTAGCACCTTCCCTCTCTGTCCACGATCTCCATATCTCCTCCCCAGTGGGTGATAAGGTGGTATGAGATGTAGAAAAAACATAAGGAGACTCCACTAGTATAATAAGTCTCAACTTGTGTTTATTAAAATAATAGACAAGTATACTTTTTGATGAATTGAACAGTGCTCCATGAGATGTTGAAAGCTTGGGATATTTTTTTTTATAACCTAACCGCGCTTTAAACTTCTCCCAAACTTTATCCCTGAAGTTTTTGGTGTGTTCCTTGGCCTTCATGATGCGGTTTGTTCATTAAGGTTCTCCAACAAACCTCTGAGGGCTTCACAGAACAGCTGTATTTATATTGAGATTAAATTACACAGGTGAACTCTATTTACTAATTAGGTGACTTCTGAAGGCAATTGGTTCCACTAGATTTTAGTTATGGGTATCAGAGTAAAGGGGGCTGAACAAAAACACAGGCCACACTTTTCAGATATTTATTTGTAAAAATGTTTTAAAACAATTGATCATTTTCCTCTCACTTCACAATTATGTGCCACTTTGTGTTGGTCTACAAAATAAAATCCTTATAAAATACATTTACGTTTTTGGTTGTAACATGACAAAATTTCAAGGCACTGTGTACACATATATATACATACACACACACACACACACATACATACATACTGTATATACACACACATACATACATATATATATATATATATATATATATATACACACACATACATACATACATACATACATACACACACATACACAGGCTGTACACTCACCACTTTACATTGTAGCAATTTGCTGTCCCCTCAAAATAACTCACCACACAGGCATTAATGTTTAAACCGCTGGCAACAAAAGTGAGTACACCCCCATGTGAAAATGTCCAAATTGGGCCCAATTAGCCATTGTCCCTCTCCAGTGACTTGTTAGTGTTACAAGCTCTCAGGTGTGAATGGGGAGCAGGTGTGAAATTTGGTGTTATCGTTCTCACTCTCTCATACTGGTCACTGGAAGTTCAACATGGCACCTCATGGCAAAGAACTCTGAGGATCTCAAAAAAAGAATTGTTGCTCTACATAAAGATGGTCTAGGCTTTAAGAAGATTGCCAAGACCCTGAAACTGAGCTGCAGCATGGTGGCCAAGACCATACAGCAGTTTAACAGGACAGGTTTCACTCAGAACAGGCCTCACCATGGTCGACCAAAAAAGTTGAGTGCACGTGCCTAGTGGCATATCCAGAGGTTGTCTTTGGGAAATAGACATATGAGTGCTGCCAGCATTGCTGAAGGGGTGCAGGTGGGGCCAGCCTATCAGTGCTCAGACCATACGCCGCACACTGCATCAAATTGGTCTGCATGGCTGTTGTCCCAGAAGGAAGCCTCTTCTAAAGATGATGCACAATAAAGCCCGCAAACAGTTTGCTGAAGACAAGTAGACTAAGGACATGGATTACTGGAGCCATGCCTTGTGGTCTGATGAGACCAAGATAAACGTATTTGGTTCAGATGGGGTCAAGCGTGTGTGGCGACAACCAGGTGAGGAGTACAAAGACAAGTGTGTCTTGCCTACAGTCAAGAATGGTGGTGGGAATGTCATGGTCTGGGGCTGCATGAGTGCTGCCGTCACTGGGGAGCTACAGTTCATTGAGGGAACCATAAATGCCAACATGTACTGTGACAAACTGAAGCAGAGCATGATCCCCTCCCTTCAGAGACTGGGCCGAAGGGCAGTATTCCAACATGATAACGACCCCGAACACACCTCCAAGATGACCATTGCCTTGCTAAAGAAGCTGAGGGTAAAGGTGATGGACTGGCCAAGCATGTCTCCAGACCTAAACCATATTGAGCATCTGTGTGGCATCCTCAAATGAAAGGTTGAGTAGCGCAAGGTCTCGAACATCCACCAGCTCTGTGATGTCATTATGGAGAAGTGGAAGAGGACTCCAGTGGCAACCTGTGAAGCTGTAGTGAACTCCATGCCCAAGGTTAAGGCAGTACAGGAAATGAATGCAGGCCACACAAAATATTGACACTTTGTGCCCAATTTGGATAGTTTCACTTAGGGGTGTACTCAGTTTTGTTGCCAGTGGTTTAGACATTAATGGCTGTGTTGAGTTTTGAGGGGACAGCAAATTTACACTGTTATACAAGCTGTACACTCACGACTTTACATTGTAGCAAAGAGTCATTTCTTCAGTGTTGTCTGACTTTTAGCCAGTTTTATTTTTAAAAGGTTGCATGAAAACAACACAAAACAGAAAATAAATCCTTGCCATGCAGGCACTAACTGAATATTGCAGGTTCCTAACTCAGCACGTGAAGGGCTTCTCCCAGTCACCCACAAAACTAAGATCATGCAAACCTTTTCTCTTACAAAGCAAACTTCACATAAGCAGCTCTCTCAGGTTTTGGCTTCCTGAGTCCCAGGCCAAGAGCAATCCTTTGCTCTAGTCCTGCTTAATTTATACTACCTAAAAAAAGCAGGTTTGTGCGCTCAAACTTTGTAATCAGCCCAGTCCAAAAATAGTTCATAAAAAGTAACGAGGTAGTCTAATTGGTGAAATCCTCAAGACAATATAAGTGGAAGTCTCTGCCACTTCAATAAGTCTCTAGGAGGGAGTGTAACAGATGATCAGGGACAAGAGGCAGCCAATCCTTGGAAGCTGAACCAGACCTCATGTAACTATAAAAGAAGAAGACAAAAAGGAGGCGCCTCTAAGTGCAGTATTACAAAGGATTTATTATAATAATGGTTTAAAAACACTCACATTGTGGAGCAGCATAAACAGCATAATCAGCATGGGTAGTCCATAATGGCGTCACTGCAACCTCTGTGATGGGGGAAGCATCTCCAGGTATAGACAGGTGTCCAGATGTAGGATGAATCGTCCAGAGGAGATGGTGAAGAGCTGGCTTGTAACTCCAGGACGCAGTATGTGACACAGGAGACAGAACACAGGGGAGTGACGTCATCAGTACGCGACGCATTTCCTAGGCGAATGTCGGTCCTGATGACACGAGG
>BLSH010438580.1:2792495-2812162 GCA_018402905.1 Glandirana rugosa | reverse complement strand
AACAAAGTGGAGCGTATACAAGGAAACATCTTTTGATTCCACCTTAGGCCAGACCCAAAATGGTCGGTGGAACCGTCCCAACCAAGGCCTTGTCTAAAACGCCAGGTGAACTCAGATGGTTGTCCATCATATTTAATATTTTCTTCTATTATGCTGTTTATGCTGCTCCACAATGTGAGTGTTTTTAAACCATTATTATAATAAATCCTTTGTAATACTGCACTTAGAGGCGCCTCCTTTTTGTCTTCTTCTTTTATAATTTATACTACCTGTTGGTAGACTCAAGTGGACCGCAAAATCTGTTCCGGAACCAACCCTGCCAAGGTGGCTGGTAAAACCCAGACCGGATTCCACCTTAGTTTTCTACAAAGGAACATATGCGAGGTGAAACAACATCCATCAATCACCTCACCTTTCATAATGTCACACTATACTATCATATATATATATATATATATATATATATATATATATATATATATATATATATATATATATATATATATATATATATTTATTTTTTTATTTTTTTTTGCCTTCACATTCGCTTGAAGACATTTTAACTTAAAAATACAACATTGTTTTCACCAAACATTAATATGTAATCATACCTAAGTAGTGACATATGTTATTGAGTCTAAACACAGTAATTAGTAAGGGACAACTTGGCAAGCGTGTAGCAAATAAACTCCTTCTAAAGAAAAATAATCACCATATTTCCTAATTTTTCATTCTAAAAATAAATATTAAAAGATACTGGAACAGTTTATTCTGTACAGATGAGCAGATTATCACTATTGCTATATCTGTATAGTCTTCCCTTGCTAAACGGATCTAAATGTATCCAGTACAGATATTTTGGATCACCCTCAGGTCAAGTTATCAGCAAAGTGGTTAGAACTTGTATTTTTCATTCTACCTAGCAGTAAACATAACATTATTCCAGACCTAATAATCATACCTACTAATAGTCTTCTTCAAAGCTAAAAAGAAAATAAAAAGCATGCAATGCAATGTTCAATCTAAAACAAAAGTTAAAAAAAAAATGTCTTACAACCCTGGCAGATGATCCTTACATCAGAGTAAAGCTTAACGAGAAAAGAGATTTTATCTTTAAATACGGAAATGCTTCTTCACATTAAGAACCGTGAAAGGTGCGAGGGCCACATGAAATGGCCTGGAGGGCCGGATTCGGCCCGCGGGCCTTGTGTTTGACACCTGTGCTCTAGATCAACTGTGGGTTTAGGAGGTTTTCTATTTGTGCGCGTGTTTTTTTTCCTATATTGGTTGAACCGGATGGACTTTTTTCAACCACTAATATTATATATGTATTTGTATACATCTCTCATTTTACAAAAAGCAAGTTAAAACAGGAAGCTTTCATACATTAAGACTGTGTAATGCATGATAAGCTGTTAAAGAAAGCCCAGCACTAGTTCTGCGCTTCTTGATTTACAAAACAGCCGATTTACTAGGAGAGATGGGAGGGTTGTCATTCAGTCATTCAGCTGATTCAGGCGTAGGCGTGTGTGTGTGTGTGTGTGTGTGTGTGTGTGTGTGTGTGTGTGTGTGTTTGTGTGAGAATGTAACCCTGAGAATCTGCCATTTCTCTTTCTCATACTTATAGATGTACAAATACTGTACATAGAAACAAGTTTTTAAGATATTAACATACTTTAATCTCACTGCATTTACATATGCATAAAAACCATAGAGAGATTATATTTTTTCTTTAAAATAATTTTGAAACCACTAATTTCATATAATGAAGCACGATTTTTAAAATGGCTCCCTTATAAAGGCCCCAAGCTTTCCTGAGGTTGTGTCGCTAGGTCTTTTCATTTAGTTAAAGGAGCAATGCCAAGTCTTGGATGTACAAGCCATATTATCCAGCAGACTGCATGCTGCCAGACCATTAGAAGAAATACAGGAGCATTGCTGGCAGGAGCTGGGTCACAGTTCACTTGCAATGTGAAGATAGACCTGGACAAGGAAGAGGCATGTGTACTCAAATTTTGGGTGTTGACATTAATTGAACTTGGCTCATTTTGAAGTTAAAAGGGTCTTGGAAAATTTTTCTGGAATATTACAAAATTAGCAAGATCAAAAAGCCCCGGAAGGATTTACCCTCCTTAATGACCAGACCATTTTTTGTGATACGGCACTGCGTCCCTTTTACTGACAAGTGCGTGGTTATGCAACGTCATACTCAAACAAAATTGACGTCCCCTTTTCCCCCACAAATAGAGCTTTCTTTTGGTGGCATTTGATCACCTCTGCGGTTTTTATTTTTTTTTGCTATAAACAAAAAAATACCGACAATTTTGAAAAAAAAAAAAAAAAAAATTATCTTACTTTCTGCTATAATACATATCCAAAAAAAAACAAAAAACACTTTTGGGGACCAATAACATTATTACATTGATCAGTGATAAAAAGATAAATCAGTGATCAATGTATAAATGACACCGGTAGGGAACGGGTTAACACTAGGGGGCGATCAGGGGATTAAAGCGGTTGTATACCTAAAAAGAAAAAAAGAAAAACTGTAAGGCAAAGGCATAATGAGCTAGTATGCAACGCATACACTAGCTCTGGTAACCTTGGTGGCAACCAGTTTGGAGGGATTACCACTTACTGTTTTGACTATGAGACAAGGAGTGAAGGAAAATTTCCTCAATAGGAGGCAGATGGGGTTATAACCCTCCTTTACACTGTCCATAACGAAAAAAAAAAATTGCCTGTGGTTTTACCTTAAATGACAAAATAAATACATGATTTAAGATAACCGCTTATTATGCATTTATGTAGGCCCTAATATTTAAATGTGACTATTCTTTTAGCTGATTGGTGTAGACAGGCAGGGAACAATGGCTGATAAACATTTTTGCATGTGTACACTCGTGCTCATAAGTTTACATACCCTGGCAAAATGTATGATTTCTTGGCCATTTTTCAGAGACTATCCAAAAGGACCCTGATCAAAAGTTTACATACCCTGGTGATTTTGGGAATCTGTCCTGAAAAAACATGGTATTATCCACTTAGATACACTAAGTGCGATGATATATACAGTTTTACTAACACGTCAAAGTCGCAAAATTGTATTTGGGCGTTAAAGTCATATTCAAGTGGTTGATATATATATATATATATATATATATATACACACACACTAGATTACCAAAAGTATTGGAATGCCTGCCTTTATATACACATGAACTTTATTGCCATCCCAGTCTCAGTCCCTAGGGTTCAATATTGAGTTGGCCCACCCAGCAGCTATAACAGCTTCAACCCTTCTGAGAAGGCTGTTCACAAGGTTTAGGAAATTGAGATTGTCCAAAATGTCTTGGTATGCTGACGCCTTAAGAGTTACCTTCACTGGAACTAAGGGGCCAAGCCCAACCCCTGAAAAACAACCCCACACCATAATCCCCCCTCATACTAAATGATTTGGACCAGTGCATAAAAGACATGGATGAGCGAGTTTTTGGTGGAGGAACATAACTGTCTGCACACAGTCCTGACCTCAACCCAATAGAAAACCTTTGGGATGAATTAGAGTGGAGAATGCGAGCCAGGCTCTTTCATACACATCAGTGCCTGACCTCCCAAATGCACTTCTGGAAGAATGGTCAAACATTCCCATAGACACACTCCTAAACCTTGTGGACAGCCATCCCAGAAGAGTTGAAGCTGTTATAGCTGCAAAGGGTGGGCCAACTCAATATTGAACCCTACGGACTGAGTCTGGGATGCCATTAAAGTTCATGTGCGCAGGGCTGCCATCAGAGAGGTACAGTCAGTACTGTTGTAAGGGGCCCCAGTGTCTCAAGGGGCCCTTACAACAAAGACTTTAGCTGTCTTTAATATTGGAGTCTATGGGAGGAGGACACCGTTCTCCCGAACCATAGGCGATAAAAATACCAAACTTGATTTTTTTAACCCCTTTGGATCTCAACTAGCATGCATTGCACACTTCACTTCACTTGAATGGGCAGGCTACACCTGGTATGTGTCACAGGGTGTATAATTCCTACTGTGGCTGTAACTGGCCAGTGGGTGGATGTGGTGGGATGTCCAGTGGGGGGGGGGGCTGGGGAATGTTGGTGGTCAGACAGGGGCCCAGGTCTAAAGCGGTGTAAGGTGCCCCAAAATTTCTGAGAGCTGCCCTGCATGTGCGTATAAAGGCAGGTGGCCCAATACTTTTGGTAATATAGTGTATATATCTCCTAGAGTAGACACTCAGCCAGTGCAGTTGCTTCAAATGATCATTGCATTTTCACAAGAGAAACACCAATAAAAGGTTTCACTTCACCAAGTTAGTAAACACTTTGGGGTCTACTTATCAGGCAGTAAATGCGACATTTACTAAACATTCCCTGGTGGTGAATCCATCACTATCATTTAAAATACATGCACCCCGAAGATTCACCTGCAACAAATGCTTACTAGATGTCAGATTCGCTGCCTTATAAATCCTTACATATACCCAGTGAAGGGACCATGATGAAAACATTTTAGTTTCGTTTGGATTCGTTAATCTAGTCATTTTGTTTCCTTAAATTCAGTTGATTCGTTCAATTCGTATTTGGAATTCGCATTGAGAATTTTTCAAAGTTCTTCGAATTTAACTATTTTTTTTTTTTCAAATCGAATTTGGCAAAGTGAAAAGAAAAATCTTCATCAAATGATTACAATGACTCTTTAAATCACCTTTGACTTAACTAAAACAGCATCATTTCGAAATGGTACTCTAAAAACACACACAGTCTTTGATTTCAGCAACATGTATACAGTTAGAATTCGACTGGAGTTCAATGTAAAATTCGATTTGAATTTCAGTTCCAATTTCCAAAATGCGGATGAATTTTGTTTAGTTATTTGGAGCATTCGGTAAAATTTGTTTATATTGTAATTCGGGTATCCTGATATAACCGAATCTCTGAATAATGAAAAATTTGTCTGAATATTAATTCGGAACAAAATGAACCGTAGAGGTCTATCCTCGGGTATTGCACAGAGATTAGACAAATCCTACTACACAAGTTGTAACTGTCTGAGGACCTCTCTTTACATCCATTCAAAGTCCAGAATTTATAAAGCCTGTCAGAGAGTTAAAAAAAAAAAAAAAAGGGGGCAGAGAGCTGAAGTTACACTCTGCAGAGCTCAGCAAGGACAGTTCTGAGAGCCGATTGGAGGGAAGGGACACACCCCCTCCACAGAGCTTACAGGAACAGAACTGAGACTGTCAATCTGCTGGAGGTCCCTCCCCATCACCATTTTTCTCTTGGTGTCAGAAGAACTTGTCAGAAGTGATTCATGCGGATAGGGGAATGAAGCAGCAGACAGAAATGACACTTTGTGCTCTTAATTGAGACAAAAACACATTATAAAGGGATATGCTTTGTTCATATTTCATGTCTGAGGTTTACAACTGCTTTAAATATTTAGATTTCAGGTGCAACTTTTACTCACTTATCACTGACCCAACCTGTCCAAGAAGTGTTCCCATCCTGCTGGACTCTGGCTGACCCTCCTGTAGTGAACATGCCAACTCTACCCACAGGGAATAATGCCCAACATAGGAACAGTTTTATTGTGAAAGTGCAGTTGCCCTTTAAAGCTACTTATATGGTCATAGTCTTATTAATTGCAAGCCCTGCAGAGTATGGCAGTGTATCTTCACGCAGAAGCATCTGATGTTCCATTTTCCCCATCATCATTAGATTCAATGACACATTTCTGTTTTGATATTCCCAGAGTTGTCAAGATTTTCAACGTTAAATAGGATGCTGGAATGATATGTCAACAACTTTGTCAACAAATCTCAAGTAACAGAAACATCAAATACTGCAGATGTATTTTTAGCGTGTAAAGTTAATTTTTTATATGAAGATAAAATTGCATAATTTTTTTTTTAAAAAATCGGTATGTTTCCATGCTACGTACTTTGATGCTGGAAATAGTGAGATGCCAACCTGCAATCTCAGCCTGACAATGAAAAAACAATGGTAATTAGTGGAAATATTAATATTAATTAAAGCCAAAATACTTGCTCAAGTTTTTATCTGTAAAATTTCTAACAGTCAACTAGCAAAGTCTCAGTAAACAAAAACAATAAGTGTTTTGGAGTCAATAGGATTCAATTTCTTTCAATGTTATATATTTTCTTAGACCAGTTATTTAAATGTTCTATTAATATAAGCACTTTGTAAACATTTAAAATGGAACTTAAATCTGCTGGGCGGGGTGGTGGTGGGAAGCTATTGCCAAAATTTGCAAGCATGCATACTTACCTACATAGGTACCCTCTTCCTGCATGGACAGGTCAAGGCTCGAAGTCGCTGCTCAATCCCCTGCCATCTTCTTCATCTGAGTCCTGTGTGGCTCTTCTATAGCCATTGGATGGCCTCTAAAGCTACAACTCTTGCAAGTGGGCATAGGAATTACATTATCCCTAATGCCTATCTCTCTTTTGTCTATCCTACAGATAAGCTAGGAGTATATGCACAAAATAGATAATTGCTAGAACAAACAGCATGCCTCTTCTGCCAAAAAATCTTTGCCTTCTATTTATTTGCCCGAAAGTCCACTTGTCTGATCCCTTCAGTGATGTGTGTAGATTTTAAGAGTTGGGGGAATCACTGTTCTGACTTCCTTCGCTTTGTGTGCACGTTTAGGAGGGGGTGGAGTCACTGCTCTAAATTCTTTCATCCTGTGAATAAATTATAGGTTGAGCTACTGAGCTCTGTAAACTGAGGTTAGAAAGGGGAGTGGTTCTGTAAAGACAGGAAAAGACTGCCACGTCCTAACATTGACAAAGATTTGTTAGAATGGGAGTGATATCCCAAACATGTATTATCCCCCTGGACTTTACAGGCAGTCAAACATAGTAGAGAAAGAACATGAAAATAGTAAAAAACGAATACATTTTATTGGTACAAAAAAGTAAAATAGAACATTGGAGTGAGCGAGGACACATAAGTCACAAGTTCACTTCAAACAGTGCAAATACATGTACAGGAATCCAATCCATATATACATTGTTGGCAATTTAAAAACACAAAGGTTTTTTTGAACATGGTACCACAGTTAACAGCAAACATTAAATAGCTTTGATGCATTCGAGATTAGGCACACTCAAGGAACCGCATTGATGGCAGGATCCTGGGGCTATATCACAAATATCCCAACATGTTTCGGTCAATCCTTCATCAGGGGACAATGGACATTAAGCAAAGCAAAGATTGTGCTGTCTGTAACAGAGTTAAATCATATGTAACAGCATAAATCCTATAAACAATCGTTCTAGTGTATAATGCACTTTGTGAGGTCCAGCTGACCTAGCCACTTTGGGCCCCTTGTGGATGCATAATCCAACTGCCTCCCTCCTTTGAGGTTTCACTTCCCCTTGGCTTATCTTGGACTTGGTTCCAGATCTTTTCCTGGGCTGTGTTGAAATTTGGTCGATGGTATTCTAAGTCAAATGTAAGTGATGCTTTATTCCAATCTTGCTTTTCCCCTTCTCCCATGGGAACGCATTTTTACCAAACTATCTGCATTATACACTAGAACGATTGTTTATAGGATTTATGCTGTTACATATGATTTAACTCTGTTACAGACAGCACAATCTTTGCTTTGCTTGATGTCCATTGTCCCCTGATAAAGGATTGACCGAAACATGTTGGGATATTTGTGATATAGCCCCAGGATCCTGCCATCAATGCGGTTCCTTGAGTGTGCCTAATCTCGAATGCATCAAAGCTATTTAATGTTTGCTGTTAACTGTGGTACCATGTTCAAAAAAACCTTTGTGTTTTTAAATTGCCAATGATTAGAGTTGAGCAAACCCGGACTGTAAAGTTCGGGTCCGTACCGAACTTTGGGGTGTCCGGGTCCCGGACCCGGACCCAGACTTTTCAAAAAAAAAGTCCGGGTTCGGGTCCAGGGTTCTGGTAATTTTAATGAAAATTCTTAAAAATGCTGTAAAAAAGTCCAGGAAGGTCCTAGAGGTCTGCAAAAGGAAGGAAAATTGGGGTAAGGGTGGGACAAGTGTCCTACAAAGAAATGGGGACAGGGAAATAACTTTAAATATTTAAAAAAAAATAAAAACATAAAAAAGCAAAAATGGAGGTGAATGGGGATCATCTTCAAACTGGGTCTGAAAAGTATTAATTAACATTAGAGGCCATAGAACTGTTCTAAAATCATCTTCAAACTGCGTCAAAAAAGTATAAATAAGCCGGGAGAACACATATCACTGTTATGCAAAATGTGTGTGTCACTTTAAAGGAAACCGTGAATAAGTGCACATCTGTTCTGCAAAATTCTTTAAAGTCTGTGTGTCACTTTAAATGAAACCGTGTGCACTTATTAGCGGCTATAATAAAAGTGACACAGACTAAACAGATGTGTGAAGAACAGATGTGCACTTATTCACGGTTTCATTTAAAGTGACACACAGACTTTAAATACGTTTGCAGAACAGATGTGCACTTATTCACGGTTTCATTTAAAGTGACACACACATTTTGCAGAACAGTGATATGGGTTCTCCCGGCTTATTTATACTTTTTTGACACAGTTTGAAGATGATTTTAGAACAGTTCTATGGCCTCTACCGTTAATTAATACTTTTCAGACCCATTTTGAAGATGATCTCCATTTTTGCATTTTTTATGTTTTTACTTTTTTAAAAATATTTAAAGTTATTTCCCTGTCCCCATTTCTTTGTAGGTCACTTGTCCCACCCTTACCCCCATTTCCTTCCTTTTGTAGACCTCTAGGACCTTCCAGGACTATTTTACAGCCTTTTTTGTGCATAAAAGTCCGTGTCCCCATTGATTTCAATGGGGTTCGGGGTCCGGGACAAAGTTCGGGTTCTGTCCGGACCCGAACCCGGACTTTGTCCCGAAGTTCGGCCGAACCAGCAGAACCCAGACTTCTAGAAGTTCTCTCATCTCTACCAATGATGTATATATGGATTGGATTCCTGTACATGTATTTGCACTGTTTGAAGTGAACTTGTGACTTATGTGTCCTCGCTCACTCCAATGTTCTATTTTACTTTTTTGTACCAATAAAATGTATTCGTTTTTTACTATTTTCATGTTCTTTTTCTACTATGTTTGACTGCCTGTAGAGTCCAGGGGGATAATACATGTTTGGGATATCACTCCCATTCTAACAAATCTTGAGCTCTGTAAACTGGATTTTTTTTTTAAACATGAGACAACAATGGTCTATAAAAACTTAATAAAGAAATGTATTTTGTCTTGTCCTTATAGATTAAGTTCACCTTTACAGAAAATCTGTAAGGTGACCTTACACTGGACCCCTTTCCCCATCCCCCCCCAGTTCCGCTGTACCAGCGTCCTACGATCCCCCACTGTCAGCCACTAGGACACCGCTTCCCCGATCTGCGCTGCTTGATCTCCTATCCGTACCTAACAGTGTGCGGACAAGAGGCATTCTAAGTGGTCAGCAATGAGTAGAAATATAGGGGTCTAATAATGTTGAGCTACGTATACATAGATATATGAAGATATATAGACTGTCACTGTGAGAATTTATAATGCAATTGTTTGTTGCTTTCAGACACAGAATTTACAGACCAGGATGACCTTCACTGCTAAGATAAAAAGCACCAGTTCATTCCCTTTTGGTTTCAAGATAGACTTCTTATCAAAAAAACAGTTTAAACTAGAACTGTCATGGTGCTGCCCATCTATCGTTTCACTTTCGGTCGGTCACATGGTAAAAAAAAAAAACCCATTTAACTGCTTGATTGCTAAATAAGATGATATGGACACTGATTGGACAAAGTTTTATGATCACACCTATAATACACTATAAACACACCCACATCTCATGCATATTCATACCTATACGTTGTATAACCTGTAATTATGTTAGAAGCACATTCCCTCTCACTCAGTTCAGTGTAACTGAGTTACAGTGTTTTGTAATTCTCCACTGCAGTGTAATAAACAGCATTATTTTGTTGTCATCTGGACTTACTATCTCATCTGAAAGGTCTTGTTTTAAGACTCCCGAATCTGATTTAACAGCACAGTCGCGTGGACGGCGCTGACCAATCAGAATCCATCTAGCCCATTCTGTCAGCACTGCAAGGAGAGGAGAGAAAGCTAAGAGGATTTCAAAGATCAGATTTCACTGATGAAGCAGCATCCCGATGCCTGACAGCGGGGGATTATGGGACACTGGTACACTGGGGAGATAGGGAGATCACCTTACAGATTTTCTGGAAAGGTTGAACTTACACTTTAAGCAAATATATAAAAGATCCCTATACATTCTCTAAATCGGTGGTTCTCAACCTCGGGCCTCAAGTACCCCCAACAGGCCATGTTTTGGGAATTTCTCTTAGATAAAATAGCTGTCCAAAATACTAAGCCATTGACTCTGATTTAAAGCACCTGTCTGTGGAAGATAAAGGTAAACCTAAAAACGTGGCCTGTTGGGGGTACTTAAGGACTGAGGTTGAGCACCGCTGCTGTAAATAACCTGTTCAGGGATGGCAAACATTAAAACTAAAAGCCCTGATAAAGAGCAGAGTTGCTGGATATTATTTTTATTGAGCAGGAAACGCTCCTCTGTGTGTTCTCTGACATTCACTTTGTCACTCGTAGCCTAACTTTCTCTAATGTCAATTACCCAGAGAGCATTTTAAGTGGCCTTAAAGTGTGCCAGGAACACGATCCAAGGATATGAGCAACCACCCAGAAGCACCTGCTCTAAGGACTGGGGTCCTTTAAATAAGCCTATGAGCGGTTATTATTAACATGTCTTTCCAAAGGCAATAGAAAATAAAAATGCTCCTATAGAAAACCATATTTTTTTTAAT
The DNA here is from genome assembly GCA_018402905.1 of Glandirana rugosa. NCBI lineage: Eukaryota > Metazoa > Chordata > Amphibia > Anura > Ranidae > Glandirana > Glandirana rugosa. The sequence goes on along the minus strand of BLSH010438580.1, from coordinate 2,801,286 downwards.
GGAAGCACCAAGCAAGCTAAGAAATACTAAGAATGAAAAATCAGTATTCCACCAGGGCTGTATTTATCTAAAATGGCTGTCATGGGCCAGCAGGGTTTACAGGGAGCAGTGCCAAGCCTCAATATTGTTGTGATCATTTTTTCTTGACTTTTCCTTTCTGGCCACCTCTGGACATGTGTGGATACATTTATCAAGAGAACTGCAAAGTGTGCAGAGGCTGTTGTGTGAGCTCATTAGACTTCCTATGGTTCATTAAAAATGAAAGCATTCCCTTTCTCTCTTATTCTGTGGTCTTTAGTGTAATAGTAAAGTTATGGTCTTGTTAAACAAAATTGCTAGAAGGTAATGTTTTATTGCAGAGTTGATTGCGCACGTTTGCTTTACCGCTTAGAAATTTTCTTCTCATTGTAAACTGAGCCACGCATGCGATGCTCTATACAGTCTCAGTATACCTTGAGAGCCAGGATGAACCAATATCTGTGCTAGAGTTATGTCATCTTGGTCCAGCCAATCAAGATGTCTGAGACTGCAGAATGTGCAATGACTGCGGATGCAGACTTCACAATGCTGGTGGAAAGTGCTTTGGCAGATAAGTGTGCAGTGATGTGCAAGTCCACATAGGTGTCATGAATTAGGTGTGCCCAGGTCTAAATATGATGTTTAAGTATGAAAATTGAAGGGCCACACCAAAATGAGGTTTCATTCCAAACATTTAGCAAGTGCACATTATCCCCTTCTGTAGGGAAAAAAAAACATGAACATTTAAAATCATTAAAAGGAGTTGTAAAGTCTCAAGGTTTTTCACCTTAATGCATTCTATGCATTAAGGTGAAAAAACCTTCTGTGCTGCAGCTGCCCCCCCCCCACCTTTTTCTTACCTGAACCCGAATGTTCCAGTGACGAGCACAAGCCCAGCGGCTCCAGCCGCTGTCTTGGGTCCTCATTGGATAGATTGATAGCAGCAGGAGCCATTGGCTCTGTCAAATCCAGTGACATGGGAGCCAGGGGCGGGGCAGAGTTGTGCTGTCTGTCTCAATAGACACAGCAGCAGGACTCATGAGCAAGTCCCCACGGGTGTCCCTATAGAGAGCAGCTCTCCGTGGGGGCACCCAATGAAAAGGAGGAGCCAGGATTGCCACCAGGGAACTCCAGAAGAGGAGGATTGGGGCCACTCTGTGCCAAACCACTGCACAGAGGAGGTAAGTATAAGATGTTTATTTAAAAAAAAAAAAACACAACAAATAACAAACCTTTACAAAAAACTTTAAACTAAAAAATAGTCCACAGAAAAGAGATCTCATAATAGTAAACAGTATATTTTCTAACTTCACCTAAATGGAGAAAAATTCAAATTACATTTTTTCCCACTTAGAAGTCATTTCATTCATCACTTATAACGTTTTAAAATTATTGAGATAGTGTTGCAGATTTTTAATACACGTGGCTATCAAATTTCAAGATAAACATGATTGTAGCTATTGGGTTTCAGCATGTACTGTAAATTTGATAGTGTATATGGCTTTGGTACAGTTAGTCTCTGTAATGCACTGATTACTATTTTGAGAGCCATCTCTTTTCTATGCACTATTTTAGTTTAATTATTTTATTTCTTCACGTTATGTTTTAGCCTGGTTGAAGGGGATAATGTGTGGTCCCAGAAACGCGTTGGCTGTAGCACCTGCTATAGGTTTAGAATAAAACCTAATTTTTTACCCATAAACCTCCATATACACACTCAAACATAATTTCTACAGTCCAAGGCCAGTATTCCAGTTCCCTGGTAAACAAGAGCAGCCCACTCATCACCTAAACACCCCTTTGGAATCCCACCAGTACATTTTTATTAAAGTTATATTAAAGGCTTAATTAAAAAAAATAAAATAAATGTCATACCCACCAGCTCTGTGCAGTGGTTTTGCACAGAGCAACCCTGATCCTCTCTTCTTGGGTGCTTCTCTGGCTCTCTTGGCCCCTCTCTCCTGGCGAGTACCCCCAGAACAAGCAGCTTGTAAAGGGGGAACTCAGGTAGGCTTGTTCCTGATGGGTAAACTGTATATATTATATTTCCTTATTATTATTGGTTCATATTGTGGATCACTAATGAATTCTAAGCCTTCTAATCTTGGTCAAGGAGCCATATGCGGTCCTATGTATTGTTTTACCTTACTGATGTAAAGTTTTAGGAATGTAGGATGACTGAGCCCATTACCCCCTTTAAAAGGGGATATCACTTTCCAAACAAATTTGATTGGTCATTTCCTCACATACTAGCCAGTATCTACTACTGCCCAAACTGAAACAGGTAGTCTTGTAACAGAGCTGCCAATAGGCACCTGTCTGTCTGATTACCTGACCATGCTGTATGAAAAGCAGGGGGACTCCGTGGTGGAAACAGCATCTTTAGTGAAGTATTCTTGTTATATTTTATTTCTCCATCGGTCATTATCTTTAATAAATGTTATACCTTTAAGTATTTGTGTGATCTCTCTTTGCACATATCGAATAAAAACCCTAAAAGAACTTAAACTATCATGTGACCATGATATAAAAGTTCCCGAGCCATGGCTCTGCTTGCCCATTCACACACAGAGCCGCAACATGCCCCCGTACCTCTCTTCCCTAATTGGCTCACTGGCTGTGATTGAAAGCCAACAAGGAGGGAGGGTCTGTGGAGAGCTGAGACTTGTAAGCACATCACTGGATTGAGATGGGGCTCAGGTAAGCATTAGGGGGGCTGCTGCACAGAGGAGGTTTTTTACCTTCATGCATAGAATGTATGAAAGTAAAAAAGCATGAGCCTTTACAACCACTTTAAACACATAAAATAGCACCTAAGATTTTAGCACTAACCATCTGCTACATGAAGCATTTGATATATAAATATCACCCTGTATCCAGCAGGTAGGCTTAGGGCACTAAAATTGGCTGTCTAGTTTCCAGTGATGTATATCTTCTAGCCTTTGCTTTGCCCTCAGACAGTAAAGCAGTAAAGAAGTATACAAACATGAAAAAGCAGCTTCATCCTAAATTCCTAGTGTAGGGAAACTTGAAAAAGAAATCTTGTCTCTGCCGCTTGCCGCCTTTGTATATTAAGAGCATTGGACAACCCTTTGCAGCTCCTCCAGTATTCACAGAAAGGAAGGAAAGGAGTTAGACAGGCTTTCATTCTCACATGCTGTCTGCATCTGTTCAGAAAGCAAACAGCGGGGATCCAGAAAATACTAGATTCTTACTACCATCTAGGGGCAGCTGTCTGACATGAGACACTGGTTTTCCTTACCGCAGAATCTTTAACGGAGATCTATAGTATAGTCATAACATGCACTTCCATTTTAGATCATCAGCATTCTAATAATAATGCAAACAATAATTATATTTGACAATCCAATAAAAGCTTACTTGAAAAATCTTCTTTTATGTTGTGAGTGCTACCTGTTTGCTGGCCATCTCCTTTCACAACTTCCTGGATTCCCGGCATGCTCTGCAGTGTCTCCTCTGCTGTTTACTCTCCCTTTCTAAGAACAAATATCCCATGATACATTGCTGCAAGCAGTGAATCCTGTACTGACTTTGCCTGCTGAAACTCCTCCTCTAATAACCTCTGTAGTTCAGAAGGCAGGCTCTGTGAATTCTGTGACACAGCAGTGCCTACGCACAAGGCATAGTGAGCATGTGATGGTCACTGAAACTGAAAGGCAAGTCAAAACCTAAGCTTAAATCTGCTTCCACCCCCATTATAAGCCGATTCTATCTACCCTGTAAAAGGAAATATACCTATACTTACCTTTTCTAAAGTTCCTTTGGTCCGATCACATGATCCGGGTTCCACGGGCAGCTTAACTGTAGAGGGACAGCCAACAATGGATGCCACATAGTAAGCCTCATTCTAAGGTTGCTTCAGTCTGGTCACATGATCTTTCCAGCACCGGCTTCAGTGAAGAGGTCAGATTGCAGACAACGTCACCCATAGGCTTACTATGTTGGCTGTCCTTCCTCTACAATGAAGCTGACGTTGGGACCCGGATAATGTGACCAGACCAAATCAACTTCAGAAAGGTAAGTATAGCCATCTTTCTTTTACAGGGTAGATAAAAAAAAGGCTTAGAACAGAGTTGGGAGTAGATTTAAGCTTAGTTAGGTTTTGATTTGCCTACCGCTTGAATTCAAGAAATTATACAGTATATGTGGGAGTCTTCACAAAGTCTACAAGCTTCAAGATTGTTCAGATCAATAGGAGTAGGCTGGAAATAACTGAAATACAATGTAGAAATAAATATATAAATTTTATATTTTCACTATAGATACGCTTTAAGGGGCAAGTTCCTATTTTCATGAAAATGAAAATGGTGAAGTCCAAATATAATGGCCATCCCTCTAGACCCAGTTGCAATGAACAGTGTATTAAGCACTAAACTGGCAGGATGAGGCATGGATGGGGCATGGTCACAATGTGCAGTGGTGTCTAGAGGGGTGGCCAGGATATTTGGAGTTCGCTCCCCTGGTGAAAAAGGTGAACTTACCCTTCAATGATTACTAATTGCTAGTCAGTTGTGGCTATGCCTTTAAAAACATTGCAGTTACATTCACACTTCTGTATTTTCCAAGCAGCTGTAGTGAAGTGCATTGCAAATTAGAGTTTCTTGTGTTACAATTCATCCCTATGGAAGGAGAGCTTTGCTGGAAGATCCAGCAAGCCGGGTATTTGTTTAAAAGCCCTGCATGAAAAACACAGGGCTATGAACAGCGCAAAATGACAGCACACGTTACAATTATATAATTTTGTGATCAACTACATGTAAGGCAAACAATTGCCTGATTGGATATCAGTTGTAATAGCTTCAGAAGGTTGACATATTACATATGGCACATGTAAAGTGGGTCTATACAGAAAAATTACAACCCAATTATAACCAGTACGGCCATCTGTAACGTAGTTTCCATAAACTATTTTTTGCATGTGTTTTCAATCTTTGTATGTATAATATATACCCATAAATAACTGCAGTAGGTTTATCACCAATCTGGTTATTGCTGTTAATGCAGCAACTTCCTTACATATTCGATCTTATTTTATGGAGATTAAAGTGCATGATTATTCCAAGGATATTCTAAATATTCTAAGTATTCATGTGATTTACATTCCATGAATTCCTGTTAACAAATTCACATTTCCAGCACGGAGAAGCATCATGCGGCTTCTATAGACAAACAGCAAGGGTCCTTGCAGGAAACAGTTATGATTTCCAAGGTGTACTCACAGAGATATGTCACTGGGCATAAATCTTTATAGAAGCTGGACTAATTTGTCACATAGATGGTGCATATGCAACAGTCATAAAAAGGACAGACTAGTGGATCAGGGCTCTATGGGATGTATATGTAACGCATATGGAGGCACTGAATATGTATGGGAATGATAATAAGGCTTCAGAAGATGTGTGCAGCTTACATTTTTTTGCTTAATGGGTCCATTATCACTGCGAGAAAGTTATGCTCTTCAGTGAACACAGCTTCTTTTAATAGCAGGCCTTATACTAAAAGGGATTTTTTTTTCTTTAATATAAAACTGAATGACTGCCTGGAACCCTTTCAGGTGGAAGCCTAGACATGTCCTCTTCACAAAAGTTAGGAATTAAAGGGCTACCTGCCCCCCTCGCCAACATCATATTCCTATCATTATTCTGCCATCAAGAAGCATAAAACCCAAGAGGTATGGACTCCAGAGAGAGATATCATTTTGCCCCCCTGTACAAATCATTAGTAAGATCTCATCTGGAATATGCAGTTCAGTTTTGGGCACCAGTTCTCAAAAAGGATATCGGGGAACTGGAGAAAATGCAGAGAAGGGCAACCAAACTGATAAGAGGCATGGGGGAGCTCAGCTATGAGGAAAGATTAGAGGAACTGAATATATTCTCTCATAAGAAGAGGAGAATAAGGGGGGATATGATCAACATGCATCATACATAAGAGGTCCATATAGTGAACTTGGTGTTGAGTTATTCACTTTAAGGTCATCACAGAGGACAAGGGGGGACTCTTTACGTCTAGAGGAAAAAAGATTTCATCTCCAAATATTGAAAGGTTTCTTCACAGTAAGAGCTGTGAAAATGTGGAATAGACTACCTCCAGAGGTGGTTCTGGCCAGCTCAGTAGATTGCTTTAAAAAAGGTCTGCATTCTTTGCTAAATGTACAAAATAGAACTGGGTACTAACATTTATGGGTAAAGTTGATCTAAGGAAAATCCCTGTGCCTCTCGGGGGGGGGGGGGGGGGGGGGGAAGGAATGTTTTTCCCCCGCTGTAAGCAAATTGGAACATGCTTTGCTGGGGTTTTTCTCCTTGCTAACTAAGTAACTATGTAACCTGTGAAACCTCCAATTTCTGACTTGGGGTCACCATGCATGTTAATCTAACTATACTATCTCAGTACAATCAACCTCACATCTACTTAAACTATGTAATATGAGGAGCAACCCAAACTACACAATCAATTTGTATCCAATAAGTCAGGTTCTTTTAGTACATACTTGTTGGTAGGTCTAAAGGAGATCAGTTTGTAATGTGTTTGGTAAGCTTTAGAGCCAACACATGGCTGATGACCCACATGTGACAATACTGGCTTCAAGATCAGATAATCATAGCACTGCCATTTGAGAAGAAGGTTCCATATACCACAAAGTATCAGGTATGTCACTTAAGCAGAGTGGGTGGGCATTTCTTTGCCCTGCATAAACAAAATACAGGTTTACGCTCAATTAGCCAAAAAAGGTTCCAAAAACAGCCAACAATACTGTTGCCCCTAGTGTCACTAAAAGCAAAAGTACCCCAAGCACTAAGGGCCTGTTCACAACATCACGTTGCATCACCATTCAATTTGAAAGGCAACACATCATGCCAACACAGTGCATCACAGCACACTAATATACATTGTAGTGCATTATGTTTAAAAAAAAAAAAAAAAAGGGTACATGCACCTGCAGCTGGGTGCTGCTGCAGCTGGAGGGGTGGGCTGTGCATGCATGTGTCTGCTCTTCTCCTTTAGTCCCCCAGCACCAGGACGCCTATGTGTTGTGCAGTAGCGGGCTTTGTTTTTGTCTCCACTGCTGCTTAAAGGCACACAGTACAGTGTATGTGAATAGAGACTAACGGACTGTGGACTTTTCCCTAGCAATTCAACAGAGGTCTGGGCAGTCTAGTGCAGGAAGCCAGAGAGTGCAGACTTATTACTGGGGTCTGTACACTATACCAGGGAGACCAGAGCCTGTGTGAAATCCAGGGTGTCTTTTGGTGTTCTGTGTGACTGGAGAGCATGCAGAACCAAGGTCTGGGCCACAGAGTTGCTCTGCCTTGAGACGAGAGCTGGGTGAACTCATTGCCGTGTGTGCCTACATCAGACAGAGCCTATGAGGACCAGAGCTGAAAGACTGAGCATTGTGATGTCCTGTTCACTAGAACCGGATTGGGAAGACTGAGCCTGTTGAGGTTCTGTTTTCGAGGGCCTGACCATGAGGACTGTGCCTTCTAGGACAATTGGCAGCCAAAGCACACTCGACTGGATCCGTTGCCTACTAGGAGCATTGAGAAAAAAAAACTGTGCTTAACCACTCATTGCGCACACTATACCAGTAGAGATTGCTCCTTACTTAGTAGCCCATCAGCCATCCATTGTGCACACTCTTAAAAGGTACAGCTTCACATAACTACTTTCTAGAAGGGCCCCAATGATAGCCAGTTTAGTATTGACAAATGGGCATTAGGTACTTTGTAGCCAATCCCAGGGGCATCTCATCAGGAACACGTACACCCACCCACTGAAGGGTTGTATGCCCAGAGTGCACTTGAGGATATATTTTTGGTGCTAGTTCCTGCTGTTATATTTTTACCATTAATACCAGTTAAAATTTGGTTAGCCTCGTCAATTGCAATATTACAGGTCCGTTATCGCTCTTTTTGGTCCAGCAAGTTTAAACGTGAATAGTTGCCTGCATTCTAGTTTGCGTATTGTGTTTGACTTGCTTTATCAGAATATATTTATCTCTTGTAGAGTTACTTGTGGGCTGTTTTCTGTGTATTATTATTATAGAGTAGTAGCATGCAAAAATTTGCACCGGTGTGAGCAGCCTTTCATATATAACAAGGTATGCCAGTGGGGGCCAATCAACTTAAAGAGTTGTGGCAGAATAGAGAACCCATAATCTCAAGCGGGGAATCCCTAAACACCATTTTTTGGTGCATTTTGCTGCGCTCGGAAGCCTATTTAAATGAATGGGCAGCCTTAAAAAAGTGCAACTTAATGTGTGTCAAGAGTACCGCACTCCTATTCCATTGACCCCCCCCCCCCCCCAGCTCATTAACAAAGTATGTATCCTGGTACAGACAAGGAACTGGAGCCTGTGAAGTTGCACCCACAATCTAATGATGCTGCTTGCAATGCTTTGCTGGCTCATTTTCAAAAGAGAATAAATGCTACATTTTTTATGTTGCAAAATGGGTGCATTTATTATTTATGTGCAAATGGTAGAGTTAGCCTTTGAAGTGTTAGTCCACCTTTACAGAAAAAAATGCAGAGGTGCACACCATACACCCTACCCACCCCCTGGTCCCCGCTGTACTTGCCTTTGTCAGCTGGTCCAGCAGTCCTGGGATTTGAAATCCCTGATTTTCTCCTTCTCTGTGCAACGTTTCCAGGATGGACCACAGCGATTCACTGTGCAGACGCTGACCAATGAGAGTCGCTCTGGTCCATCCTGAAAGCACTGCACAGAGATGAGGAAGAAGAGTGGATTTCA
>BLSH010438580.1:2770216-2792485 GCA_018402905.1 Glandirana rugosa | reverse complement strand
AATGAAAAAAATTAAGCTTTGAGATGCAAGAGGACAGTTTAACCACCCAATGCTGTGGTGATAGGTGAATGAACTACAAATCCCATGTGCCACCATTGCAGATGGACTTGTTGTTCTCAATGGAACACAAGTTGCAGGGATTACCGCACTCCTATTCCATTGACCCCCCCCCACCCCCAGCTCCATAACAAAGTATGTATCCTGGTACAGACAAGGAACTGGAGCCTGTGAAGTTGCACCCACAATCTAATGATGCTGCTTGCAATGCTTTGCTGGCTCATTTTCAAAAGAGAATAAATGCTACATTTTTTATGTTGCAAAATGGGTGCATTTATTATTTATGTGCAAATGGTAGAGTTAGCCTTTGAAGTGTTAGTCCACCTTTACAGAAAAAAATGCAGAGGTGCACACCATACACCCTACCCACCCCCTGGTCCCCGCTGTACTTGCCTTTGTCAGCTGGTCCAGCAGTCCTGGGATTTGAAATCCCTGATTTTCTCCTTCTCTGTGCAACGTTTCCAGGATGGACCACAGCGATTCACTGTGCAGACGCTGACCAATGAGAGTCGCTCTGGTCCATCCTGAAAGCACTGCACAGAGATGAGGAAGAAGAGTGGATTTCAGATCCCTGGACCGCTGGACCAGCTGCATGGGCACTGACAGCTCAGCATCGCAAGAGCTAACTACAGTGGGGACTGGAGGGGGTGTGGTCCTAACACTAACACTTTAAAGTGTTACTAAACCCAGGGCCCTGCATTAACTATATCTGGACTCCCACAGTACAGAGAATATGGAAATGCAATTATTTTAGTAAATGTAAACTGCTAAATACCTTTTATTATCAGCAGTATATAGCAGTCTTGTAACGTCTATCAGTGTCTGGCTGAGCACTGGTTAAAGCTTGTAAGAGGAGTTTTCATTCTACTCTGACTGTCCTTTGAGGCTGCAGGACCCCTGATCCTATATCTGGACAGTGCTGATTGGCCCTGTACTGATCACATGCACACTCCCAAAATAAACCTCTCTAGCAATACACACCAAACTGACCATGTGCAGAGTGCCTCCTAGGACTCTAATATCAGTAGATGGATTGGGGACAGTAAAAGAAGGGCAGGATAAGAGGAGATAGGATCAAACAGCCTTTTTACACAATGCAGAGGATTAACCCCTTTAGGTTGCACAGCAAGTATAACAAGCATGCTTTACTGCACATACAGACTGATTTTACTGTTGTGGTTTTAGTATCACTAGGTTTTAAAGAAGACACTACAGGATGTCATTTGTAGATTAAAGCTGCACATGCATGGGTCTGTTTCTTCAGCAAGCCGGTGTGGATGCAGAAATACTCCCTCCTGTGTCATTGTATTCTGACAGCGGAGAGACTCCACCACCTGCCCGTGAGATTACACTGATCACCGTCGCAGCCTATTTGCTGCAGTACTGATCGAACTGAAATTTTCCAGCAGTCTCACTCGTGAAAAGTCGATCAATAGATTGACATCTCATTAACTGGAACAGCCATACATGGTTCTAATTTTGTCAGTTTCCATACATGTAAGCTACTATCACATTACCTCCCTGCCTAACAACTGCTGAGATAAGACCTCATCCACACATGGAGTACATTGTTTTTAAGGAGGAGTCAGCTGATCCACAAACTTGTATTGTGAGAAGGAATAATTAAGTGTAGGACTACAAAGCAAGAAGCAGATGTGACATATGCATAGAAAAATACAGCTGCCTGCATGTACATATACTGTATAATATAAAACTATATACAGAATCATTTAAAAATATATTATATATTAGGGTATCTTGTACATCTAAAAACATTATAAATTCATTTTAGCAGATTTGTTTTCTAAAGCAAACAATTGTACTGTTGTTCATTTTGGGCTGAAGGCAATGTCTATTGATATTTACTGCCAACATACAAATTAAATTTAACTGCACTAAGCAATTAGGTCAAGGGGAAGCACAGAGCAAGACATCTGCTTGGACAAGCATTGTAATAACCATGCTTCCATGGGAAGAGAGCAACGACCGTATTTTCTAATGTCAAATTTCTGTTTTCAAAATATTATTTAACAGCATGCAGTGTTATTTTCTAACTAAGCAACTATATTTATCAATATTATAAATTAACATTTTCAAGTTCTGTAATAGTTAAAGGTTAAACAGTAATGAAGAAAATGAAGCAATTTAACCTTAAACATAGGATATTAACCACTTAAAAAGAACCCACATTATGATCAGGTCAATAGTCAGAGCACCCAGATAAATCCTTTAACTCTAGCGGCATCATTTACCACCTCCCTGAAAAACGATATGCAGTGAATTACTTTTCAGGGGGCAGTGAAAGGAATTTAGCAGGCTTTTTTTTATTTTTTTATTGGCAGATGACAGTTTTACATTGCATTGGCTCACGGTCCGGGCACAGCCCTATTCACTTACATAGGAGAGTTTGACAGACACTGCCTATATCAAACTCTGCATGTAAGGTTAAACTTTCTGTGCCGCAATGCAATGTATCACAGCCATGACAATGTGTACTGTTCCGAGCAGCACCATGTCTGCTTAACCACTTTAGCCCCGGAAGGATTTCCCACTTTAGGACCAGAGCCCTTTTTGCGATTCGGCACTGCGTCGCTTTAACTGACAATTGCGCGGTCGTGCGACGTTGTACCCAAACGAAATTTGCGTCCTTCTTTTCCCACAAATAGAGCTTTCTTTTGGTGGTATTTGATCCCCTCTGCGTCATTTCTGATTACCGCTATAAACAAAAGGAGAGAGACAATTTAGCAAAAAACCCAAATTTCTTACTTTTTGCTAAAATACAAATCAAAAAAAAATATAAAAAAACATTTTTTTTCTATCGGTTTTGTTCGATTTATATTCTTCCTCATATTTTTGGTAAAAAAATCGCAATCGGTGTTTATTGATTGGTTTGCGCAAAAGTTGCCGCATTTACGGATGATGAGAATTAATTTCTGGGGTTTTTTTATTTTTTTTATTTTTTACTAGTAATGGCGGCGATCTGCGATTTTTAGTGGTAATGCGATATTAGGGCGGACATGTCGGACCATTTTGACACTTTTTTGGGACCATTGGCATTTATACAGCGATCAGTGCTATAAAAATGCACTGATTACTGTGTAAATGCCATTGGCAGTGAAGGGTTAACCTGCAGGGGGCGCTCTAAGGGTTAAATATGTTCCCTGGGCGTGTTCTAACTGTGTATGGACTGCCCTGACTGGGGAAAGGGGATGATCACAGCTTTCACTTACAGGAAGGCTGTGATCATCGCCCTTCCCCCTTCAACAGAACGGAGGTCCGTGTTTACATACACGGACCTCCGTTCTTTCCGTGCGGGGGAGCCATCGCGGGTAGCCGGCGGCGATCGAGTCCGCCCTACCCGCTCCCTGGCTCCCCCCGAACACAGTGAGGGCGCGAGCGCGCCTCCGGGGGCGCGCGCTCACAATGCTAGTTATTGCGGCCGCCGTCCTGTGACGGCGGTTCGCGATAACGAACCACCTTGTCGCCGTCACGCTGCGGAGGGCGGTCGGCAAGTGGTTAAAGGTAGGTGGTGAGGGGTGGTAAAAACATGGATAAACTGCTCGTTTTTTAAAAAAAACCCTGACCACTTGTGTAAAAGGAACCTGATATTTCACTTCCAAATAGAAACTGATTAGTCATTCTTGATTGAAGTTATTGATCACATCTCTGTTTTCACCATGTAATCTCATAATCTGACTGATCAAAACACTCTCAAATTCATGAACAAGGCATCTCAGTGCTGCTGATCAGTGCAACACAATTGATAATTTTCCGCCTTGACCAATCAACTCCTTTTTATTGAATCTGATATAAATCTAGTCTAAATTCACACTTGGAGTGATCACACACCACAGGCAATAGAGGTGGAACTGTGCTCACTGGAATGCTGGTATTGATGAAGAGGCCCACTAATGACATGGCAGACCGGATTGTTAGTGGAAGAATCCACTGAATCTTTCCACCAACAAGGTTTCTAGATGCTATGGATGTGGTGAGCAATATTTTTTGCAGCTTTGAATCCACGTAAACTGGGAACATGATCACAGGATTAAGGTTTGACTATTGCTAGTTGATGAACCAGGCAAGATTCTGAAGAAAAAAAAAGTTGCCATTGACATATCTTGACTGCTAACTCCACAAAAAAAGCAGTTCATCCAGGTAAGGAATCACCTTGCAGGGAAATTGGTGTGAATTCTTTGGCTATCACCTTGCAAAAACATGGAGGTGATGAGAGCCTGAAAAGGAGAGCCTTGAATTGAAAGCATCTCACTTCCTTCTTCCATATCACAGCCAGGCATAGGATGTTCTGGGAGGCTGGATATGTGAGCCTAGGTAAGTAGGTACCTCCCAAGTCAATCAATACCATCCATATAACAATCTGCAGACTGGATCTGTCTTGCAGAGAAGGTGAAGTCCATAGAGAACCCTTTGTAAGCTATGGGCTTGACACTTTAAAATGAGTATCAAACATTTTCCAGAAGGTTTCTCATCCATAAAGATGGGTGGATAGAATTCCTGCCCCTCCTCCTATAATGACATTTTGATATACTAGTTCTCTTAAGAGGGACACCAGGGCCTGAGCCTTTAATGGATTTCTTGAAGGGTAAGGCAAAATAATATCTTTTGGTGGTAGGACTTTGGAAAATTCAAGTCTGTACCTTTCGTTATTAGCCACTGAATAAAAAAGGATCCTCCTTTGGAATTTTTAAGGATTGCCTAGGACCCTACCCTTTCATACCTGTACTCTGGTCCTGTGGACGACAAAAAGAAAGATTTCCTGGGCTGTCAATTTTTTTTTTTTTTATTGAAGATTTTTTTCTGGTGTATGCATGCTTCTGAGCCAACTCAAAACTGGCCCATTAGAAGCCCACCCCCTCGTCCTGTGTTCCAGCAGTGCCACATTCCTGCGCTTACTGAAAATTATTTCTGGATTTTCTGTTCAAGGGAAACCACTAAAAGGAGGCCACAGAGCATTCAGCCATAGTAGCCACAACAGTGTTCCCTAGGGTTCATTGCTCTCCAGGAGCAAGGAGCCATGAAGGACCTTGAACAATGTCCTCCCCATACAAAAGTGCAGACGATTGGGATGAGCATAGAAGAAAAAAAAAACAAATGGCGTTCTCTTTTAAAAGTGCACAGGTAGGACCAGCACAGGGAGAGGACAACCATAAAACAGCCTGCTTGCAACCAGAGTTCCTGAAAAATGATTCTGTCCAGAGGAGCAAATGCAATAACTGGTGAGTGGCCTTCTTTGTAGCAGTGTATTTGAATGAGAATTCAAATTTCAGCACCATGGACAGAAACATAGTAAAGCAATAGCCAGAGCACCAAAGTTCTTCAATACATTTTGAAAATATACTATATGCGATTATTGCTCCAAAATCACAAACTTGGGAATTTTCCCTTAAAGCATTTAAAGTGTTACTAAACCCAGATCCCTGCATTCACGTTATCTGGTCTCCCACAGTACACAGAACATGGAAATGGAAAACCTGCTAAATACCTTTTCTCATTAGCAGTTAGAGCAATCTTGCGGTTTCTATCAGTGTCTGGTTAGCTTGGAGGAGGAGTTTTATTCTCCCATGATTGTCCTATGAGGTTGCAGGACCCCTGATCATGCTGATTGACTCTGTGCTGATCACATGCACCCTCCCAAAACTAACAAAATCTCTAGCAATACACACCAAATTGAGCATGTGCAGCTTGTCCCCTAGCCTCTGTACTATCCGGTGATGGTTTGGGGACCCCGGAAGAAGGGGAGGATCAGAGAAAACAGGATCCAACTCACAATGCAGAGGATTGACCCCTTAGGTTCCACAGTGAGTATAACAAGTATGTTTTATTGCATATACAGATTGATTTTACTGTTGTGGGTTTAGTAACACTTTAATACATGAACCGGGTTCTGTGAACAAGTACTACTAAACATCCAATGTGGCGCCCCAATGGCGCATGGCCAACACCTTTATCAGTTGTGTGTGATTAATAAAATCAAAATCCTATAAGGCAGCAAAATAATATCATGAGGAGTGTGCAAAGTCTGAGCAACGGGTTTAAATATAGTTACTTTTTAGTTGTTAGCTCCCAAACATTACTGAGATGATGATAGGCATGCCAGGTTTGGGGTCAGTCTATTTGTAATGTCAGTCAGAAGCAACAGCCGTACTGAACACTCAGGGGTTTATTTACTAAAGCTAGAGGGGGCAAAATGAGTCACAATTCTGCAGAGAAACCAATCAGCTTCAAAGGTTTTATTGCTAAAGCTTAATTAAACAAGCTGAGGCTAGAAGCGGATTGGCTTCTCTGCAGAATTGTGACTCATTTTGCCCTCTCTAGCTTTAGTAAATAAAGCCCTCAGTGACTTGTCTGTATATATGCACCTTGGCTGGTTCTGTGCTTGAAGGACTAGAATAGTAGTGTCACTGTTTTACAAAGCAATGGTATTTAGCATCTACAGGACATTCTGAATACTGGTCAAGCCAGAACAATGGCTGTTTAGATGATTAAAAGGAAAAACTTTCACTCTGCTTGAGCTGTTGTAGATTTAATGGGAGGATTTGTAATTGGGCACAGATTGTTTGAAGTAGAATAAATGACCTTTCTATAGAAACTAAAGCTTTGCAGGAAAATAAAAATAACACCTCTAGGCCACATATATATATTTTTTATTTTTTTTATTTTTTATTATTTAGATTTTTTATCAAATATTGCAAACTCTTAGCAGGATGGATTTGTAGATATTAATTCCTTTGTTTTCAAATGATGCCAAGTGGGAGATTCTGCCTTTAAGCCCAGGTTCACACAGCAGAAATGAAAATGTGTGAGTTCAGCTGATTTCATTCCCGCATGTCAGTCAGACTTCGGGGGCTTTTTTCACAGACATCTTTGTGGGTTTCTGCACAGATGTCCATGGAAATCGAACCTCGAAGTCACCAAAGGTAGTACAGAAACGAATGCGGCGTCACACTGATTCGGACTGTGCCATTGCTGGCAATTGTCGCCAATTTGGCATGCAATTTGACATGTCAAACCGTATTCCAAATTGCATGTGAACCTAGGCTAAAGCCCAATTGAAGCTTGGTCAAGTATTACTATACAAAGAAACAGAAAACTTAGAACCAAAATAGTTTCCATCAGCGCAATATACACCAATATATTAAAGTTCATATATATTGAAATCATCCAATGCTATAATTCCAAAACATATAAAGTGCAAGTGCTCTAAAGTCCAAAACAGTGAGTCATATATCCATAGCTCATAATATCTCCAGCCTGGAACTTCCTCCACCAGTATCACCACGTGAGAAAAAACATACACACTGAGGCTCACCAGAAATATTGAAGGCAATCAGCTTATCCAAACTAAAAATCCACTAGAGCAAACCGCTTCCTCCGTTTCCCTCCTACGGACCAGTAGCTCATACAAAGGACAAGCAGAAAAAGCCTCTCATAGTGTATAGATTTAAAAGCTTTGAGAACAGTCATTGGTGTGTTACGTAAGAGCGGTATGTTACCAAAAGTGACTAATCCACAGCGTCACTTTTGGTACAAACGCGCTCTGCCTGGGTCGTCGTATGGCCACGCTCCAACGCATTTCGTCACTTCCGACTTGGTCACTATAGTACAGTAGTATTTGTGGCTTCTCTGTTTTTTAAAAATACTATTGGCTGCAGAAAGGGTTAAAATACCTTGTGCTAGCAGCGTACTAAAGAGCTGGACCACTACTCAACATAGAGCGCAGTGGACTGGGTCATTAGCAGTCAAACACCTTCTATGCCCAGTGTTCCAATGAGCAGAATCCATGATCCCTGACCAGCACTGGTGACTGGAGCACTGGGCAGGGGGTGTTTTGGATCACTGGAAACCGGGTCTGCTGTGCTGTGTTGAGCAGTGGGCTGACTCTCTAACCTGCTGCTAGAGCAAGGTATTACTGCAGCAAATATGGCTCTTAAAATAATAAAAAAGAAGCCTTAATCATTATTGTGTTTAATTAATGAAGATAAAACTAGCTTCACCTGATCAGTTGTAATAATCAAAAAACATTTATATAAAAAGGATAAATTGGACATGCAAATGTAAGTAGTCTATTGATAGGGAGAGGCCGACAGATCACTTTCAGGCAGAACCTACCTCACTCCTAAAACCCTTTGGCAGAGACCACATGATAAAAATGTGACAGGGGATGGGGAAGGAAGAGATCTTGGATTTTTTTGCAAAAAAAAAAACGCTTTCTATTGTTGTCCTAATAAGATGGATGAGAAATCAATTTAATAAATGCAGGTTCTGAGTTAAAGTCGGCTTTAAAGTTGTTTTTTTTTTTTTTTTTTTTTTTTTTTTTCTTAAAAGAATATAGAAGGGAAAAAATGCTTTATTCTACTGCTTTGATGGCAATGCAAGTCTGGCTGCTTGTCAGGAGTGTAGATAAAGTTCCTGAACACCGGCAGCACCCCCTAGGCTTTCTCAGTAACCTCAAAGGTCCAAAAAAAATGTATATACTGTGTGTATATATATATATATATATATATATATATATATATATATATATATATGTGTGTCATATATGTAAAAAAAACCTGGAAACTCCAATGACTCTTTCGGATCCCCCACGACGGCCACAAGTCCTTGAAATAGATGTGAGGACTGTTCGTCGGTCTGAACGTAACGGTAGTTTCGTCATCTTATTTCGTAAAAAAGGTATATATATATATATATATATATATATATATATATATATATATATATCTATAAAAAGTGTAATATACATTTATTTGCAATGGTAGCCAAGACACTCTTTGCTTGAACTAAATGCCCAGGAGCGCATCGGCAAAGTAATCCATAGAAATCCAAAACTGGTTTAGAGGCAATCGTGAGTCTTGCAAAAGAGGAAGATCAAAAACCACAGTGTTTTTATTGTGAAAGTTTCGTTGAAGCTCAATCTATCTTTCTCAAGACTTGTGACAGATGGACTTAGTTTCATTAAAACTTTGACAAAAAAACACTTCTGTTTTTGATCTTCCTCCTCTGCAAGACCCATGAGTGCCTTTAAACCAGTTTTGTATTATATACACTATATTACCAAAAGTATTGGGACACCTTTACACACACATGAACTTTAATGGCATCCCAGTCTTAGTCAGTAGGGTTCAATAATCAGTTAGTCCACCCTTTGCAGTTATAACAGCTTCAACTCTTCTGGGAAGGCTGTCCAAAAGGTTTAGGAGTGTCTATGGGAATGTTTTACCATTCTTCCAGAAGCGCATTTGTGAGGTCAGGCACTGATGTTGGATGAGAAGGCCTGGCTCACAGTCGCCACTCTAATTCATCCCAAAGGTGTTCTATCAGGTTGAGTTCAGGACTCTGTGCAGGCCAGTCAAGTTCCTCCACCCCAAACTCGCTCATCCATGTGTTTATGAACCTTTATTTGTGCTTAGTTCCCTTAGTTCCAGTGAAGGGAACTCTTAAGGCATCAGTATACCAAGACATTTCCCAACTTTGTGGGAACAGTTTGGGGATGGCCCCTTCCTGTTCCAACATGACTGCACACCAGTGCACAAAGCAAGGTCCATAAAGACATGGATGAGCGAGTTTGAGGTGGAGGAACTTGACTGGCCTGTACAGAGTCCTGACCTCAACCTGATAGAACACCTTTGGGATGAATTAGAGTGGAGAATGGGAGCCAGGTCTCCTCGGCCACATCAGTGCCTGACCACACAAATGCACTTCTGGAAGAATGATCAAACATTCCCATAGACACAATCATAAACCTTGTGGACAGCCTTCCCAGAAGAGTTGAAGCTGTTATAGCTGCAAAGGGTGGGTCAACTCAATATTGAACCCTACAGACCAAGACTGGGATGCCATTAAAGTTCATGTGCGTGTAAAGGCCGGCGTCCCAATACTTTTGGTAATATAGTATATATTCATACACACACACACACAGTATAGGCACATACAATGCTAAATAATACACAAAGATGGAAGACTTTACCAAACACATCGAAGTGTTTGCACTTATTGTAAGTTTCAAAAAGTTGTAAAAATATTCTGTTGTACAACTCTTGAAATCTACAAAGTCTTTCAGTGCAGAGAAAGAGTATTCCTTTACAGGTCACCTACATGATTCACATGCGGCATCATTCCCATTATTCATTATTTTTCACCAGACAATCATGTATTTCTCATTGAGAACTGTGAAACGTAGACTCCAGCAGTGCATCTCCTGATCCTCTTTATCTGACAAGCAACAAAGATCAGACACCGGCAAGCGTGTCAATCACATGGAAGCAAGCGGTGAGGGCTGCCAAAAGATTCGACTTCTGCTTGCAATGTACAAGTTTTCCGACACAGATCTGTTCTCTAAGCCCTTCTAGGATTTATATATATCATTTAACAATCTAGAACAAAGCAGCTGCACTTAGACAAAGAAAAAGGTCTCTGCAAGGAAAAGCAAAACATCCTTGCCCAGGTGAAGAATGACCCAAGCTGGAGTAAAGTCAGAACGCCGGATCTGCATTCTGGACTGAAGAATTGAAGGCATTGGATAAGCAGGAGTGCACCTACAGTCCAACCTTTTCATTTTACTTCCTATTTGTGTCCTGTATGGGGGATTTCTCTTTATGTAATGTCCTCTAGATATAACCTAAAGCGAGAGGAATTTTTATAACGCAAGAAAAATCTTGTCAACAACTTCTCAACTTCCTGTTTTGGTGAAAACTCTAAATCTGGATGTCCTCTCTGTTTCAGTGCTGATGACAATGGCCACAAAGAAGACAGAGAAGTCAAGGGAAACTGCCCCAGCATGGACACAGCAGTGAAAACCTAACCATTCTACAGGCTATCCAAAACAAAAAGGAAGACGTTGGCTTAAGATGCAGTTTAACCTTTTTTTTGCTGCCATTGCTGCAGCTACAGCAACCAGAAGATTAATTCAATGTTTTTTTTTCCAAAAAAATTTTTTATTGAAAGATAGACCAGTTGAAAACATTAACAACCAATGCAATTCAGATTGTTACATGTAGATAAGAGGATTATATATAGTACGAGGATATGTTATAACATGGTCATATCGCGAGATTTAACCATCATAAATGCAAGGATTTCAATTTATAGGAACAGAAGAGAATGGTACAATTCCAAATCAATTTTAGCTGGAATTTGGAGTTTTTCTGAGGCTTTTATAACAGTATAACAAGAGAAGTATTGTAGGACATTTTAATAATATATATGGGTTTGGTATTGGATATTCAGAGATGTGCAAGTCACATTAAAGTAGAATTTTTCCCTTTATCATTTTCTTTCCTTCATTCATCTTTACTTTTTATCTTTCTCTCTCTATTCTGTCATCCGTGTGTGACCGGCGCACATGGAGACAGCTGATGAGAAGAAAAAAAAAAAAAAAAAAAAGGGGGGGGGGGTCAGAAGTTTAGCTTAGTGTTGGGGTGTAATTGATCGTTTACATGAATAATCTCTGAGCTTTCCAACAGTAAAGGGATAAAAGTAATACTTGAGTAAATCATGGGTTACCCATAATCTTACGGTATGCGCTTGAGTATTTGAAGCTGTCCCATTCAGTCCATACTTTTGCATGTTTGTGATTAAATGTTTTAATCCAGCTGCTAAGTGATTCTACCAGGATTTCTACATCCTTGTAAATGTGCTGCCCTCTCCCCCCTCCTGGTTGCCTGAGACCAGTATGGCAGGTGTTAGGATATAGAGCAGTGGGAGATGAGTGAACATCTGTTTGACAAACTCCCTAGGATCATATGAACCCAAGAGCAGTCCGCTCTGAGCACTTCTGAGTTCAGAGCTTTCAAACAGTCTGATTGAGCACAATCTATGCTCGATCAGCTTCAACAGCATGCAGGGGTTACATTAGGGGTCAAACAGACACCTTGATGTTAAAGGAGAAGTATAAATGTATAAAAAAAAGTGTTTTTTTTTTTTTTTTAGTCAGGAGCCTGTAAAGCATTGCACCCATGATCAGCAGATCATGGGTGCAATCTCATGCTCCTGCAGACTGTCAGTACAGCTGTCTGCCCATAACACGTATAGGCAGGCAGTTACTGAGAGACAGGAAAGAACAACAAACTACCAAGAGTGCCCATTAGCTCTCTGGTAGTTTATTGAGAACTACAAGTTATTAGCCACAATGGCTGATGGTAGTTGTAGTTCCCCCATTCACATTACTCTATGAATGAATGACTCCGCCCACCCAGCCAAGCTTTTGTTTATTGTGACAGCAAGTGCGGGGTGAAGATCCCTGGCCCGCTGGGGGGTGCACTAGTAACAGGTTACATGATACACCTGGAATACCAGTGTAACATTTAGCAAGTGCCTCTTTGAACACACATCAGATCTCCATAGGGACTGACATCCAGATATCTGAACTGATTGAACAACAGCCCTGAGGAAGGGGGATGCCATTTGACCCCAGAAACACGTTGGCACTTTTTACTATTCTTCCTACCGCATAAAATCCACCTTTGCAACTTTTACACCTTTGTCTCGGGCGCTCCATTCGTATCTAGTATTTGATCTTATATGTGAATCAACACGTCAAGTCGTTTACAGCGGTAGCAGCCCAGGCCCCGCAAGAGGGCGTACCATCAAAATTTCCAGATCACGCCTCATTGAGGCACTGGATATTGGGGATCTACCCCTATCTCCCTACGGATGATATCCCCAAACGAGGGATTGTGTTTCCAGCGCGGTCCACTTTCCATTCTTTGAACATCTTTAAAGAGAATATGTCACCTGCACTCTACTATTACATATGGATAGCAAAGTGAAGTTAAAAAAAAAAGAAAAAAGGTTCAAAGCAAACGTTTTAAAAAGCAGCCCACAAAAACCATTTGCAAAGCCCCAAAAACCCATGTACATGCATACAGGATACACATGCATGAAGTGACAATTAATTAATTATACATATTACATATTACTACACGTCAGCGTGACAGCAATAATTCTAGGGCAATCATTCATGGTTAACTCTAAACTAATAAGATATAAAGGCTTTTAAAGCATCAGGGACAAGTTTTGGGCACTGCAGCTTCTCGCTGCTTTGCAAGGTTTTTAAGGTTTGACGTATTTGGTGTCTCTTTGCTCAACATAACTTCATATTTTATATTTTACAAAAAGATTGGACTGTGAGAATATGTTTTTTTTAATGAAAATATAGATAAATAGAGCAAATATCATGCGACATAAAAAAACTACCATCATTTTATTCGACAGGTGAAAATATATAATGTTTCAGGGTTTTCCAAGCATTTTCAAATATTTTAGCATGGGTGCACAAAACGAAACGTCTCTTTCAGTAAAAAGCTTAAACCACCACATGAGCTTAAATGAATGAGATTGATTTACTAGAGAGAAGAGTGGCTTCACTTTAGTAGAAACTGTGTTCACTTTAAATAGCAAACCATGTGCAGTGAATCTTCATTTATTTATTTTTTTGGTGTGTGTGGCTGTAAGAGGATTCCCAACTCTCTTAGTAAATCGGTCTCAATGACTTTGTTTTGGGTGGAGTGGGATAGGGTATGATCCCCCTCTAGGTCTCTGCTGCTGTTCAAAAACATGCCACAGAGATTCCATGGAGTTTATGGCATTTCTCAGGGCAGGTTTTAGGATGGTGACAACTGTGCACCATGCTTGTGCAATGTGTGCTGAAATGGCCACTTGAAGCCTTCATCGAAAGCTCATGTGACAGAGTGACAACACATGTGCACAACTGAGACACAGGACAGTCTGACAACTTACAACAGGAAATGCCTCAACAAGGCTCATCATGGGAGGATCTTCGTGTAATATTTTAATAAAAGATGCAGGGTTAAAAACATTAAAAGGAGAAGATTTGCCAAAGCTTTTTTTTTTTATCTATACTTCTATATATACTTCTATACTTCGTTCTGCACTCCTGTGACCCATTTTCAGCCAAAAGCTGATGAAAGCTGAGGTCATTCAGCCGGTCCAGGCTGGGGACAAATCCCAACTATACAGTCAGGATCCACCCACATTCCTGGACCGGCAGATGGTTCAGCCTCTCAGCTGCACCACTGGGAGAGTGAGGCAGTCACTCCCTCCCCAGCCCAGTGCTCCAGTGAGCGCTGGAGGGGCAGAGCAGAGAGCCAGTGACTGATAGTCACCTCTCTCTGCTCAGAACAGAGGTGAGAACTGAGTGAACAGTGGCGTTTGATCGATCAGTTCTCAGTGCAGAGGCAGCAGAGGACAGATGCAGCATCGTATCAGTGCTGCATTCACCTAGGTGAGTATAAGGTATTTTTTTTTTCATTAACTCATACTTTCCTTTTAGAAATGAAATTACAATATTAAAGCTTACACAAGATTTTGGGTGTACAGTGACTTAATTTGTTCTGTATGTTCTTGAGCCAAGATATTTGTATACAGAACACAGAAATAGAAGGACGCCATAACCCACATTCTCTTACCTTGAACATTTGCTTCACTTTCTGTCGTGGAAGGTTTACATTCAGTTTGTGCATTAGTTGTAAGACCTCATTTATACTCAGGCTCCCATCTCCATTTTTGTCTGCTTCATCAAAGGTTTGCTTCAACCATATTTAGCAGGAGTTAAGGAAGGAAACATGGATGAGTCTTTGCCATTTCAGTAAAAGCATTTTTAATATTGTGCTGTATAGTACTTGCTGCCAGATCAGATAGACTTTCTTAGGAACAGGTTAAGAGTGGAACATTTAAAAAAACAATTACATTCTGTCTTTCCTACAAATAAGGAGCTATTTTCAAAACCACCATTCACAGAACAGGGAAATTAAAAGTTTTTTCCATTTTTTTTTTAAATTTAAACTTAAATTTTTAATTAAAAAATTAGGAATTTTTATTCCAAGCCTTTTCCATTTTACTTTACATATGTAGCCAGGTGCTTTGTTGGAGACCAAGTGCAATTCCTGTGTTGCATTGCTCTCTGTCTCCCCCAATGAACTTCAGCTAAATAGATTAACATTAACTCGCTTCCATCCACCAGGGGGAGCTGACAAGTAGAAGAAGCTCAAGAGACTTGATGGCTGGCAGCATTGAATCATGGGAGATGAAGTTCAGGAAAGAAACTTTACTATAGCAGTTAATGAACTAATGGACTACAATTCCCAACTTCTGCCCAGGTATAAAAAGAATGACGTATTTTCACAGGCTGAATATTGAGGGATGTCCTCTTTGCTGAGAGGAGACTAAGGTGTACACATCGCTGCTCCTGTATGAAAAGCAATCTGCTATAAGCCTGCAGCTGTGTGTTGAGGACCGGAATTGTTCCAGGCAGATCCAGAGGTGAGCTGACATCTGAACAGAGGGATCCCTATTGTATCACTGGGACTGGTGAGAGGACGCTGCTGCTGTTAACCTTTTACTGCTAGCAGAAACTGAGCACATATGGACTGACCATTTAACTAGTAGCATTATTTACTGCATGTAAACTTTACTGGGACTGTACTCATATGCACCACCATAAAGACTGGGCCCCAATACTACCGGCTGAAGCACAATGGCTAAAGACTGCTCACCCATTTGCTTCACACAAACTTTGCCTATTGTCAATAGTAAATTTCTTTTGAGAGTTTTAAATTTAATTTTGGCCAAAGAATGGACTTGATAGCCTACTGTTTACAGAGGCATTATTCACAGTATTGAGTATCATTGCGGTTACGGTTTTCTAATGCCATTATGTATTGCTGATTTTGTGGCATACTAGGTTTATATATTGTATATGAACTGCAATTGACCTAATCTTTACTTACCTATGTGCATCCTGGAATTTACTGCAATCCACAATAAGTAATTGGGTTAATTTATCACTAACCAGTCTGATGTTTGCTTTTGATACTGAACCTTAGTTGTGTGCAGGGTGTCTATTTGTAATCCCAGTAGCAGTGCAATATCCATTTGCTTAACCTAGCCATTCAGGATAATAAGCAGTTGTGTGCATCATCTGGACATGGTTGTGGTAGTGAAAATATGCTGGAATTTGTGTTGTAAGGCTTGGGGTGCTCATGTGCAGCTCATGATGCTGAAAGGTGTCACAGAGGTTGCTGGTGGAAGGGGGGGAGGGCTTCACATTTTTGCTATGGGGCCCAATGATCTATTGTTATGACCCAGAGAGAAAAAAGTTTTATTCAGTAGATGAACCAGATGTGGGCTCCAATCTAGAGTATGTGTATTTTTCTTGCTTAGTATAAGTACACCATTTTCCTGCTATTTTTCCTTTATTTTCTTCAGGCTTTGAATTAAACCCCAAATTGATGGCACTCATTTTTTTTGGAAGAAAATATTATATTGCAGCAAAAACACTCCCAGGCAAAGCTTTGAGAGGATATAAAATATTTTACCCTAGAAATTTGCTGGCAGCCACCAGGTTGTTAAGGGACTGTGGTTCATCAATATGTTTTTCAGAAGCAACAATAGACCATGGGAAATACAGAAAAAAAAAAATCACGTTTTAATGTAATAATTTATGAAGAAAGGGTTTTATTACACAAGACTCTTCACGTATCCAGATGAATGCTTCATACATTATGTACCATTTCTAAAAATGTCAAGCTTGTAGCCTTTTAAAAATACAAAATGTAGAAGTTTTCATCTTTATAATTAAGTGTTACTAACAGCCGAGGTAACACCTGGAAATGTTAAACTTTTTATGGCTTGCAGTTTTATGCCCTTGTGACCCAATTAATTCCAGGGAGAATTCATCATTATTTTCTCATTGCAAAGAGTTCATGTACAACGTATCAGCCTATCTTTGTCTGCTAGACGGCAAAGGGCAGACGAAGACAGGTTGTGCTTTATAACAAAGCATTCTTATCACTTTGTATAGCGATCATCTGCCAGGGCAGCTTGATCATTAATAGAAAAGATGAATTAACATTAAAGCAAGAGACCTTTTGACTGCTCACAATTAATTAAATTATCACTAAATACAAACCCACATTTTTAGGAAGCCTCTCAAATGGATTAGTTCGGTTTTAGGTATTTGCTGGAGGGCTAAATCACCGTACTGTCTCTTATATCTCCCAAGGACTCTTAGTAAGATCTCTGCACTTGATCTGTGCCCCTATTGTACCCCTTATCAACAGGCCCCATTCTGCGTGTTAGAATTTTAATTTATTTTGTATTATGGAGAATAAAATAGGAGGAGTGGGGACACACAAAAGGTGGGTGGGAACACACAAAACTGACAGACAGACTACACTAAGAAATGATGCAAGGGTATTTTACTGTTGGGAGTTTGCAAATAAGGAGCCAGAGTCTGAATGTGCCCACCAGGGTTCACTGACCCTTTAAAGTACACATGGGTAAGTATGATAATACACCTAAGATAACATGAGTGATGTTGAACATGCATACAACAAATACAATTCTGAGAGGTGTCACTTTTCCTTATCTATGTACATTTTCTGAGTCAGTGACTGGACATGAGCATTATAACCAAAGTAATATAATAATAAACAAATTCGCAATAATTCGGCAATTGCGGTAATGCAGCAATTTGTTACAGCTGAAAATCCAATATTCGGAAATCCAAAAATGTGAAAATATCAAAACAACATTTGAAATAATAAATATTAAATTATAGGTATTGGAATTTCCTTGAAAATATGGCTGTTAGTGATAAATTTCATATTTAAGTTTACGAACAGCCAAATTTTCAAAGAAATTCCAATACCTATCATTTAATAGTTATTTATTATTTCACATGTTCTTATTTCTGAATTTCGGAAATTTGGAAATTGGGAAATAAGAACATTTGAAATAATAATAAACTGAACTTAAATATGAAATTAATCACTTACAGCCATATTTTCAAGGAAATTCTAATACCTACAATTTAATAGTTCTTTATTAGTTTGTTATTTCAAATGTTCTGTGTCATTTTCAAATTTTCGTACTTCCAAATTTCAGATTTTCGGCTGTTCCGATTGCGAAATTTCCGAATTACCGCAATTGCAGAATTACCGCAAATTTACGGATTTCCAAACTTCTGAATTACCGCAATTGATGAATTACCACAAATTTACGAATTACCGCAAATTTCCGAATCGGAAAAACAAAAATTCAGGGGAAATTCGGAATTCGGAACTAAACGTATTGCACAAGCCTTCCGACAACCATCATTTTCAAAAGGAGAGATTGCCACTTTCTTCTGATATATTTCTTCTATGATTACTTTTCTTTAAAGAACGCTGGCAGTCTAATTAAAGCAGACACTGCACTATCAAGCAAAATCTACTACTCTTATGGCCACCACCCTAGATTATACACGAAGGAAAAATTTCAAGCATGGTTGGGAAAACTTAAGAACTATACTTAACTTTCCCCAAGTTTCCGTACTGCAGGAGGTGATGTCACAACCCTTCTGGTGAGATCCTGGGCATTGACTGACTACCTGTCACTGACTATTGTGCTGATCAAGCACAGTCCAAAAATGTACTCATAAAATTTTGGGGTACTCATCAATGCCCAGGATCGCGCTAGGAAAGAGGGTGATGTCCTCCTTGTCTAGACACCACAGGCTTAAATTGGGGTAAGGTAAGTATACGAACGTTTACACCCTACAGGAAAAAAATAAAATATAATATAATAATCTCCATGTGATTTGAGAGAAGCATTAAGAAACTATAAACGTGGGCTACAGATGGTAGATGACAACTTGATGTAGTATATTTGCGTGTGACTAGTGTTGGACAGGATTCTTATTGAAGAAAGCACAGAGTTCCCTTACTGTGGCTTACTGATGAGCACCAGATGGGATCTTAGGAGGGTCCTTGGGCTGCTCAACTCCTTGTTGTACTGGGCCAGAATCTAGGTGTGTATAATTAGGTGTTCCCCAAGTGAACAGTCGTATACAAGAAGATTTAATTCCAGAAATCATTAGTGCTTTATTATAAGAGTACGGCCAATGCATGTAAGGAGATTTAGGCTCCCAAATCTTCAGGTCCAATGGTCATAGTTAAGGTGTATGTTCTTGAACTACCTCAGAGACCATACCTGGCTATTTTGGTGGTAGTGTATGACGGATATTACTCCAGTGCAGCAAAAACATTTTTTGCGGCACTGGAGTTGTACCAGTCATTCATTACTACAAGGGCACCCTGCACTTATTGTATAATACAGAAAGTGGCACAGGTATCAGCACTGCTGTCTATATCATTGAGGACTGCCCAAAAAAAACACTAAGAGGAAGAGGTCCCCGTAAAACTGGAGGTAGACCGATATGGGTTTTTCTCTGGTCGATGACGATATTTAGAAATCGGGGTGGCCAAATGGCCGATATATGATGCCGATTTTTTTGGTCCGATAGGTTAGGCTGCTTTTTCTTTTCCTTTCATCTCATAAAATCTAATAATAAGTAATAAAGAAAATTGCTTAAATTAAACAATTATTAAACACCACAACAAGCCTCCAATTAGTGCACTTGTATGCATAATTTAGATTAAAAAAACTATGTATCTTAAATATTAAATACACAAAAACAGGTAATCAAAACTTTTGGACGAAAAAAAATGGGCTAACTTTACGGTTTCATTTTTTTTTAACTTCACTAAAGTGTATTTTTTAAAAAAAAATTGTGTTTGAAAGACCGATGCACAAACACTGTGTGACATAAAATATTGCAACAACCGCCATTTTATTCTCTAGGGCAGTGGTTCTCAACTCCTGTCCTCAGGACCCATCAACAGGCCAGATTTTAAGTATTACCTTGGGGAGATGCAGACTAGAATACTGCAATCACTGAGCAGCAAATGAGATCACCTGTGATGCATTTCAGTTATCCTGCAAACCTGGCCTGTTAGTGGGTCCCGAGGACAGGAGTTGAGAACCATTGCTCTAGGGTCTCTGTTAAACAAAAACTCTATAATGTTTGGGGTTTCTAAGTAATTTTCTAGAAGAAAATACAGATTTTTACTTGTAAGCAACAAAATGTTAGAAACGTCTTTAAACGGTTAAACTGAGCTCATCTACACACCGGAGTTCATTCCTTTGAGAAGTATAAACATTGTATCTCTTTGGTTCTTTTATCAGCAATGTTTCTCAGACTTGGAAGGCTGCCCAGATTTTTGTGTCTCTGTCAGTTCTAAGTCGCTCCGACTTAGAAAAAGGTTCCTGGGGCGACATCAGGCGACTTGCATTGACTTGTATTACAGAAGTCGTTTGCAAGTCGCGCTGAAGTCACACTGTGTGGGGTCGCTCTGAGTCGCCCCGCAAGTCGGATCGCCCCTGCGTGAACCGGCCTTAGTGCATATATTAATCGGCCTAATTTGCAGTACATTAAAAAATGCCAAAAATCGGCCCGATATATCGGTCTACCTCTACGTAAAACTGTGTGACCGCCCTGAAGATTTCAAGAAAATGTGAATACACAAGCAAAGCAGCATGACATACCTTTAGAGGTAGAGGGGGATCTGAGCCTGGAGTTAAGCCTCAACCTTTCCTGAAAAAAAAATCTAAAATTTGCCTTTGCCAACATATACTTTGACTTTTCTGCTATGCAGATCAGCAACATCAGAGGTCCTTATCTACATAATTGTTGCTTTGTGTTGGCCATTCAAAGTATCCAAGCCAGAGTAGCAACAGGACAGCCAGGCTACTAGCACTGGGAGAATGTCAAGTTAGCAATAGCCTCCATGCTTCCCTTGGAAAGGGTTTTCTTAATTTAAGCTCTACTTTGCAGTGCCTAAAATTTATAATTAGACTGATAGTTAAACACAGGCAATTTGAATGTAATCTTACAGAGTCATCTTACCACTTACTGGCAATAACTTCATTTGCAACTCATTGAAAACAACATGCTGTAAGTGATGTGATTATCACAAGTGGTTAAATTGCTCACTGGTATGAGATTTAAATTGGCCATCTCGTTTAGCCATTACAGGCATTTACTTTTTGGGAATCTTTGATGACTTGCTTAAAGGGAAAGCATAGTGCATTTTCAGTGAGCACGTTAATATTCCAGTGTTTAGCCTACACCTTCATGACCACATCATGGAAGATTAGGCCAAATTTAGAAGCATCAGTAGGTGTCCATTATTTGACAATAAATACCACTAGTTTGCCCTCTTAAAGCGGAGTTCCACCCAAAAATGGAACTTCCACTTTAAAAGGAAGGTGACCCCCTGACATGTCACAATTGGCATGTCATTTTTTTGGGGGGGGACCCTGTTTTCAGGGTCCCGGGTCCACTCTCCCTCCTAGAGCCGCGGCTCTGGAAGGAAGTTCACCTCCCCCTCTCTCTTTGCGATCTTCTGGGACACGTCACAGGTCCCAGAAGATACGTTGGCCATTCACAAGGCGCAGTGTGACTTGCGCATGCCCAATGCGCGCCCCGGCTTAGAAGACAAAGCCGGGCACCGACACTTGTGATGCCGGCGCCGCCGAGGGGAGGGGGAGAAGAGCGAGCCCTCAGGCGACCGCATCACTGGAACGAGGAACAGGTGAGTGGCCGATTGTTAAAAGTCAGCAGCTACACTTTTTGTAGCTGCTGACTTTTACCTGGGTGGAACTCCGCTTTAAGGCCTTGTTTACAATGGTGCTTGGAGGGTGGGTGTATAGTAGTATTAAAGAGCCCTAATACATTTTTATATGGTTTTTAACAATGTATAAGGATTTTAGTTGGAAAGGCACAACCATTGTATTGCATAAAATATGCAGAGATTAGTGCATATTGATCTTTTTTACATTTCTATCAAAAAGGCTATACATTACCTTTAACCCTTACCCTACATGTATACAATAATAAGGCATTTAGCAACATGACCAAACTTCCTATTTCACTTTATAAGTGGACAGACCTTGGCAAATATGGATCCACTTCTCTTCCTCAACAAGTGTGTATGGGGACATTGTGATAAAGCTTGAGGTCATAACTTATTATACCAGGATTGGCAACTGGTTTGGTGGGGCAAAAAAGGGATTTTTTGTATAACTTACCGTAAAATCCTTTTCTCTGAGTTCACTGACAGACACAGCCTTCTTATGACACATGGGGTTATGCTCATCCTACTAGGAGTAGACTAGGCAAAAACAAACAAAAGCGTAGGTTGGCCCCTCCCAGGGGGCCGTCCTCACCTCAGCATATAATCCCCCTGCTCTGCATAGCACATCAGTTCGTAACAAGCTGTACAAAACCAACGCAGAGGGGTGGGTGCTGTGTCTGTCAGTGAACTCAGAGAAAAGGATTTTACGGTAAGT
>BLSH010438580.1:2735585-2756783 GCA_018402905.1 Glandirana rugosa | reverse complement strand
GTTATTATCTGCAATGAAGAATGATGAAAATCCTGTGAACGGGAAAAACCTTACTAGGACGATGTATGGAGAGGGTAAAACTCTGTGATAATCTTGAAGTACATTCATCATCAATTATAGTTCCCTTGAAAGATTAAAGATTTTTACATAAAACAACATGGTTAGGGACGATAATGGGGATCTACGCAGGTGTATAGGTAAGGGGTCCCTGGGCCCCACTGAAGGGCGGACCGAGGGCGAGATATGGACGGAAAAATAACAATATGTAATATAACATTCATCACAACTCGCTTGGGCCTGACATTGCAAGCCCAGGCATGGCTTGAAAGCCCACAGGCACCGTGCCTGGGCCGAACGATTTTTGAAATGTCCGGGTCCGGGTCCGTGCCACGGACACCCGAAAGTTCGGTACGGACCCGAACGTTACAGTCCGGGTTCGCTCAACACTACTTACAATATAATGTATAACAATAAAAAGGCAGGTATAGAGCGGGAGCCAGGCGGGAAGTCACCCCGGGTCCCTGGGGAATGGATATGTGGACGCATCTAGGGGTAATAGCAGGGATTGGTACAACAAAATACATTTTTAGAAATTAGAAAGTTCCCTTGATATTAACTACTACTTACATGAAGTTCTAATAGTGTCTCAAAATGGGAGAGGTATGTAGCAGGATCATTCCAAAAAGGGCAAGTGTCCTAAAAGTAGTAAGAAGTAACGTCTATTATTGGGTAACCATGCAAGCAAACCATATAGTCACTCAACAACTGATCAAAGGTGGAGTATAGTTTCAGCATAATGGTATCAGACCATTCAACAGAGTATGTACTTATACAGGGTTTTCCATAGGGGTAAAGCATGGTTACCCTCCGTCACCACCATCTTTAAAACAGGATCCACTCCCTTGGGACCCGGGCTGACTTCCCACCTGGGCACCTCTCTCTACCCGCCTTTTTATTATTATACTGTAAGTATTGGCACTTTGGTGCTAGGAATTACTTATGTACAGTATTGCGATCTTACTGTCTGTATAGGATGTTGACTGTGTTGTCTTCATTTTGTTTAGAAAAAAAACCTTAACTCTAAATTTCCTGAAGAAGCGCACTTGTCGTGAAACATGTCAAGCAGGACCTCAAGCTGCATCTCATCATTCTTGAAAGTGGTTACCACCTTATATTAGTTGGTTAGGGTATTATTCACACATAGACCCATATACCCAGATTGTGGGGCTATCCTTTACCAGGGCTGATGGTTGTACCAGGAATTATTTTTTGTATGTTATGTAAACTGGATAATAATGTTTAACCATTTTTTGTATGAATAATAAAATGTTTACATTTTAACAGTTTTGAGTTTTGTGGTGCCACTAAAGTCTATTTTCTTTGTCAATCAATACAGCTTGCAAATTTCAGAGTAAACAATAGAGATCCCGGACGGCCGTACTCCATCAGATCGGCTTTATTGATAAAAAAAAAATTCCAACAAGCATCACATGTAGAGGGGGAACAAAAGCAAGGTTGACATGTTTCGTGCATTATGAATCAGTGCTAATGCACAAAACATGTCAACCTTGCTCGTTTCCCCACTGCTTGTGATTCTGCCTGTTGGAATTGTATCATATCAATAAAGCAAATCTGTTGAAGTGCAGCCGCCTGGGATCTCTATTGTTTACACATGTTTAAGCTTGACATAGCAATCTGGCTTTTATCTTGAAGGAAACACATAAATATGGATGTTATCATTGCTAATCTAAGACTAATTATCTGGGTGTCATGCTAACACTTGAACGTCACTTCCTGGATGCACTGGATATAATTGTGCCCTTCAGCCCAGCTTCAGCTTTTTTTGCCTGCCCTGGCCACCGTTCTTGTCTAAGAAAGAATGCGCTATTAAGCCTTGTGGGATGTATATGTCAATTATCCCATGATGCTTCACTTTAATTCACAGAAGTCAGACAGGCGCATCTGGTAGGGCATCTTCAGGGGTTTGGGCTGCCAGAACCAGGAAGAGAGTCACCCAGCACCTGACGACATTAGGAGCGGTGGCACAGGACACAGGCTGCGACAGTGAGCCACAGATAGTGAGCCACAGCAGGACAACACTGGATTTGCTGGTGAGGTGATTTAACAGGTTTGAGGACAGCACCGTATTACAGGCATCAAGGGAAAAAATGTGAGTGACGCCAAAGTTCCTTTTTAAGGCTGCATTCAGGTGAATGCTTAGCACATCTTACAATTTCCAGTGGCAGAAATCTCCAAATTCCTTCATCTGGAATGACAGGTTTGTGCAAATAGATGTGGATAACAGCACATGGCGAATGGCCACTCAGGTCCCCAGAGATGTACAATGTTGTGGAGTGTGTCTTCAGCCCAGTGTAACCCCAATTTAATACTTTTACAACTACTTCACAAGTTCATCTTTATGGGGTATTAAAAAAAAAAAAAAAAAATGGTTGTGCAAATGCCTTCGTATTCACACAGCTGTTGCATATAATCACTGTAATGTGTCTAATATGTATATTTCCTATGATCGCCAGCTCCTTCTAGTTGCCATAATACAGTATCTTTCTGAAATACCACAATCAGGAAAACACTGCATCATGACCACTACATGGAGCTGAAAATCATAGGACATACACAGACGCATTACAGGGATTATTTGCTTTATTAGTCAATTGCACAGTGAACGTTTTGTCAAATAGATGACCAAGCGTGAAACAAAAATGGCATCAACCGTTCACAGCAAGGAGAAATTCCTGGTGGGGCTCAAAAAGCTAATGTTCAAGATTAAATATTTCAGGACCAGAGATAGAGTTCCTCCTACTTCTTTACCATGCCATTCTGCTGCCAGTATACCACCTATGCCCATCTGCTTCATTATATTTAGTTTTTAGATGGGTAAAATACCCCTGCATATGCTAGCTAGGCTGCTTGGTATTGACCATACACAGTACAGTAAGTGCTGTTGCGAGCTATAATCAGATGAATCACACAAATCCGTAAATCAGGATTACTTGCCTGGCTGCACTGTACTGATAATGTAAAGAAAACTTCTGTACTGCATCTGAAGGACTGATGACAGATGTGCGACCCAATCATGGCCAACTGTGGTGCTTGGGCAAATCAGGAAGGATTGGTATGTCAGTTCTAACTGCAACATTGATAACAAGTGAATAATGTTCATGACTACTAACCTATCACTAAGCTTTTCCAGACCCAACTCCTCATCCGATCCAGAGCATTCATACTAACCTTTAAAGCTAAACCTCAAAAAGGTGTGTATAGTAGGAGATAAACATGTATGCAACTTTGCATTAAAAACATTAATACATGCTTAAATATAATATAATATAATAGATCTAGCCATCTCACACTATATTGCCAAAAGTATTGGGAGGTCTGGCTTTACACGCACATGAACTTTAATGTCATCCCATTCTTCGTCTATAGAGTTCAATATTGAGTTGGCCCACCCTTTGCAGCTATAACAGCTTCAAATCTTCTGGGAAGGCTGTCCACAAGGTTTAGGAATGTGTGTGTGTGGGAATATTTGACCATTCTTCCAGAAGCACATTTGTGAGGTCAGGCACTGATGCTGGACGAGAAGGCCTGGCTCACAGTCTCCAATCTAATTCATTCCAAAGGTGTTCTATTGGGTTGAGGTTAGGACTATGTGCAGGCCAGTCAAGTTCCTCCACCCCAAACTCGCTCATCCACACTATTTTGCCAAAAGTATTGGGTCATCCCTCCAAATCATTTGGTGGAGGGGGGGTTACGGTGTGGGGTTGCTTTTCAGGGGTTGGGCTTGGCCCCCTAGTTCCACTGAAGGGAACTCTGAAGGTGTCAGCATACCAAGACATTTTGGAGAATTTCATGCTCCCAACTTTGTGGGAACAGTTTGGGGATGCCCCCTTCCTGTTCCAACATGACTGCGCACCAGTGCACAAAGCAAGGTCCATAAAGACATGGATGAGCGAGTTTGGGGTGGAGGAACTTGACTGGTCTGCACAGAGTCCTGACCTCAATCCGATAGAACAGCTTTGGGATGAGTTAGAGCGGAGACTCCGAGCCAGGCCTTCTCATCCAACATCAGTGCCTGACCTCACAAACGCGCTTCTGGAAGAATGGTCAAAATATTCCTGATTGCTGATGGAGAAGAAGGGGAAAAGTGGGGATTTCAAATCCCTGGACCTTTGGAGTGGCTGTGAGAGTGCTAACAGCTCAGTGAGAATTGGATGGTTGTGGGTGCCTGGTGTTTGTTCACTTTTTTTTGTAAAGGTGAGCACTTTAAAGTAAACCTGCCAGTGCTAGTTACTTGGCTGCTTTGGTAAGCAATACAGGGTAGCCACCAGTAAACTACGCAGAAAGCTGTGTGGCAATAAGGAAGCAGTACCACCTTGAAGAGGTCAATTCTGTGCTCTCTTTTGTCAGAAAATTCCCATTATTGGGCTGCCAATACTGTGAAATTTAGTAGATCTTAACTGCTTTAAAGGCTAAGGTCACATTTTCTCAAAAATATCCTATGCAGTCAAGAGGCCCCAGTAGATATTAAAGAACTATACAGGTTTATTCATTTTTTTGTCATACCTGTAGGCTATTTGGGTCCCTCTGGAAGCTTGGTTAAAAACTCCCAATTATGAATTCCCACAGCTTACATTGTTGCTAAGAAATGAAAACTGTTGGATGCTCACTGCCAGGAGCTAAAACCAAAAGGTTTATATTTTAGGGTGCGCTTGTGGTAAAAAAACAGCTCTGGACACGGAGAACCTCTGCTCCAGAGTTTAGTTAATGAGGTAAAACTTCACTTTGCAAAGAATAACCAATCACATGTGTAGCACCCCTCCTAGGTAGGTGCTGGAAGAGTGTATAGTTTTTGACTCTGCTTACCAGAAAGATTATCAGGTAAACTTAGATGCTCTATGCCTACCAGAGAGCAGGAATCCATTGGAGGGGTCTGCTCATGGTGTTCAGATGCTGCTCATGTTGTCTGAATGTTTCACACTGGTCCAATAGGGGGGCATATTGGACAGGGGGAGGAAACTTGACAAATGAGAGCACAGGTATAGTTACAGCCCTGGCCACTAGCAGAGAAAAGTGCCTCAGTACATGCTGGGTGACTGTATAAATGCCAAGGACACGTGCTTGGAGTCTTTGGCTGGACAGCGGGGTCCCAGAGGGAGTGGGCGGCTGCCCCTTTGTAGTAGCTGCCATGCGGCCTCAGATGTCTGACCTGAATCTGAGTATAGCTGCAACCCAGATGTCCTGCAGAGCTGACTGGAAGGGAGACACGTTAGGAAAAATCTGTTTCGGCCTACAGTGAGTAGAGATCTGTGTCATGGGATCTGTCCTGTGAGGGCCACCCCTTCAGCTATCAGAGTCAATGGACGGATGTCAAAGGAGATGCTAATGAGTGTCCTGAACATAAACCATTTCATCAAGTCTGCTGCCAGAACAAGCAAAGGACTTATTCTTCCCATACAAGTGTTGTATGGTATAAAAGAAGTCTGTTACCACAGTTAACCTGGTGAGGCCGACTGAGAGTTGTCCTCAACTGTAATTAGTTCCAGTTGGAGTATCCCACTATTCCCTTTCTCCTATCCAAGTTCCTACAATAGAAATAAAAACAAAAAAACCATGGATTGATTATTGGAAGCGAGCGTAACTGGCTGCAAGATAGGAAGGGGAAAGCCTAGGGAAGTCCACACACAGCAATCCCTACTGGGACAGTGCTACACATGCAAGAAAAGAAAAAAAAACACAGCATTTTGCTTGCTCATTTACCAAGCTCTGGAGCCACTGCTCTTACAGCATGCAACTGCACTCTGCAAAGAGCACAGTATTTTTGCTTTTAGTAAATCAACCCTACAGTTGGCTACGGGGAGACATGGACTGAAATGGATTGCTTCAAACCCTTCTATAAAATGAGAAATACCTCCCTGCTTTTTTGTGCTTTGGGACAGAAGTGTTTATATGAATGCATTTGATTTTTAAAATGTAATTTTGTCCTTGGTGGTATCTAGTGATTGGTGTTTTTTTGCCTCAGATCACCATTCGATCTATGTTGCCAAACAAAGCAGCACTGAGGTACAATTATAAAATGTTGCAACCACAAACATTGTTCCTCCTCATGCTCTCTGGTGTCACTAGTGATGCCTTTGAGTGCTAAGGGGGCTTGGAGAGTTGCTGCAATAAACATCCATTTTTGCTGCATTTACAAAGCTTTCTTTTTTTGAATCCGCGGTGATATGCAAAAACAAAACACCTAAATGTACAAAGAAGTGTAAGTGAACATAAAAAAAGTGCACTTAAAGGGTGTTTCTCATGTCCACCCTCCCAAAGGAGTCGGTCCCTGAACACCCCCCCCCCCCTCCAGGATGCAAGGAGAGGGTCCTTATGGTCAACTGAAGCCAACCAATGAGTACTAAGTGAGAGGCTTTCCCAAATAGACCCCCCAGGTTCATGGGAGGAAGGAAGAAGGAAATGGATAGCCACACATCCTCCCCCTAATCTTCAGAGTAGGCCTGAGGACCCACACCCTCCACCTTAGTAAGAAAAGAATCGTAGACAAAAAATTCAAAATGTGAGAGAAAAAATACATTGAATAAATAGCCTGGTAACTAAAAATTCCCCGGACTTAGCCAAAATGCCTAGCCCATAGAGGCACTGTGCAGGAAAAACAAAGTGACTTAGCCATGTGCCTTTTCATACTGTGGGGTTCCCAAATCCAAGTGTTATTCAGAGCACCCATGGGGTAACCAACTCCCAGGAGGCAAAGACACCGCAGATTCTCTGCCTTCCAGACTCATGGCCAGACAAGGTAGAACCATTCATAACAGGAGGAACTGGGCACCTCCAATCTTCCCAAGGAAGTTACTCCCATGCCCCACATCCCGTTGGTGCCTTGGTTTCTGTTCCAGCTGGTACTAGCCTTCAGAGCCCATTCATACCAGCAGGGACACCTTATAGCCAGCCATTTCTGCCAAAAGACCAGAATAGTGGTGTAGCACCCCTACTGGGCACTGATAAGAACAGGTACTACACTTGACCTTAGCCAAAATGCCTATTTATTCAAGCTCTGCAGATCTCTTGTAGTCTAGAGACCATTGCTATCTGGTAAGATGCTGAGACATTTGGTGGTGTGAGGCACTGGAAGGCACATTTTCATGGCTGTAACATTTATTATGGACTTTTGATTTATTCACTTTTATACACTTTGTGAGTTTAGCAAATAGTATTATTTTTCACTTTATTCATGCAAATTTGGTTATTGAACATGTAATATTATGTATTCATGGAGGTATTATTTATTTTGCACCTTTAACCACTTCCTGACCATGCTATAACCGAATGATTGCTACAGTGCTGCCGGCTAGTTCTGGGACGCCAACATGTGACAGTGTCCTGCGCACGGGGTGGTGCGCTCTGTGATCGCAGTATCCAGAGGACACTGCTGATCACAGATTGAGGTAAAGAGCCAATCCGCGGCTCTTTACCACGTGATCAGCTAAGTCCAATCACAGCTGATCACGGATGTCAACAGAAGCCAGTTATTGGCACTCCTTTCCTCATGCTGACAGCATTAGGATCGGAGAAGAGAGCCAATAACCGGCTTCTCTAAAAGGGACATCTACATTGATAATCAGGGCACAGTCCCAACAGGGCCGCCAATATGAGCCCACAAGTGCTGCCAATCAGTGCCTACCAGTGCTGCCAATCAGTGCATCCTCATCAGTGTCACCCATCAGTGCCACCTATAAGTGCTGCCTGTCAGTGCCACCTATCAGTGCCCATCCGTGCCACCTCATTAGTGGAGCCTATCGGTGTCTATTAGTTCAGCTTCATCAGCGCACATCAGTGAAGGAGAAAAATTACCCGTTTGCAAAATTTTATAACAAAACTATGAAAACTTTTTTTTTTTTTTTTTTTTTTAATTTTTGGTCTTTATTAGTTTATTCAGAAAAAAAGAAAAAAAACTGTGGTGATTAAATACAACCAAAAGAAAGCTCTGTTTAAAAAAAAATAAAAATCTTGTTTGGGTACAGAATTGCATGACTGCATAATTTCATTCAAAGTGTGACTGCACTGAAAGATGAAAATTGGCCTGGGCAGGAAGGTGGTAAAAATGTCCAGTAGGCAATGGCGGCCTGTCCAACAGGGGCGCATGGGCGCCACCCCCTCAACCATGCATCCGGCCCTCTAATCTACATGTAGAGTGCCGGACGCATGGATTTTCAGGAGGGTTTTTTTTTGGAGCACGTGATTAGAGCCTGAGCCCACCCAGTTGTGTGACATTAGCAAATGAATATCACACGGATTCTCCCCCAATCAAGAAGCGGGACCTTAGACCCTTTTCCCGATTGGCTGAAAGGAGAGGCGATCCATTTGGCCTAGGAAGAGGAGGGAGGAGACACATGGCCGGAGGAGACGGAGGACCGACTGACCCACCAGCTGCCACTGCTCTCTCTCTCCTCTTCTCTCTATTAGATGCAGTCTCTCCACTCCTCCCCCTCTCCTGCTCATGTTGTGTCTCCGGTTCCTGAGCTCTTAAAGTGGACCGGACCCCCCTGGATGAGACCCACCCCTGGATCGGACACACACCCCCTCCGGATCGGACGGAGACCCACCCGGCCGGCAAATGGAAGAGACAATGGGGAACTTGTTGATCATCAGGATCGGAATCCTGGACCTGCAGCAAACAGTAAGTGACCTGCTTCAGGCATTTATCTATATACACCTCTCTGTGCAGTCATCTGTATACTCGTATACCTTGTATACACTGCTCTGGCCAACCAATAGACCGGGTGAGGGGTGCCGCTGGCCGACCGGGGGTGTGGTTGCGGTTTGCCGCCCCACTCCCCAAAAAACCCCACCAGCCGTCACTGTCAGTAGGGAAGTGGTTAAGGGATTGCACACCTATTTTGTGTTTTGTTTGGGATTCAGGTCTTGTATTCAGACCAGTTTTGTGCTGCATCCTGCTGATACATTTACTGCACTAAACAAAAGATTTTTTTCTTTACTGAGGTACAGTTACTTCTCTGTGTACTAGACCCCTATGCTGCTGGACTCTGTATTAGCTGCAGGGGATACTATAGAACTATTTAAGTCTATGCAAAGCCAAGACTAAAAAGGAATTAGATCATTCCAATATCAATTAGCTAATTTCTTGTGACAATCCAGTGTTCATGAAGGAGCCGCCGCAACAGATTGTTAACCATACCTTGGGAACCCTGTTTCTTTAAAACGACAATCTGGCTTTTCTGCACACAGACACCCCCCTTGATGATCCGCAACCCTTTATCCTCCTGTGTACAAGGCTGTCAGAGCTAACAAAGACAATCTAGCTGTACACAGTGCAGCTCGACTATGACAAAGCAGGAACAAAAGAGTACCAGGAGATGCATTACACTCAAAGATAACACAAACCCCTGGGAGGGAGCCAGCAGGGAAGAAGAACACATGTCCACAGCAATGTAATGACTGTAACTTGACAAAGAAAAAACATTGAGCAGTGATCTCCTATTCTATATTATAAGCAAATGGCAGAACTGACACTGATAACTGAAGAAACCATTTTGGACGACAAGGTCAGGGCCAGCGAGCAGCTGTATATCAACTTGTTAAAGAGGTTAGGGATGCACTAGGTTCACTTATAACCCAGCTACCCCAGAGTAGCATCAATATCATAAAATCCACTCAACTGTCTTTATGGTCTGTCATCGCCATTTTTCATTAGTCTGCAATGCCCGCCTCTCCATAAAAATATATTGCAAATACATTCTACACAAATGTATATACTATGGTACTGATATATTGAAATACAAATTAAAAGACAAACTAATAGCTCAAGTTAGGTTGTGTGACAAATACCTAGCTGACAAACCTTATGTACAGTATATGTGTTGAAAATGATTCCCATGAGTACTTATGGATATCAAAAGACTTAGATAGGAAGCGCGGTCAAGCAATAATTACACGTTAAGACAATATTAAAGCTTTGCTGTGAAGGATTGAAGTTTGACTTGGGCTGTAAGCATCCATGGTGGCCATAGACACATGTGACCATTTCATGTGAGGCTGAGATCAAGTTAATAAACCTATAGCTAGATAGGCATGTTATACACTTTCTATGTGATTCAGCAAATACCATACTCCAGTAAGCCATGTTATAGATAGAAAATTTGAAAATAATTTGCCAGCCAATGCCACTACCTAGGCAGAATTTAATGGGGTACACCGTGCAAACTAATTTCACGATAAATTAGCATAGTACATTAAAATGGCAGTTTTTATCCTCCCCCCTCCCTAATGCATGGCAGTTAATGGACTTCTTAAACTGTGCAGCCTCCAATGTTACCCTTCTGCACCCAGCCTACAAACTAGACATTGATTCAGCATCAACACCACTGCCCAGTGAGCTTACTCAGGAAGCAGTTATGCTAAACCAGGGATCTTACAGAGGTGCATCACAAGCCTGGCCATTGTGACAAATCATTTTGCAGGTGAAACTGTAAACATTTATGCATTTTAATAATATAAATAGTAATTTGCCTAGCGTTCCACTTAAACTCCAGAGCCAAGGACAGTTTAGTGGTGCTCGTGAAGAAGCCTCAAAACGCAGCCAGCCATTCTCAACCAGGGTTCCGTGGAACCCTAGGTTTCTTCCAGATGTTGCCAAGGTCGTTCTTGAGCAATGAGTGATTTCTGCTCTCAGATATGCAAACCACTGAAGAGCTATTAGAGTTGAGCAAACCCGAAAGGTTCGGGTTCGTACCGGACTTTATGGTGTCTGTGTCCCGAACCCAGACATTTGAGAAAAAGTCCGGGTTCGGGTATTTTTTCACGCCTGTTGAAGGGCAGCCAATCAACAAGCGTTTCACTCGTTTGCCCTTAGAAGCCATCACAGCCATACCTACTAATGGCATGGCTGTGATTGGCCAGTGCATCATGTGACCCAGCCTCTATATAAGCTGGAGTCACGTAGTGCTGCATGTCACATCAGCTCATACTAGTGTAGGGAGAGGATGCTGCTGCTGCTGCGAGGGACAGATTAGCTTTAGAAAATCTGTTAAAAACAGCGATTTATTGGTGGGTGGGTGCTAGAGGAGATATAAATGCCTCATATAAAACCTAAGCAATTTTTCTGTTTGTTAGGGGGCGTTTGCAGCCATTTTTGCAAGTGCAGTGCACTTACAACTGCTTGTGTGCCAGGGACACAACTTTAATCAAGTTCTGTTAGTGCAGTTGGCAACATTTTGGCATATTTAAATACTGCTTTTACATTGCAGTTAGACAAATACATTTTTTTTTTGTGCAAAATATTACATTTGTGGCCAGCGGGGCATTTCTTGCACAAAATTAAAAAGTGCATCGATATTGCTGGTTTAAAAAAAAAAAAAAAAAAAAAAAAAAAATTCTAAATACTACATTTGCGGCCAGCAGTGCATTTCTTGCTCAAAAATAAAAAGTGCGTCTACATTGCCGGTTTAAAAAATAATATAAATTTGTGCTAAATAGTACATTTGCGTCCAGAATGAGGAGAGCGTCAAATAATGGACGTGGTCGTGGTGCTGCTGGTGTTGGTGAAGCTCCTGTTAAAAGGAGAGGACGTGGTCGATCCGTGCCAGCTACACGCACACGTGAAACACCTTCCTCAGGTGCGAGTAGCCGACAGAACCTTCAACGTTATCTGGTAGGCCCGAATGCTGCTCAACGAATGGTGAGGCCAGAACAAGTACAGGCGATAGTAGATTGGATGGCTGACAATGCCTCCAGTTCCTTCACATTGTCTCCCACCCGGTCCCTTGCTGAAAGCTCAGAGTTGGCACCTGAACCCCATGGCCATCTGTCTTTCACCTCAACCCCTTGTAAATCAGCCAAGCAGTCTGAGCCCCAAGTCATGCAGCAGTCTCTTATGCTGGAGAACGCGCTGCTGAGGGCATTCCCAAATGACACCGGGGGCTCAGTGGAAGCACAAGGCGAAGGCGGAGGAGGAAGAGGTCGCAAATGCAGCTGTGGCACCGCCAGCACCTCAGAAGGCAGGGTTAGCATGGCCGAAATCTGGAAAAGCTTTGTCAGCAGCATGCCACAACAATCAGCACCACCAGCTGAGTGGCAACTTCTTAGCAGGAGGCAGCATTTTAGCAACATGGTGGAACAGTATATGTACTGACTGGTGGGTCTGCCCCATTCAACTTCTGGGTCTCCAAATTGGGCACATGGTCTGAGCTTGCCCTTTATGCCTTGGAGGTGCTGGCCTGCCCTGCAGCCAGTGTATTGTCTGAACGTGTGTTTAGCACGGCAGGGGGCGTTATCACAGGCAAGCGCAGCCGCCTGTCCACAGCCAATGTGGACAAGCTAACGTTTATTAAAATGAACCAGGCATGGATCCCACAAGACTTGTCTGTACCTTGTGCAGAATAGACATTTATACTGGCCTCACACAGCCATTGGTATACTTAAGTGAACTTTTTTTTTTTTTTTATAGAACATAAGTCTATTGGAATTTGTAACAGGAGAAACATGAAAAATAAACCATGGTACATTTTTTATGGAAAAAGTGAACCCATGCTAGAACATCTCTAGGTTTGTCTGCAGATAG
Source organism: Glandirana rugosa (assembly GCA_018402905.1). NCBI lineage: Eukaryota > Metazoa > Chordata > Amphibia > Anura > Ranidae > Glandirana > Glandirana rugosa. The sequence continues at coordinate 2,744,188 of BLSH010438580.1, read as the reverse complement.
TGATCTTTTTTTTTTTTTTTTGTAATATGTCTCAATATTTTGGGGGCTACCCCAATTAGAAAAAAAAACAACCAAAAAAACAGTGTTGGCAACCTCCTCCTCCTCCACCACCACGGTCACCGCCTCCTCAACCTCCTACTCCACATCCACCTCCTCCTCCATTTTTTATTTTTTTTTATGTGATTTTAAGTTATTTCCCTATCCACATTTGTTTGCAGGGCACTTATTCTACTCTTACCCCCATTTTGCTTCCTTTTGCAGCCCTCTAGCCCTTTCCAGGACTTTTTTTAGAGCCATTTTAGTGCCCAAAAGTTTGGGTCAGCATTGACTTCAATGGGGTTCAGGGTCAAGTTCGGGGCCGAACTTAAACTTTTTCACGAAGTTCGGCCGAACCCGAACATCCAGGTGTCCGCTCAACTCTACTATTAGTAAGGGGATAGTCTTCCCACTGACCTCTAACGTAAGGAGCATTCTTGCCACTGGCCATCACAATAATGCTCCATAAGTGGTAGATATACAATTATTAAAGACCGGAAAGTTATTTCAACGGTTCTCCCATGTTAAAGAGGTTGAGAATGGCTGCTCAAAATAGCGTCTAGTGTTGCCTTTAACATTCTCCGTTGGTTATGTCAGAGATGCAGTTGCATGGACTTCATTTAATTTCATAAGAAACTATAAGAGCTGGTTTTAGTACTAAACAATTATGGGAAGATGGCAACTTAAGACTTACTTTTGGCTTTTTCATTCTTTCTTGATGGTCTCCACCGTATACAGGACTTGTGTTCATCTAGGTAGTAAAACCGAACTAGACCTTTGGAACTACCTCGTAGTTTGATCATTTGGGTCCCGGCTTGCATAGAACTCATACATCTTTCCACTGCAAGGAAAAAAAAAAACAACACATTTTTAATATACAGTTCCAAGATGCAAAAGCAACAAGCAAGTCTGAGTCATTGTAAGGCTACAAAATCTCTCAAAATCTCCAGCTGGCCCTTACAGTTCTGCGCAAACTACAGGTCACTGTTTGTCCAAGTCTACTATAACTGGTTGTATACTTGGATGGCAGTAAGCACATTTATATAAAATCAATCTTAAAAAGTATGTGTAGGCATAACCTTTTTTTTTTAGTTTTTAATAGAGTGGGCAGGGCTAGACCAATTATTATGTTTTTATTGCTGCCGGTTTTCCCAATGGGGAGATTCACCTTGTGTACTGGTTCTGAGCTTAGAGTTGCCACTAGAAGAAGAGGCGAGGAATAACCTTCAGGACAACTATTTAAAAAGATAGTTCTCCTCAATTTGGGAGATTTCCAACTTCCTGTTGTGTCTCCGGGACATGGAGTAAAGAGAAATCTCCCCAAGGACAACCTCACAGGGTTTTAACCCTTCCCTACTTTATCAAAAACAAACAAAACTTTTTTTTTACACTTTAAAAGGTCAGAATGTAAAGAGTATACGTATCAAGAAAGTGGCACAAAGGCTAATTAAGGAATATGTTCAAGAGTCATCTTAACAAATCTGATGAGAGCACAAAGGAATCTATTTTTTTTGTGTTTTAGCAAGAGCGGAGCTTTCCAAATATCTTTTTATAACCATTATTATCCTGCTCAGGCCATAGTAGTTTTAGTGCTTAATAAATAAAATATTTGGTGTTAACCAGCATATATAATATTTAGATAAATAGTGAAAACAAAAATCAACTAAATTCAAATTTATGCCCAGGACGGAGCCAATCTCCATGTAGCTGTATGAAAATATTTTTTTAGTGCCAATTCCTTAGTGGGTTGCAGAGGATTCACAGCTTGGTAAACAGTTGAGTGCTTGGCTTAGATCTTCATGTATCAGAGCCAATGCGGTGTGGCTGTAACGCAAAGGTAGAGACGTCTCTCAGAATGTCTCTAAGCAACATCTCAGCAAAACCAGCAGGAAGGTAGAATATAATAAATGTTTCAGGCCAGATGGGATTCAGATCATAATTTGTAATATTGAAAAAAAAGGTATAAAGTCATAAAAAATTAAATATATTCCTAATGACGGCACACTGCAGAATACACCAAGCTTAACAGCAAGTCACAAAGCAGAGAGGACACTGATACATAACAGTAGCATTTCTTATGTAGATTTTTGAGTCACGATGAAACGAATATCTATCTTGGTACAGTTTCTGTTCAAGGTGTATTTGTCAAGGACCATCTACTACTAGTGGTGTATTTGGCATTGCTTTACTGCAATTAGAACTCAAAATTTTACAAGCATAACATAAGACTCGTGAGTTTTCCACAGCAGAAAGAAAAACATAAGAAAGCTGGGCTGGAATTTGCTGAAATGCATGTTGACAAACCAAAATGCTTCCCAGAGAATGCCTCTTGGACAGATAAGGTAAAACTGTAACCTCACATCAAGTCTGTGTTCAGAGATGAAAAAATGAAGCTTTCACAGAAAAGAACACTGTATCTACTGTGTAACATGGAGGTGGCTCAGTTTAGTTTTGACCCTGCTTTGTTGCATCTGGCATGGGGTGCCTTGAGGCTGTGCAACACACAAAAAAATCTCAAATCTATTGAGATGTTCCATTGAGAAACATACGGCCCAGTATCGAAAAGCTCTGCCTCAGTCACAAGTCATAGGTTCTCCAACATGATGGTGACCCAAAACCCCTCTACAAGCTTCCAAGTATGAAGTAAGTAAGTTTCCAATTAAGAACAAAACATTGGACCACTCTTAAGGGCCTTCTATGAGCCCTGATCTAAATCCCACCAAACATATATGGAAAGAACTGAGTGGAGAGGGCACAGTTTAAGACAGTTGAAGCAGTTTCCGTTAAGAAGAATGTCCAAACTACCTGTTGGCACTTGAAGAAGTCTCATTCAGAGCTACAGAAACCACTTATTTGCAGTGATTGCCTCTAATGGTTAGTCAGCAAAATATTAGTTGAAGGGTCCCATCATCTTTGTCCATTAAATTTTTATTTGCTATATATTTAAAATATTCTGTCAAATAATAAAGCAAAAGCAAGGTCTGAATTTTATTAAAAAGAAATATGGGCAAAGCTTTTTTGGCAATACATCTCTTCTGGGTAATAGGAATGCAATGCATGTCAGCAATCACAGAGCGGCTCCAGGCTCTGGAAAGATCCTGACCGTATTGTTGGGTTGTCTTTATTGACTGTTTCCACCTCTCGTCGCATGGCTAAGAGCCAAAGCCAGCTGTGCCTGCCCCCTCTCCAGCCCGCATTCCAGTGAGTGCTGGAGGTCCAGAGTGAAGAATGGTGACTGACAGTCACTGTTCTCCACTCCAAGCAGACTGAGAACTGAGACCTATAATAAGGCTTACCTGTGGGCAACGTGAATATCTCCTAAACCTGCACTGTTTAGGAGATATTCACAGCGCATTCAGCCGGTGATGTCACTGGGGCATGTGTTCTGAAGGAATGGCATACCTGTGCCATCCCTTCAGAGCCCCATACCGTGGTCCGTGACTTCCGTACGCATGAACGGGAGTGATGTCACTGTGGAGCATGTGAACCCGGAAGGAAGACCGGGTGAAGATGGAAGCCCTCTCAGCAGTGACAGCATGCTGGTGGAGGGCTTCATTCTAAGGTAAGCATTTCATAATGTGCTAGTATGCGATGCATTTACCTTGCAGGGTTTAAAAAAAAAAAAAAAAAATTGGTAAGGTTTACTACTGCTTTAATGTTCATACTTTTCCTTTAAATATGGAATAAAAACTCTTTTTGCTTGTTTAATGTTTCAGAGAAACTATATATTTATATACACATACACACATACATATATACATACACACACACAGTCCATCATACCAAATATTGCCAATGTGATACTGCTAAACCGACAAACGCTGACCCTAGTCTTTTAAAATTTTCAATTTAAGCAGTCAGTCATCAACTTTCTATACAGTTTTATATTTATTATTTATAGTATGTGGCAGGGATGGGGGCAGATTGCCTTTATCCAAGTAATCATTTTTTGTGATTGAAAGCTGGTTAAAATTGCTGCCAGTATTAGCAGGGGTTTACAGAATGGAACCCCTGCTCCCCTTGGTCCTGCTTTCTATTGTATCTACTGCATCCTCCTCTCTACTACTGTGCAGAGGCACAATTCTAGCACAAAGTCCCAGGAAATTTATTCTGCATTTGAATTCATAGCAGCTAGAGAACCACATGCAGTAACCTTAGAAAGATAAATGTAGAACTATACTGACACAACATCAATGCTCCTTTACAACCTTGCAACGTTCTGTCCCCTGCCATGTGGTTTATATGGTATGCCATCAGGAAGGCAAAAGACAAAAACATTAATCTTATAAAATGTACAGGACAAGGATGGGGAAATAAATTAATTCAGTATGTCAAAAAAGCCCCAGATATCCTCTGCATGCTCTTCTGAATTATGGTGAAAGTGCCCTGCATACCACATGGAATTTCTATGAAATACAGAAGACTTTAGATAGATTAAAGCAAGTATATTTCCAGAATCTTAATCTGCTTGATTTCCTCTAATGTAGGAGGTCATTTTTAAGTATCTGTACTGGGAAATTCAAGATCAAAATAGATCGGAATATATTCATTACATTTACACTCCAGTTAAAAATAGAAGCCTACACGGAAGTGCGTTTTCAGGTTCCAAGGCTCACGATTTTAGAAGTTGCATGGTTAAAGTTTTGAAGAGACCACAGTCCTGCTCAGAAGCACTACAAACAACCTATTGATTTTGTAGCGCCCTCCTAGTTAGGCTATTAGGTACATTTAGTTTTTGGCGCCTTCTGTAATCAGGGTAGCAGAAATGATTTGGTCTAGCCTGTTTAGGGTTTCACAGACTGAGTTTGATTGCTTCCACCTGCCTCTAAAAGAAATTTCTAGAGCTTAGGGAGGGAGAATTCAATTAACTAGGTTGTGCCTAGATGGAAGCTGATAAAGTCTGAAGTCCTGGAGAGACTGTCTTTCCCCAGCAAGGAGAGTTCCAAGCTTCAGGGGGCTATTGGACTCTTTTGCTATTCTGTAGTTAACATGAACACAGACTCTGCCACTTCAGGAGTCTGGAAGGGGAGATGGCAGAGTTCTGGAACTGACTGTAGGACTTCATCAAAGGGAACTGTTCTAGAGAAGGATTATGTTGCGCACTGGATTTTGGCTGGAGGAAGCTAGAAGGTGACAGCTATTTTGGGGACTTGGGGAGTAGTGACCCAGAATTGATTCCTTGTGACTGTGTGTTTTTGGGATATAGGTGCCAGAGGTAGCTTTACCTGATACAGCTGTCATAGGGTCTCAGATACTGGCCATTCCCTGTCCTCAGCAGTGTCCCAGACTGTGGGCCTAGAGAATAGTGCCCTCCTGTACTGTGCAGTGTTCCTGACATTGCAATGGGTACCAATAGCTGTGCAGTGGTGTAGGGTAACCAGATGCCAAAGAGACTTGTGGCATGGTGCCCATGAGGCCTAACGATATCCATTATTCCCAGCCGCTTAAGGAGTAGACTGTCTAATTGCAAAGTACTAACCATTTTGGAGTATCCCATGCCTTAATCACTCTCCTGTTACATATTTTATCAGAAATAAATCACAAAAAGACAACCCCTAGACTGTTTCTTGGAGCTGGAGTGAATGGAATGTTGCTTGAGTGTCTGGTGGCCTCTGCACAGTTTGGGGGAGAACTAGATATAGCCAATGCCCACTGTGGGGGTATCACTACAATTTATTGTGCAACAGGTTAGGTGAAACTTCGATAAAAGACAAACTGAGATAATGCATCCCAAAGATTTGTTTTTGAATGTGAAAGGGGTCAACTTTATCCTTCCTTCACTAGATAGAGACACACAAACCTTTTACGGAGTGCAAAAGAGTCAGCGAGTGCTTTCTTCATGACCCAAGCAGTCCTGCTTCCCAATAGTTGGTTATGGCCCTGATATAGAGAATGACCTTTGACCACTGAAATGCGTAGGACTGACATTTGTACTAATTAAAATGGAACTTTAGAAGCATGTGTTTGACTGTTTTTGGCATGCTTTATCCTCACCATTTTGGATAACGAATGCCTCATTTATCTTTGGCACAGCAAGAGTAGCCTAAAAATACCAACTCACTCTAAAGTGTCAACATTTGAGATGCACACAAAGTCATATCTTATAGTATAAGCACCACCACGCCTGGTCCTTTGGGAGTCTACACATAGTGAAGCAAGGATGAGAATGACAGACCTACAGCATGCACACAACTCAAATCAAAGTAAATGAAATGCACTTTTGAAATTCGGCTCAAATGCATTCACAATGGGAAGCACTAGCTATTTATTCACTAAACAGTTTCACTAGCAACCAGGAGTCGTGTCCAAGTCCCAATCCATGCTTGTATTGATGGACCTGATGACAGTTTCAATGAAGACTTCAGATAGCACTGGACTTAATTGCATTTTTTACACATTATTGAATGTTTTTATTATGCATTTTCAACTCTATTTTGTGTATTTTGTCCCATTGCTTGGAATCCCAGTGGAAAATCTCAAATATGCATTTTACCCCATTACGGTTTCATACCACGAGCTGTACACATTAAAACAGAAAAAAATACAGCAGGACTTTTCTTTTTAATTTCTCTTAAAAACTGAGTGGAGTTTAGTGATGTGAAAGACAGCTACAGAAATAAATAGGAATTGCCTGAGTAATGCACTTTCCATATGATGAAGAGTACCAAGTACTAAACAAGTACTAAAACCAATCATTTTACCGAAATACACAGCTGCTCCAAGCTACATTAAAGGGAAGTGGGCGTCAGGTAACATCAGTCCAATTTGCACATCAAGCATACATCAACCCCATTAATACAAAAAAGAAAAGGCAGCTCAGGAGAATACAGAGATGTCACATTTAATGAAAAAAAAAAATATATAAAAATAATTAACAGAAAGTGCTACATGGTTCTGCCAGTGAGAGTGCGTGCGTCTCTCAGAAATAGATGTACAATAGAGTACTCGGGTCACTTTAGTATGCCTTACAGCAATCATTTGCCAATGCTGGGCAAACAAAGTCCACTTATTTTTGGTTGTGAAAAAAAAAATACTTCTGGTGATCTCTGTATATTTAAAGGATTTCGAAAAACAGTTGCAAATTCCTATATTTTTCCGAAGAAATAGTGGTTTGGTTCACTATTCCTCTTCCAGACTGATTCCTGAAGTGGCAGAATGTTCATTTTAACCACCTGAGCAAATTTCTGTGCTCTGTTGAGGAAAGCTGCAGGATCTGTAATCCTTGGAGTACCCCGGCAAAAATTACTGTTCATATTGCAGGGGATGCCTAAAATTTGACTTACATCTTAGTGCTGACCTCTCAAAAAATCTGTTAGCGAATCACAAAAGCAGGCAATGACATTCCTAGGGGCATTCTGGTGACCAATGGTATACAGATTACCTCCAGGTTGCCATTTTACATTTAAATTGTTTACCTTTTTAGGAAATTACAATGGCTGCAGATTACAATAAAAAGATATTTGTAATGAACATTAAATATTAAAATACAAAACAGCTTTTTAAATGAGTGTGGAGTTTTCCTTTAACTACCTCACCTTCCCAGCTGGTTATACCCACCATGCCATATTCCCACGCTGTTCCATTAAGTCACCTAGTGGCGGGGGAGCAAAGGAACAGTGAGTATATGTGTTGCTGATTAGAGTTGAGCGGACACCTGGATGTTCGGGTTTGGCGGGTTCAGGTTCGGTACCGAACTTGTCCCAAACTTTACCCCGCACCCCGAACCCCATTGAAGTCAATGGGGACCCAAACTTTTCGGCACAAAAATGTCTGTAAAAAAGTCCTAGAAAGTGCAAGAGGGCTGCAAAAGGAAGTAAAATGGGGGTAACAGTAGGACAAGTGCCATACAAAAAAATGGGGATAGGGAAAATAACTTAAAATCAAATAAAAAAAATAAAAATGGGAAGGGGGGGTGGATGTGGAGTGGAGCCTAGAGGTTGACTAAGCCGTGAACGTGGCAGTGTAGGTGGAAGTGGCGGTGGTGGAGGAGGAGGAGGAGGTAGCCAACACTTTTTGTTGTTTGTTTGTTTTTTTTTTTCAAATTGGGGAAGCCCCCAAAATATTGAGGCATATTCAAAAATCTCCCTATAGAACTAGGAGATGATTTTAGAACAATAATCTGTCCCTTACAGGCGCAGCAGAAACCTCTCCCTATAGAACTAGGAGACGATTTTAGAACAATAATCTGTCCCTTACAGCAACAGCAGGAACCTGACCCTATAGCAGTAGGCGATGATTTTAGAACAATAATCTGTCCCTTACAGCAACAGCAGGAACCTCTCCCTATAGCACTAAGAGATTATTTTAGAACAATAATCTGTCCCTTACAGCAACAGTAGGAACCTCTCCCTATAGAACAAGGAGATGATTTTAGAACAATCTGTCCCTCAAAGCAGTAGACTCTACCTAGTCCAGTATCAGATCGTTCTGTAACGCAGGATGAGATGTTATTAGATCTGCAATCTGTCCCTAAAAGCAGGAGTAGTAAACTCTAACTAGTCCAGAATCAGATCCTTCTGTAATGCAGGATGAGATCTGCAATCTGTCCCTCAAAGCAATAGTAGTAG
>BLSH010438580.1:2710265-2735575 GCA_018402905.1 Glandirana rugosa | reverse complement strand
TCACAGTTACCTGATACTTATGCCACTAGTGGTGTGAACACAAGAAAACCCTTCATACCGTCTGTCCTGAACAGCAAATAAGTAAGTGTCTAGAGGGTTTATAGTTTTCACTAAACCCCCCCAAGACAAACATTGTAGAATGTAGGATATATACCCACATTGTACTTTGAAACTTTCAAAATGATTTGAGTCCTCGGATGTAAGTGATATAGACCAGAGGGTATCATGTGTCTTGTACCTTTACGTTAAGAAAATCATTTATATTTGCTTTTTTTATGGAAAAAGAGTAGTCATCAATCTAGTGGACAGTCAGAATGAAAACTCCTCCTACAAGCTTTAACCAGAATAGGAGTTACAAGACTGATCTAACTACTGATGAGAAAAAGGTATTTTTTTCGTTTATATTTACTAAAAGAATTGCATTTCCATGTTCTGTGTACTATGGGAGACCAGATATAGTGAATGTAGGCTCCTGAGTTTAGTAAAACTTTCAAAGTTTCATGTTACACCCATATATAGGATGTAAGATGTTACAAACAGAACCCCCCCAAATCACTTTTGATATTTGGGAGATCTGTGAATGAATAAACGACAAGTCCTGTCTGCCATACTTCCCAAAAGAACACAAGTGTGGTGATCACCGTATTCATAGTCCATTGACACTTCCTCCAGATCTCTAACAAAGTCTGTAACCTGGTACTTACATAGAGCTGGAGGAAGAGTCTACAGGAGCCTGGCATTGCACCCGCCCTTAGAGTTGAGCAAACACCTTGATGTTCGGGTCCGGCGGGTTCAGCCTAACTTTGCGGGAATGTTCGGGTTCGGTACCGAACGTTACCCGAACCTGACCCCGTACCCCGAACCCCATTGAAGTCAATGGGGACCCAAACTTTTCGGCACAAAAATGGCTGTAAAAAAGTCCTGGATAGTGCTAGAGGGCTGCAAAAGGAGGAAAATGGGAGATGTTATTAGATCTGTCCCTCAACGCAGTAGTAATCTCTACCTAGTCCAGTATCAGATCATTCTGTAATCAGATCGTTCTGTAATGCAGAATGAGAGATCGTTCTGTAATGCAGGATGAGATGTTATTAGATCTGCAAACTGTCCCTCAAAGCAGTAGTAGTAGTAATCTCTACCTAGTTATTAGATTTGCAATCTGTCCCTCACAGCAGTAGTAGTAGTAATCTCTACCTAGTTATTAGATCTGCAATCTGTCCCTCACAATCTGTCCCTCACAGCACCGGCAGCATCCTCTCCCTACACTAACCTGAGAGCATGTGACATGCAGCACTGACTCCAGCCTCATATAGAGGCTGGGTCACATGAGGCACTTGGTCAATCACAGCCATGCCATTAGTAGGCATGGCTGTGATGGCTTCTAGGGAAAACCAGTGAAACGCTTGTTGATTGGCTGCCCTGCAGCTATTCAACATGCGTGATAAAATACCAGAACCCAGACTTTTTCTCAAACATTCAGGTTCGGGACATGGACACCCGAAAGTTCGGTACGGACCCGAACTTTGCAATTCAAGTTCGCTCAACTCTACTGATGGTCATTGCAATGCTTGCTTTGCAGGCTGATTTACAAAATAAGTAAATAAAATAAATATGCACATTTTTCCTATAAACAGAAGTACAATTATTAGTTTTGTAAAAGGTGAACTTAACCTTTAAGCAACATTACAGTCCTATGCATCAAGGGTAATGTTGCAGTTACAGACAGAAAATTGTGGATAACACACAGGTCTATATCTCCCAAACTACATATCTAAATATAAGAGTGTAAAAGTTAAAATATACATTACATAGCAAGGACCTTTAAGTTTTAGCTGGAGCTTAAATACCCCATATGGGATGGGGCATACCTATTCTGAATTTTCAAAATTCCAGCATAATTCCATTAGACGGGTACTGCAGAAGACAGGGGAATTTGTCCAACTGAATTTTATTAACTAGGCTCCCTGAATCTTTTCCAACGTTCTATAGGCATAATATGCAGTATAATTAGGAGTTCCTAGTCCAATGCTATTAGAGACATTGACATGGTACACAACACATCGAAACTGGCATCCTTTCCCTTCATCTACAGCACACAACTCACAATGGAGGAGACACCATATGGCTGGTTTCTCGATTCACGCCAGATAAGCTAGGTAGACAGGTAGCATCTGCAACGCTTTCAGGAGTTGAAACAAGTTAAGAGTTATGAGGCATTAAGAAGAAATAATAAGGTAAAACAGCAGAAGGTTATTAAAATCCTATTCTGGGATCTTTCCCCAAGCCAGCTGTTGAAAGAATAGCGTTCGTCTCAAAAGACTGATTCTCACTTCTCTTTCACCATGCCAAACTATACAAAGATTTACTAGGACTTTGTTAACACCTAAGCAAGCAAGAAATTATACTTCATTAGTTTTACAGTGTGGGAAGCTGGAATGAGAGAAAATTGTTCTGTCCAGGAGCCAAATTAGGGCAGTTACAATAACGAGGCAATGGCCTTAGCCAGACAGTATATGTCCTGTGCAGACAGGTAATGGATGCAGAACATTTCCCACATTTAGAGAAATGCTTAGGTCTGAGTTGATACACCTTTCAGGAGAATCGATGACAGTGAGATGTCATAAAAGTGTTGAAGCAAGAAGTGATCCAGTGGAGACACATATCACAATAAGGAAGGGAAGGGCTAGAACCTCTGCCAGACTTTCATTACCTGTAGATAAAAGGCACTGGATCCAAAGACTGCTGACTTTAATTTGGGTGAAGAGACCATGATGTGACAGAATATCCATGTCAAGGCTGCTCCAAATATGCAAAGGAGCCATAAGGGGGCAAGTTCCCAAAAAGGAGATTGGAGCCCTGCACAGCTTCTTAGGAGTCCAATGTAAAATATTTAGTTTCCGCATCTCAATGTGTTTCTACACGTCTCCTTCATCAGTTACAAAGTACAGAATTTCAATTTAGCATTGTCACCATGCCTATATAGTTCTTCTCTAGAAAGGGGATTCCCAGCCCCTGTGCTCCCTTGCAGTTTCTGCATAGGTATGGTGACATGGTCTCTTAGCCCACATTCACATCGGGCTGCTTTGACATGCAATTTGACATGTGTAATCGCATGCCAAATTTGCAACCCGCACCGATTACCAAAAGCATTATTGAAAAGCCACTAATAAATTGTAGCTACAGTACCAATGTCCTAAATTTAAATATACACAGAGGAATAAGACTGGAGGCAACAAAGGACTTTGATGGTACATAATGAACTTACAATAGGCACATTTAAAAGGTATATATAATTTTTTATTAAGAGAAATGATTAAAAACAGATCGCCACTAGGGTTGGTGGGACCCAAAAACGGGAGTATATGTGACATACAGTAAAAACATATACACTGAAACTGGTTGCTGGAGAAACATTATTGCAATCCCAGGCAAACGGGGGGTCAGAAGAGACATTTCATCCAGGGCCGGCTCTACCATGGGTCCCAGTGGGTCCATTGGCAGGCGGCACTTTGAGAGGGGCAGCAAATTAAACTATGGCCACCTCTCCTCTTCTATTTACCCAGCAAATTGATGACCAAGATTTGTTTTCCAGCAGTTTTGTGTGTCCCTGATTAAAAACTGCCTGCCCCTATACTACCCTATCTTGCCCCTTGGAATTGAACATAATGGTATGTCATATAATTTTGCATACAGACAAGGTGGTGCTGCACGTAAATCTGATTTCCTGATACATTTAATTTTAATTATCAGGATATAAAATAATGGATGTGGGGGGCCTTTTGGTGGGCGTGATTTTTATTTTTTTTTTGTTTGGGGGGGAGGGCAGCAATTCATTCTTGGACCCAGGCAGCCCAATGTCTTGGGCCAGCCCCGATTTCATCCAACTACTTTTGGCGACTTTGTGTGATTTGAATAGACATCTGTGCATCACCCGCACAGATGTCTGTCAAATCTCCCCCGAAGTCAGACTGTCAAACCCGTCCTCAATGTGAACCTGGGCTAAAGCTTAAAGTGGAAGTAAACTCCCATGGTTGATATCTACCAATAGGTAAGCCTATAATAAGGCTTACCTATAGGTACAGTAAATATCTCCTAAATGTGCACCGTTTAGGAGATATTTACTTGTGAATGGGCCAAAGACTTCACCGGCGCATGCGCTGTGAAAGAATGGCATGCACGGTAGTGACGTCATTGCTGTGCAGCCAATCAGACGGAAGGAAGACCGGGTGAAGATGGAAACCCTGTCAGCGGTGGCAACTCGCTTCTGGAGGGCTTCATTTTAAGGTAAGTTTCACATAATGTGCTAGCACATCACAACTTTACAGGTTTAAAAAAAACCAAACAAACAAAAAAAATGACGGTTTACTACCGCTTTAAGTATTTCTTTTTTTTTTTTTATCAGCACTGGGACATTACTTACTTTTAATGAGAAGTGTCCCATGTGCTTGTGTCGGCTGTCCTAGTTGAACCCAACCACCGCCCCCCCCCCCCGCCCACACACACACACACACACACACCGGCAACTGTGATCTTCTGGTACTACAGGGGTTAAAGCAGCCTCCGGACTTTGTCGAGAGTGGCGACCATGACCATCCTTTATGCCCCCTTTTCTATTCATAGAATTCATACTATAGCTGCCATAATTTTACATCACTCAATGAATGGGGCCGGACGCATGAAAGAGATCCACCTCCTCTATTAATACAGTGCTTTTCATTGATGGAGGCTATAGTACAGCTTCTATGAATGGGGAGGAAAGGGTGGGCATAATCAGTACTCTTGACGAGTGTCAATGAAAGGCCCAGCGGCTGTATTAACCCCCACAGGGCCAGAAGACTACTGCTGCAGGGGTGTGTGTGTGTGTGTGTTGGGGGGGAGGGGCAGAAGATTTCAAATTGGGCAGCCAGAACCAGCACAAGGGGCACTTCTCAAAGAATGTGAATGCTTTCCGTTGAGTTGATTTGTTTAAAAAAAAAAAAAAAAAAATCTAAGCTTCGGCTTCCAACATTACTACTGCCTGGGGCTTGCTGTCCATTTCAGGGACAAGAAAGTAAGTGAAATTTCCGCAATGTTGTCACAGCACAGACATCATTAAAATCTTGACTAAATGTTTATTCTTCCCAACATAGGTGTGGGCAGCCTATTGTATTAGGGTGTGCACCCCAAAGCTAAAACACATGCGTAGATGTAAACAAGAATTTTAAAATGTATTAAAAATGTATTAAAACATGGACAGTGGCAGTAGAGCAGGAGGAATCTGCGCCGCACGGGGTGATTAGGGTGTGCCTGGGCACATCCGGCACACCCCAGGTGCACACCTATGCTTCCCAAACAATAGTAAAAAAAAAAAAAAATGTATATTGCTGTCTCCCATTTCATAGGAATAAATGGGAATTGGCTGCAGTTTTACATATCAGCTGCTCTTTATAAAACAGTGACCTCTTTCATTTATATAGCTTTTTCTTTTTAGCTGTGATTTTCAGTCTTGCTCTAGTCAGTTCATAGCCTCAGATTTTGGTGTATTAACCAGGGTTTTATATGGAAGTCACTGCTTGTGGCTGGTATAGATGTGCGTTATACTGCAAGATGAAAAATATCCCCAATTGTTTTACTAAACTCTACATTAATCCTTAAATTACTTTGTTGTTTCATAAGCCATTTAAAAGCCGCATTATAGTGGGAAGAACAATAAAAAAAAGGGAAAAAAAGTCAAATCAATTGAGTGAAAATGCTTTGCCAGGTAACATATGCTCCACATTTTTACAGCTTGTTTTTACTTTGTAAATTTATGTCTGCAAAGTTTATTAGCATGCAGCATGATATTGATGTGCAGAGAGCTAGCGGGGAGCACAAAGCTTATCATTTGTCATGCCAAATTTATGCAATAACATTTCAATTATTTTGTACGATACAAAACTAGTGTTTCAAGGGCAACACACAAAAATTACAAAAGGAAAAGCATAATAATGCCACAGGGAAAAACAAAAACCTAAAGCATATGTAAACCTAATCACTAAAACCTAGTATTAGTTTTAAAGTAGAACTACAGGCAAAACTTTTTTTTTTTTTAATTTTGGATAGGAGTACAGGAGGGAGGGTTACAACACACCAGTTTGTTTGTTTGCATTTTTTTGCCATCTGTGCCCCATTGATGGGATTTACCTTCTCTTCCTGTCCCACAGCTAAAACGGGAAGTGAGGGAATCCCGGCAAATTGGGGAATCCCTTGCCCCCCGGGTCACCAGAACTAGTGTCCTGATTGGAGGATTTCTCCTCTATACTTTTCTGGGGACAACCGAACATTTGGGATTTTCTTTTACGAGAGAGAACGAGAGAGAGAGACAAAGAGAGACTGACTCATTAAAGCGGTGGTCTTCCCCCTAAAGTCATTTTTACTTACAGGTAAGCCTATAATAAGACTTACCTGTAGGTAAAATGAATATCTCCTAAACCTGTACAGTTTAGGAGATATCCCACTTGCTGACATCACGGCGCATGTGCCGTGAAGGCCCGGCGGAAAAGACGGAAAGACGGGCTCCAGCACGCATGAGTGGGAGTGAAGTCTCAGGGCTCCAGCCACTCACAGCGCCGGAGCCGCGAACCCGGAGGAAGCCACACTGCGAAGATGTCCGCTCCCTCTGCAGGGACAGGCAGCCCTGTGGAAGCCTCCTTCTAAGGTGAGTATTTCACAATGAGCTAGTATGCATTCAATTATTTTGTACGATACAAAACTACTGTTTCAAGGGCAACACACAAAAATTACAAAAGGAAAAGCATAATCATGCCACAGGGAAAAACGAAACCTAAAGCATATGTAAACCTAATCACTAAAACCTAAAAAAAAAAAAAAAAAAAAAAAAAAAAAAAAAATTCTGGGTGGAACTCTGCTTTAAGCAAGCTGAAGTTAGAAGCTGATTGTTTACTTCGCACAGCTGTGCCAGATTCTGTGAGCACCAGTTTTAGTAAACTGCCATCTATGTCATGGCTTCCAATATTATGAGTAATCGGATCTCCATTAAAAGATCAGTTGAGCAGGGCAAAACAAAAATAACCCAACAAACCAGAAGACTGCCCAATTGACTGCAGAGAACAAAGGACTTTCTTCCAATCATGTGACTCTCAGGAAATGGATTTCTGTTTTTTTCTCTTAACTTGTAAATTTTAATTGTGAAGATGATGGGGCATTGATACGAAAAATGATTACCGTCATTCATCTGGCTGTCATTTTCATGTAAACTTAAAGTACAATTAAAAAAGGTATATTAAGCGGTTTTATTATATTTTACTGGCATAGTAGAACACAAACACACATAAATCCCCGCTTCCATCTCCCTTCTATAGTTATTCACTCACATACACAAGGACTCGTTTCAGAAGCTAATTAACTTACCAATTTGAATTCAGAATGTGGGAAGAAATCAGAACAAGCATTGGAAACCCAAGCAAGCATGTAAAGAACAGCTCCATGCAGAGAGCATTAAACCCAGTATGATAAGCTAAGAGCACTCTAATCTGCACATGGAACCAGAACAACGGCTACAGACAATCAATGTTGATTCAACAACGACCCGTTACCGATCTGGTGATATGGAAAAGCCATTTCTATACTGGCATTTGCCAATGTTTCTACATCTGCTGGAAGGGAGGATCAGAGTTAAGGCAAAGCAGGCGATTGGCCTGAATGTCAGTTCCCTAAGCCCTTTCAGATGAAATTCTGAGACCAAAACCCAAGGCATATGGTCAGTGTAGGAGTCCACAGCAAGTTTTTCTGTGAGCGAGGCATTAAAAAAAAAAAAAAAAAAAAAAAAAAAAAAAAAGTTTAAAACCCTTTATTATTATTTAACACCCTAATTGTGGAGAAGTAAGGATAGGTTAGACCTGTGCTGAGGTATCTGTGTCCCCGTTGGGAAGATTTCCCCTCACTTGTTTGTGAGAGATCAGATGGACAAGTAGTAAAGTGAAAGGTCTTCTCTTGGGACAGAGGCAGCAACACAACACTCTTTAGTAGATAGGAGTCAGGCTATAACATTTGTGCCTTCCTAGCCTGATCATCCATTCCCTGCATTGCTTGT
Source organism: Glandirana rugosa (assembly GCA_018402905.1). Classification (NCBI taxonomy): domain Eukaryota; kingdom Metazoa; phylum Chordata; class Amphibia; order Anura; family Ranidae; genus Glandirana; species Glandirana rugosa. The sequence continues at coordinate 2,727,507 of BLSH010438580.1, read as the reverse complement.
CCTGATATCACACCGGTGTCCTGATGTCACTCGGTCAGCGCATAGTGCTCCCACTTACTGATACTTAAAGTGGCCCTAAAGGCAGAAGGGTTTTCTACCCTAATGCATTCTATGCATTAAAGTGCTACTAAACCCACAACAGTAAAATCAGTCTATATATGCAGTAAAGTATGTTTGTTATACTCACTGAGGGACCTAAGGGGTTAATGCTCTGCATTGTGTAAAAAAGCTGTTTGATCCTGTCATCTCTGATCCTCCCCTTCTTCCACTGTCCCCAAACCATCTCCTGATAGAACAGAGCCTTGGGGGCAAGCCGCACATGCTCAGTTTGGTGTGTATTGCCAGAGAGTTTATTTTCTTGGAAGGGTGCATGTGATCAGCACAGGGCCAATCAGCACTGTCTAAACAAAGGGTTAGGGGTCCTACAGCCTCATAGGACAATCATGGGAGAATGAAAACTCCTCCTCCAAGCTTTAACCAGACACTTATAGAAGTCACAAGACTGCTCCAAGTGTTGATGAGAAAAGGTATTTAGCAATTTATATTTACTAAAACTATTGCATTTCCATGTTCTTTGTACTGTGGGATATAGTGGATGTAGGGTCCTGGGTTAAGAAATCGCCCACCATTTGTGGACCCTCCACACCACCCTGGATCCAGCACTGTCCTCACAGGCAGCACTGCTCTACTCTCTCTTTCTACATTCACGGGGCATGGCTGAGAGCAGCCATTGGCTCCTGATGCTGTTGGTCAAATCCAGTGAGGAGGGAGCGGGGGTTAGGGCCGAGCCACGCTGTGTGTGTCAAAGGATGTACACAGCCCAGCTTGGGATGAAGCTTGCACAAGTTCCCCTATAGCAAGTGGTTTGCTATGGGTGCACTCGGAGAAGAGGAGGCGCATAGTATACTGGTGGGGGGACCTCAGAAGGGGGGGTTTGAATCTGCCTTGTACAATACTATTACAGGTAAGCATAACATGCTTGTTATTTTAAGAAACAACAACTTTACAATCATGTTAAAGGAGGACACCAAGCAATACACTTCAATCCATGAACACAAAAATTAGCTAAGCTGGTGCTATCTGATCTACCACTTGTAGGTTAGTCTTTATTGGTACAATGGGAAAGTATATCTATACCAACAAGGCTGCTATTTGGATAGTGTTTTTTTTCCCCTCATATTTTGCACTGTGGACTACACCCTCAATCCATGAACTTTCTTGTCTTCCAACACTACAACATGGGCCTGCTGTGCTTGTCCACATGGACATTAGAGGATTGTTGTCAGAGCAAATATAGGGCTTGTGTCAACGGGCAAATGCAGTTTGCTTGAAGGTGCATTTGTGATCAATTGGAGATGCTCCTAAGATAAATTTACAGATTTTTTCACATTTGAGTTTGACCTGCTGCATACCAGCTTCAAGCTGCTTTTACAATCTCATTGACTTGTAAAAGGAAGAAAGTTCTGATGCAAACAAAAGCCAACTGACACAACCCCATCATTTATTGGAGCCGATAAAAAATTTGACAGAAGCTTGGATAGAACCCTGGATCCCCAAACCTTTGTATAGCACCTAGTATAAAAATCCTAGCAGGCTGCAGTAAAGCATACATGTTTTGTGTCTTTGCAGCAAAGGTTTGCAGCAATGCTCTAGTAAAAGAATTCTGTAAACAGGCAGCTCACCCATCATAGAAATGCAAGTCCTCATGGCACGTGAAGTGCACAGTCCTCGTCTGTATGAGATATCCATGAACGAAGATCACCTCCTGAAGTTCTTATAAAAGCTAGAACAGATTCGGCAAGTAACACTTACACCAACCCGTTGTTAAATAGAGTCCAATTGCAGCAACATTCTGTATCCGTGAAAGAGATTTCAGCATTTATAATAGAATGTGATAGAAATAAAAAGTATAAAATATTTAATTCATCCATCTCCCTTTAGAAGCGACCTATTTACGAAGCACCATATTCTGGCAGGTTACTCGCCCGCTTTGCTTGCCATCTCAGACATCATTTGGCTTTGGCAGTGCTTGATAGAGCAGGCAGCTTGTTGTAGCCGACTTCAACAATATAATCCCCTTACAGTAAGTCGCAGATACCTATGCTGCAAGATAAACAAGGGCACAGAGTATAAAAGGCATCATGTCAGGAAGCCTAAAGACCTTTAGAAGACATGGGAAATGACAGATGACATCAGAGACCAACATCACCAACACTGACAATCTCAGCAGCTCTATTCAGGAGAAAAATCCAGGTCATGGTAACCTGAAATGCTATTTTTCAATTGTAAACAGGAATGAATATAGCAAAGGATATGGCAGATGTACAGATTTTTTTTGGATAGATGGGTAATCCTTGTATTGTGCTCAACATCTAGTCTGCGTCACGTCTTTTCCCCCATCCACCAGGCTGGTATAGCAACCCCTATGGCTCTCGCAAGTACACTAGTGCAAGAGTGAACAAAACATACTGTAGGAAGGAACAGAGATTGTCTCTGCCTATATTGTAAAGGAAGAAATTCCTAAAAGAAATGCAGGGGCTGCGTTTTCCTAACTCTTTGTTAATGTAAACCGTTGGCAAGGCGATGCTCATTCAAGTATTTACAGATTATTAATCAGAAGTAAATGAGCTTTAACACAAGCACTCACTAACCTCTGTAGCTTAAGGTGCTACGGAGCAATTTAACCTCAACGTTCAAAGCAGTTTGTCCAAGTAATTCTCTCAGAAGCTCAATTCTTCATGCTACTCAGCTTCCCCTCCTCCCAGCATTTACTCAGCTGTTTGGCTCTTAGTACTCCCTCCTCATAAAAAATGACTCAGCGGCTCAACTCCCCTTTTTCTCACTGCTAAGCAGTGACTCCTCCTGCTCCCCTATCCAACAGTGACTTAGTAGCTTTACAGCCTTCTAATATCTGAAGCAATCATACAGCATGAGCTATGGGTGGATGTACAGTAGGAGATTATCTGCGAAAAGGTGGTTTAAGAGTGGTTTAAAAGGGTGAATTTTATTTACCTTTATGCATTCTATGCATGAAGGTGAAAAACCTTCAGTCCCCCCCCCCCCCCAATACTTACCCAAGTCTGATCCTGATCCAGTGATGTGCGCAAAAGCAGAGACTTTCCCGGGTCTCTCTCTTAGTGACTGAGACACAGCAGTGGGAGCCATTGGCTCACAGTCAGTAAGGAGTGAGGGGGGAGCGGGACTAAGCCAGGCTCTCTGTGTCCCCTACACAGATGGGGCAGCTCAGAAGCAAGCACACGAGTGCCCCCAGAGCAAGCAGCTTGCCGGAGCCCGCCAGGAAGTGAATCCTGCTCTGCGCTAATAACAGGCAGTGAGACATTCCCCGATCGCTGCATCAGGGAAATGTCTCCCTGCCTGTGATTAGCGCAGTGTAGGGTTCACTTCCTGGCGGGCTCTGGCACGTTCGGTTACGAACAAGCGCAAGCCCATCCTTACTTTTCACCCCAGATTTTTTCATACTGCAGCAGTTATTTTGTTCCAAAGAGTGGACTCCTATAAAAATCTAATTTCAAGAAAAAGCTTCTCAATCCACCAGCTGTGTGTTGAAAAAATGTATTCTATATGCGCACCGGTACATGGCTGTCCTGGCTCTTTTGGGAAACTTGCTGTATTTTGTCCCAAAGTTATTCGCCTTCCTTCCTCTCTGTTGATTTGCGCTCCAAGCTCCAAGCTTGGAGCGCAAATCAACAGAGAGGAAGGAAGGCGATCTCACCTTCCTCAAGCAGGTGTAGCCTGCTTGTTACACACAATCTTGTTGGAATTTTATAAGTGTACAATTTTAAACTACCTGGAACTTTTTTTCGAATGATCTTTCAAATAAATAACTTTTTTGGAAAATACTGCACTATCAAGTCCATCTGTTTTTCCGTATATCACTTCACATAACACCTGGGAGAGACGTGAAAGATTGGAGGAACACTGAAAGCCATCCGTGGGAAGGAAAGCTGTGAGCAACCGAAGGAGGATTGGAGAGGAATCAATCTGGGAGGAGTGGAGAAGGAACCGAGCTCTGGAGAACCAAAAGACCCCATTTACCACATGTGAGATACCCCTGGAGGGGTGGGAAGAATTTGGTAAGTGAGGGCACATCGGGGGAGAGCACGAGTGTTTCCACACCTACCTGTTATACTTCTGGAAGAGCACTTAACACCACGTTACTCACAAGCACTGGATCACTGCACTAAGAAATAGAATATTTTTGCATTATACATATTGGTCTTGGCATCCACTTTATGTATCTTTACGAACTCCAGACGGACATTTGATATTTATAGCCTGCTTTTGTTTCATCTTATACTGTAAGAGTAAGGATAAGGTTTAAATCCTCACAGTACCGTCTGTGTGACTTTACATCCACTTTATTGGTCTCTGCACCTCAGATAAATCCAACATAATTGATGCTCCTGGGATAATTCTGAACTCTCTAATATATATTTGCACACCCATTAGTATTCAGAATCTGATGCTTTTTAAATTCACTATTTGCTTGACATCCACTTTATTTATTTCTTACAGACTTTTTACGGACAATCTCCGTTTTAATGTTTTTTATAATTTTATGATTTAAACTATGAAATCAGGGTCGATTGCACATTGCATTAGTATATTTTTGATTTATTTTGATATACACTGCACAAGTTTGTATGGACATTTTCAGCACATGTTATAGAAGGCACCGCTTATGAATTTTGAGGAATAATCATTTCTGCACTGTAAAGCACTTTTTACACATAATATATTACTTATATATAACACTAGCACTTTGTTGGTCCAAAGACAGCGCCATTCCCATTTGTTTTATCCTCCTTATAATCTGTCATTGGTTGTTAGGATGCCAGTGTCTAGTCGTAATGGTGCATAATGAAAACCTGTTGTTTTATGCAACTAAAGATTCATCCACCCGCTGGCTTGTATACAAATTTTGATACATTTTTAGGCATTTTGCCAAGGCACCCCTGAAGAAACTTCAAGGCACCCTGGTTGAAAAAGGCTGCTATAGATTGATTCAGGGAGTAATGATTGCCTTAGGGCAAAGGAAAAAAACGTTTTTTCCACTTTGGGCAAATTGAACTTTGCTTTAGAAAGATTTTTTTTTTACCTTCCTCTAGATCAGTGGTACTCAGCACCTGTCCTCAGGGCCCACTAAACAGGCCAGGTTTGCAAGATAACTGAACATTTCTGCTCAGTGATTGCAGTATTCTAGTCTGCATCTCCCCAAGGTAATACTTAAAATCTGGCCTGTTAGTAGGTCCCGAGGACAGGATTTGAGAACCATTGCTCTAGCTCCACTGAAGATGATGCAGGCTTTTAATAAATTTTTTTTGTCTATTGGTTGAACTTGCAATTGTACCCATGTTCAGATTATTAAACCTTGCAATAAAAACAATAAGCCCATTGGTATACACACATGCACAGATGATGCAAATCAAACCTGCATATTTTTTTTCAGATACTGAAATATTTCATATACATTATTGGACACTTAACACATTATTCAAGAGATATTCCAATACATGAATAGATGAATGTTAAAACCTGCTCTGATCATATTTAAATGCCTCCTTTGGAGGCTAGGCACATAGAGAGGTGAACAATCTGTGCGAATACAAAATTCATCCAGGGATTCAAAGCTCGCTGTACTTTTGGCTTTTCTGCATGATGCATGCCATAATAGTCACTAGTTCCGTAGAGAGACCTACGGAGATTATTCTGCCAGAATTAGATATCAATAGAGAACATATTTTTATGCACACAGATGATCGCTAATGCTCAGGGTGCAAGATAATTAAGTTTTCTTTTTGCCGCAAACAAAAGTTGTGAACCTACAGAATCTATTTAAAGGGTAACACCACTTTCGAGGAGAAAAAAAATATAGCAAATAAAAAATAATAATAATATAGCGTATACAACTGACACAATTCAGATTGTAATTAAATGTTATTAAATATTGCCATTCCTTTTCAATCAGCAATTTTCTGTAAAATGCAATGCAATGCAATATGGCTACCTGGAGGTGTTCTGTGCACAGATTGTGTACAGAATGCCCCCCCCCCCAGATATGTCAATTCCTGCTTGTGTGATTGGCGCACTGATTTTCCAAGAATTCTGCATTACGATACAAGTCAGATATCCAACATGGAGTGCATTATGGACCCGGAAGTGGGGCAGTGGTCAGCCATTACCCTCCATTAGTTGCTGGAAACACAGAGTGCCGGGTTTTAGTCACGATTTCATCCTGGTGGAGATTTCCATGATTTGGGTACCCAGATCCAGGGAATGAGTGTCCGCTTGTGAGCAGTGTCAACCATCTTGTTGGAGAGCAAACAAGATCAGATCCCATTGACAGAGTTATGCTGTTGATGACCCCCAGACTGCAAAGCTGAGGGTCCATGTTTTCTGGTGAGTGGGGAAGCAAGAGGGGAGTGTGGCACCCTTGCACCTTTGGCACAGATGGTTAACTTCAAGCACTTCAGCACTTTTCAAGTCACTGATCGGAACACTGGAGCACTTTAAATTATAAGACTATATTAAGATTTCAACATATGAACTTTCATTTGTGTCCATCCATAAGCACTTTAGCACTTATTTGGACATATTTATCATTTTTTGCTGGCGCTGTGTTTTTTTTACTTTTTACAATTTTTGGGGGTGTATAGCATCCAGTGTACAGCAGCCTACAGTCCGTTCACATTTGGTTTAAACACAATTTTATTTTATTTGTTGTTCATTGTTTTGGTTGTTGCATAGCACAGATTTTGTGTCATTTATTTAGATATCCGACATCCCCTACAACAAAAATGTAATTTCTGGTGTGATATTGCCAATAGGAAATCACATCTGAAGAAATGCAGACCCTGCAATATTCCTCATTAGAGCCCTATGGATTCAGCAGCTGTTTGATGATTACGAAACCACTCCCATTAGATTACCTTACCACATGGACACAGACAAACACACAGGGATTTCTTCAGAATAACTAAAGGTAGGATTCCATAGATCACCCAGAGGGGAAAGTTTTTTTCTCAACAAAAGTGGATTTACTCTTTAACATTAACCACCAAAGATCGGAAGGATTTTAACAAGCTTTGTTGCAGAGTCCTACCTTTTGTTATTCTGCAGGGGGAGATCTAGGGGTTAACTGTGTTCCCTAGGCGTGTTCTAACTGCGAGGGGGCTGGGCTACCATGGGCATAAGAGATCTAACTGGTCCCAGTGACAGGGATCAGTAGATCTCTTATGTGCTGCCGGACAGAGCGGGGAACCGGTGTGTTTACATCAGCGGTTTCCTGTTTTTCTCATGTGCCAGGAGATTGAGTCCGCCCGAGCCGCGGCCACACTTCTGCAGAGTGCGGCGGGCACGCTACAGCGAACGCACGAGCCGCCGTTTATAGACGGCGGGACGCTGCCATTCTGCAGCAGTAAATGTATGCGAGTCGGTGGGGAACCGGTAAAAAAACAAAAAAAAAACAAAAAGGGGGAAGGAGGACAAATAATTGTTATTCTGAAGAAATCCCTGTGTGTTTGTCTGTGTCCATGCGGTAAGGTAATCGAATTGTATTATATTGCAAATGTACAGAAAATAAGGATTTCCATAGCCTATGAAGAAAAGGTGCACTTTTTTTTAGAACAAGAAAAAAAGTTAACCAAACCTTAGTACATCGTTTTTGGACTCAAATGGGCTTATTCAATGAATACGTGTAGTTACCAATAGCAGCCAGTCATTCTTTTTGTATCCAAGCACTGCAGAGCAGAGTGCAGCCTGCAACTAGTACTTTTTTTTTTAAATCATTTATTTTGTTTATTTTTAATTTTCCTTTGAGAAGACGAAGGAAGGGTTGAATTTTAATTTATTGGGAAAAATATAGTTCACATGTGCAAATAAATGAATAAATCAGGCAAACACTTTGGAATAGGTTCTTGTTCAATCTACAGTGTTCAGAACTTCTATTCTAGTAAATCCAATTATCAGCATTACTTTGGTACGCAGTCAAATTTCATCAGTCTACTGTTCCAGCAGCGGCACTGGAATTATTAAATAAATCTCTAGATACTGCACTCTTCATAAAACTCAAGCATGTAAATAAACAAAAAAGAACGAAAGAAAAACCTACAAAGAACAGTTCATTTTGAAATTTCTAGAAGTATTAATCCATTCAACATCGGAGTTGTTCAATCTCCTGATTACAAGCTGACCTAGTTGTTGGCTCTTGCTTTCGTATAAAAACCAGCTCATCTCCCAATAAAATCTACTTAAAATAGCTAGAAAAGACGGTAATTGAAGGAAGGAGGTTGTTGGAAGAATCTACTGATTATGGTGGAGTCAGAAGGTCTTAGCTAGTCTTCTGACAACTGCAAACAGCTCCATCCAATGGATCTCAGAGCAAAGAGAAAAACCATCAGGTCAGGCAAAGGAGTACCTTAGATTGCAAGCTCCTTGAGCGCAGGGACTGATGTGAATACAGAATATATAAAAACGTTACAGAATATGCTGACATGATAAAATTACCATAAATAAGCAAAAAATGAATTATTTCCATGATGCCATTTCCAGAAAAAAATGTCAAAAAAAGAAACAAACATGTTGTCATGAAGGTCAAAAACTAAAAAGGTAAAATCAAATACTAGTGTGTGTTAAGCGCACATTAACATGTGGCGCTGTGGTGGGAACAAGATCGAAAGTATCCAAGTCTACACTTCTTGGGGGAGTTTGGGGAACATTGGCTACTCTGGATTATATTTTGATGGATCTAAACAGCTTCTGCCAAAGACTTCTTAAAAGATCATTTTTGTAAAAAGAAAAAAAAAAGTTGAATTGAATGTTCAGTGCTGCGTGTTGTATTCCTAATTGTATTGAAAGATAAAACGTTTTTTTTTTTTTTTCTCAGTTTTGCATAGTTTAGGGAATGATTAACCATTTGCCGACCGCCGTATGACTAAGCGGCGACAGCGTGGCTCTGTACCGCGAATCGCAGCTTATAGTTGTCACTTTAGTGCACGGCGGCTGGGGGCGAACGCACCGCACGCTCCCCGAGCGGGGCCGCGGGTCAGGTGGACTCGACGTCCACCGGTGACTCACGATGCCCTGTGACAGAGCCAGAATGGGGAACCGCCAACGTAAATACAGTGGTTTCCTGTTCTGTCAGGCAGCATGTTAGATCTACTGATCCCTGTGCTCGGGATCTGTTCGATCTCTGGTGCCCCTGCCAGCCCAGCCCCCTCAAAGTTAGAACACACCCAGGTAACACAGTTAACCCGTCACAGGTCCCAAAAAAGTGTCAAAAATGTCCGACATGTCCGCTGCAATATCGCAGTCCCAATAAAAATCCTAGATCGCCATTACTAGTAAAAAAAAAAAATATTGTAAAAATGATGCCAGAAATTAACTCTCATGGTTTGTAAACACGGCAACTTTTGCGCAAACCAATCAAACACTAATTGCGATTTTTTTTTACCACAAATATGAGGAAGAATATAAAAATCGGCCAAAATGGATGACTACTTTTTTTTTTATATTTTTTTTTTGGATTTGTACTTTAGCAAAAAGTAGAAAATATTGTTTTGAAAAATTGTCGCTCTTTTTTTATTTATAGCGGTGATCAGAAATGAAGCAGAGGTGATCAAATAGCACCAAAAGAAAGCTGTATTTGTGGGAAAAAAAGGACGTAAATTTTGTTTGGGTACAACGTCGCACGACCGCGCAATTGTCAGTTAAACGATGCTGTGCGGAATCGCAAAAAGTGCTCTGGTCCTAACATAGGAAATCCTTCTGGTCCTTAAGTGGTTAAAATCCAGGTCAGGAAAAAAGTGGGCCTGTGTCCCACTAGGGAAATATCCCTTCACACCCTCTTTACAAAGTGAGGGGGAAATACCACTTTGGAATTATTGGCTCAAAGGCGATCTGTACAATGCACAATGATATATTTCCCAACAAACGGATAACAAATACTCTGTGCGCTGTGGGGTGCTGCACTTAAACAATATGCAGGGCTTATTTTTTTGTGTATTGACAGCACATTTTTTTTTTCAAACAATTTCACCTAAGCAGCTCAGTGAGCAAAACTGATTTTTTTTTCCACTTCAGCTACCTATGTCTACCAAAACAATACACACTACAAAAACAGTATGTCCCTGTTAAACAATGCAGTTCTACATCATAAAAATAAATGGTGCATGTCTTCACATTCATTTATTTTAGCAGAGTTTAATTATGAGAGAAAAGTCCTCAGCGTGCACAGATTTTACATTTGCCGTCACAGACTTTCCCTTAATGCCATGCATTTCTAGGAAAATGGTATCTCTTGGGTATAGAAATGCTGCTAATGTCTTCTATCAATCCACACTTCACACCCACTGATAAGATGTTGCTTTTAGTGCAGAGATAATTCCTGCTTTGTTAAAAGGATTTGAAAAGCCTTTAAGGACCATCAAGATAGAAATATGAGAACAACCTTTGTTGACTTGTAGGCTCCAGTATACTCATCTGTTTTTTTTTTTTAATTGACCAGTAAGGTCACCTATCACAATGATGGGCCAATAGGTACACGGAGAGGTGCCCTGATTGCCACCCTTGTAGTATGGCTCCCTATGCCGAGTTTACATTTTTGCCCATTCCAGCAGGCTTCTGCCACTGTGTGACCTGTCCCCCAAACCACTTTTCTTTTGGCACAGCCTGTCTACATCCTGATCCATGCAACAGACCCACATGGATGTACACTTTGTAGATCTGAACAGGTCCATGCAGCCAGCCGCCTGTTATGGATTTTTAGAGACTGCCTGAATAGAACACCTTTGCATCCTACAAAAGTGATGGTGGTCCCTTTGTACATGTGTAGTGTACACTCGATGCCTTACTCCAATACCGCTATATCTAGGGGAGGGCCCAGCTGCAAAAGCCATTTTTAGAAAAATTCTGGAATTAAGGTTTAAAACACAGTTTCCTGCAAACAAAGTGTTCTACCTCCCTTTCCAGCAGCCCATGTCTCCCATCTTTGCACCGTTGAAACACTACAGCCTCCATCAAAATCTTTTTATAAGACAAAACTCCAATAAAAACTAATGAAAAGGAAATTTTTAGCAGTAGTCAACACTACTGGAATGTTTGATGCCTGAGCCCCCCACTGCACACTGTGGTTCCATCCTACAGCTCCTACTGTACAGAAAATAGCAGCAACATATGGGCCAAAGAAAGTCTACAGCAAAGGATGGGGGAAACATGTATACGACTCTTTTTTGTGTTGAATGCTGAAAATTCTAGATGTTGCATTAATAGATTGTAAGCTCTAATGAGCAGGGCCCTCTGATTCCTCTTGTATTGAATTGCATTGTAACTGTACCATTTGCCCTAATATTGTAAAGCGCTGCGCAAACTGTCGCCGCTATATAAATCCTGTATAATAATAATAAGTCTCACATATAGTTGTGTTGGAAAAGGTGATCTGCATTTGTCATGTTAGCAACACATCTCTTTTGTTCAAATATTGCTCCTCTGCATCCTTGGTCTACCTCTTCAGCGCTTTCTTTTATTTTATAAATGCCTCACTGGATCCAGCCTAGGCAAAATGGAATACATGAGCACTCAAAGATTAGGTTAATAGATTATGGAAATATCTCCTACATCAGTCAATTCTAGTCTACATGCACTTCAGTGATGGCTGCATGGCATTTCTCATTACAGGTTACCCAATGGCGACTACAGTGGACTATGCCTGCTTAGTGTGTGTTGAAAAGATTTGTAGTCTTTAAAAGGATTCCTGTGAGACAGGGTAACAGCTCAGTAGAAGGGTGTTGTCACCCTATAATAGAAGATGCTAACAACGACCTATATGGTAGGTTAAGTGTTAAAGCAAGTAGAAAAGCCTGTCCCCTGACAGCATGCTGCACAGAAGGGACCTTGTTCTCTGTGGAATCGGTGGTGTCTCTCCTGAGGTCCAAACACATCAACACTTTTGGTCATCCTGTATCAGAAGGTTAGCTTCCTCGCCTTCTGCCCATTAGACAAGGAATCAGCATCATCTCCCCTGCCCAATGACAACAAAGCTGACATGAGGTTCTAGGGAAAAGGGAAAATCAATAATATGAACTAACCGTACACGGTCTTCTATGACCTGTCTAGATCAATACAACAACTTTGCCTTTATTTAATTATTAAAGCCCAACTCAAGGAAAAAAATAAAATCCACCTTTGCAGTTGGCCGGCTCTCACCCACCCACCACCCCTCATACTGCAAGGGATAAATGATTTTTTACTCTAGGAGCAGAGGATGAAGGAGAAAATGCCTCTTACTCCTTCCAACCAGTGTTGTAACAGGTTCCCTGCAGCTATTCTAGTCACGCTCTAGCCTCTTACAATGTACAATACAGGGTTAATGTCCCTGTATTATATGTTATGATACCAAGCCTTGGCCCCCAGACTGGAGCTTTGGGCAGAGGAGAAGAGCTCTGGGAGCTGGCTGGAATGAGGAATCCGTATATGATGGAGCCTATTCTGCAATCACCTAGACATATAAGCCATTTGAAGTTTTCATTTTCATGTTGGCCTTTAAATATCACCTTATATATTTTTTAATTTTTTTTTTTGGAGTCGTGGAAAAGACTTCAGTTAAAAAGGAAATGTGGCCAGCTGCTATGAATTTTTACGATTCATGCCATCCTTTCGCACCTCTGTCTGTACTACACAAGGATACAATAGCAAGGCATGTTTCAAAAGTCATCAAGCTACAAAACTTGGTTGTATCTCAGTGTCACTAATCTCTGACCTGGAATAAAAATAGTTGAAAAATAAAACCTTCTCAGAAGCACTAGAAGAGAAGTGGTGCTTGAGCTGGTATGTATTAAAGCTGTAGCACAGATGGGCACCAGGTTCTTGGGGAATAATGTACTCTCCAGAAATAAAGGTTTTATCGATTTTGATTTGAAATGACGCATTTTGAAAGTGATGCTCAGGAAATAGAAAATGTAAGACGCAGCAATTCCCTTTGAAATAAATTAAAAAAAAAAAAACGGCCAAACTTCAAAGGTGAGTCTTAGAATACATCCCCCATGAAATGGTAGAGGGGGGTTTGTTTTAGGTGGTGCAATATCTTAGAACAATTGTATTAGAAGAAGGGGAAATCACAGTAAGCTTATATAAAGGTACATCACTAAATTGACTTAACGTGAACCCATCATTTACATTTTTTTAGGGCAAAATAGCCATAGTTCACATTAAGGTGAAAGTTTATTAGGCTAAAATTACACTAGCCTCAAAAGTAGGCATTTATTGGGCGTTTTTGAAGCCTCACAAACATCTGACTAAATTGTGCGCATTGCAGCGCCATGTGCTTTCACATTTGCATTGCGCCAGAATTGACCAGAAATGTCTCGTTTGGCTGGCTTTATCACACCCCAAATGCCTCCGTTCGTGTCAATGTAAACGTGCTGTAAACGCCTATGCTTTTATAGTGTGTTTGAGATGCGTTAAGAAAGTGTTACTAGCAAGGAGAAGAAGAAGAATCCATACAATGGAAAAGCAACACAGAAGAGACATCTGGAAAGCATTATTTAATGCAATATAAACGCTTTAGGAGCACATCATAAGCACATAAAAAACAGGTCTTAATAAAATAGGTGAGGTAATGGGTCTGAAATTTCCTTGCATGTCTAAATGAAGGTGTGCAATACGTGTGCCAGCTAGTGTGCATTGTGCATGCGTGTTGCAATCCATTGTACAACACATCACAGCGTCCGTTTTTGTCTTTTGATAACTTTACTAATTTATGCCCTGTTATGGCGCTTTGCAATAAACGGTGTTGCACAACTTTTTTCAGTGTACACAAACACAGCACATTGGTGTGAACTGAGGGAATAGGAAGAAGGCAAGGGGCTTTGACATGCTTTGGGACTGTTATAGCCAATGCTACCCAGCCCAACTCAACAGGTAAAGCTAAACTCCAGACAAACCGCTGAGTTCATAAATAGGAGAGGTTTTATTAGCCAAATGATTTTGTCCATACAGTTCTGATATAACACAACCCCTAGACTGCATAGCTAGGTTTGTGACCTCAGGTTTTCTCTACTCTACTTCACCTCTTAGGGCCAAGCCTCCTGGGCCTTTAGGAGGTTTATGATGCTGGGAGGAGGGGTGCGGCTTAAGATCACATGACTGTCGTGATTGGCTGTCAGGTGGTCTGAAAATTTCCGATCGCAGGGAACGATCGGAGCTTTTGGTGTATTGGGGTATGCGGCCCCTCTGCGCCAAATGCTGTTCAAGACCACTTCAACATTCGGTTTACTTTTAACATTTAATTTTGGGATGAATTGACTTTACCTTACTAAAACCACATTTACTGTTCAAAATGTATTTGTTCAAGAAAAAAAAAAAAAAAAAAAAAAAAAAGGTTCTTTCCCGCTCCCGCTAGTGTATGGCCAGCTTTAGGCCTTATGCACACAGGACGTTTTTTTTTCCCCCCCTGAACACCTTTGCTCCTGGCAGGAGCAGCTTAAAAAACAAGCCTAAAGCCGTATAATGAGCATGCGTTTAGTCGTGTCAAGCAATGGATTCCATTGGCCAGAATATTCATTTATTCTGATTATTCAAATGAATGAATGCTAAATGTGTCTAAACGTGTTTAGCATTTTTTTCTGCCTAGCTCCTCTCTTGAACGTACTGGCGAGTTCTAATATTCCTGTAAACACCTATGTGGGCATTTCCACATAGGCTAACAGAGATGTATTTACAGACTAAGAACATAACATAAGAAAAAGTCATATGCCTGTAAAAAGGACATTTCAAAACTTCTGTGTGCACAAGTCCTAAAGCCCCGTACAGATGATCAGAATATCATACAAAAAAAATGTGATCGTTAGTATACAGCTTTCGTCTGAAATTTTCCCAAGGGACAAAACATGAAAATCTCTCTCGTACGATACCCGGTCATACGATTTTCGTCCAAAAATACATTACATCACTTCCGAATTTTTAATCTGTCGTACAATAATTTTCGTACTTTAGTAACCTATCATTCATCTGATAATCTCATCGTGTGTACTAGGCTTTAGTCACCTCCCTGCCCCCAACTTCTGATTAACTGAGCAAGAACAGCAAAAAAATATATATATATATATATCAATCATCCCTCTGTTCTTCCTACTGTTAGCACGTTCCTTGTCATCTAATATGCATGTAGTACAGCTGATTGGTTCTCCCAATTCGGGTTTGAACTCTGCTATACAGCAGATGATAGGAAGAGGATATCTAAATAGATTAGGTACTTATTTACTCTAAGTAAAATACAAATTTGCATCTCAAGGTTGCCACCTCCTGTAGGTTCTTTGCAGCCACCTTCTGTCTACATGCACTCTAACAATGGCTACCTGGTACTTCTCATGAAGGGTTTCGTGATGGTGACAACTTTGGACTATGCCTGCATAATGTGCATTGAAACAGCCACTTGTAGACTCCATCAGCTACTTGTAGACTCCATCAGAAGACTAAGTAACAGGCTGACAAGTCAGGTACACAATGATCACTCCATAACAGGAAGTGTCTAAACAAGGATCCTCATGGCAGCATCACTAGGTTTAAAAATAATGAAAAAGAAACTATTGAAATTTTAACATGTAGTTCACATATTAAAACTAATGTGTGATTCTATTGGTTGGGTTTACATATACTAGAAGTGTTAGCTAAGTAGTGGGATCCCTGATTGCTGGGTTGCAGGTTCTCACCTACTTACACATGAACTTCTATCCAGCACCAATGTTGACTGTCTGCTAGCCCTAACACAGATTTCTGTAGCAGTATCAATCTGCATCTAGTTTTCTGCTGACAGTCTGCTTTTGGCTGTGCAAATTGAAATGTAATTCAGAACATCCCGGGCACTTCCAAAATATTTGGAGACATTTCTCATTTCCGTCTGCTCTTTAGATTTAATCTCCAAGGTACCAGGATATAATTTTTCTCTGTTGTTTTGTTTTTCCATACAGTATTGAACTGTTGATATGATGGATCAGTACACAGATGCAATTATTCCTTACACCAAGGATTTGAGCTTTCATATTTCTGTGCCACTGCAAACTTAGAAAAATACTTATTGTGTATTTTCGGATTCAACTTATCAAAGCAGAACTGTTGGCGAAGCTAATAATGGCTAAAAGTATTGGGTTGCTGCTGGAGTAAAGATGATTTTTTTATGACTCTGCTGGTTCTTAAAAAAAAAAAATTGTATACACACACACACATATATATATATATATATATATATATATATATATATATAAATAAAATGTTGGACAATGGAGAAAAATGCAAAGAAAAAAAAAATGATAAAAAAAAAAAAAAAAACACATGGACTGCAGTACAATAATGGGCCATTTAGATCTTTCCACTCAGTTGCGATGCAGTAATGTGCATGATGTATTAATGCTCAATCTCCTCATTTGCATAGGATGTCAATAGAGATGGGCTGAACGGACCCCTGTTTAGTTTGCACCAGAACTTTCGAACACTGTAAATGTTCGGACCCGAAAAACGAACACCATTAAAGGCAATGGGACCCGAACGTCAAATATCAAAAAGGTGCCAATTTTGAAGGCTTATATGCAAGTAACTGGGCATACAATGGTTATAGGGGTCCGGGTCCTGCCCTGGGGGACATGCATCAATGAAAAAAAGTTTGTGAAACACACACATTTTTAAAGGAGCGGTAATGTTTTAATTTTTAAAGTGAAAGCATAAAAATGAAAATTTCCTTCCAATATAGTGCCTGGGGGGGGGGGGGGGTCCCCTTAGTCTACCTGTAAAGTGGCAGATCTGTACCATGTCCAGAATCTGCTGCAGCTAGAATTGCATTTATAAAGCCAAAAAAGAAAAATGACATTTTCCCTGCAAGCTGCCTTTATTTTGCTCAGCAACAGCTGGGGAGCCAGAGTGTATGATGAGGCCACAATGTAGTGCACTGGGAACAAGATTAGCGATTTTTTGGATAAATTCTGGTGTCACTGACTTTGGATAGAAGTAACGGGTGCAGAAAAATTGGTGTTTGGGTGTCGGTGGCGCCTTCCCACCGCAACCCTATAGAGGTACTCCTGATGAAAGCAAGAATTGACCTTGCTGTAAAATCTGCTGCAGATGTGCTGAAAAGGGCCCAGACAGCTGAGCTTTGGGAAGTGGGCCGGGAGATGACAGCTGCACAATGTGATGGAATAGGGTGGCTGCTCTCTGCTCTTTCTTGATGTCAGCCTCC
>BLSH010438580.1:2670928-2700846 GCA_018402905.1 Glandirana rugosa | reverse complement strand
GGCAGTGCCTGAGTGTGTTGTGTGATGCCATGGTGCAAGGGAGCAGAGCATGCAGGTCTGAGGGATGGAAGCAAGGCAAGCCGGGAGCAAGACTGTCAGTGCTGTTTGGATTGGAGTGGACTGAAAGGATCACCTGGCCGTGACTCAGGATGGGAGGTGTCGTGTCAGTGATCTGTACTGCAGCTCACTGCTCTTAGTGTCACAGTGAGAGTCAATTTCATGTGTGTGTCGCCCATTCTTTTTTCCTGTCCCTGAGTTACTATAATTGAAAATAAAAGAAGAATGTTTTTTGCCCCAATATCGACCTTAAATAAGATTGTTAATTGCATATTGTACTTGTTTGTAGCCTAAATACTCACATTTGCACTTAAAACTGTAATTTTGTAAATGTCAGTAAAAACGTGGCTGTGCCAGTAAATTTTTGGTGTTGTGTCAGTAAATTTCAATTTGGTAGGTTGGCAACACTGATGGAAATAAATTCATTATTTTTATAAAATCCTCATTTTGAAGATAAATATTTAATACAAGGAGCTTCTAGATGCTTCTCCTTTTACAGTGACTACAGATCGTGTTTGTATTTGGAAAAGGAAAGGCCAGCACCACCTTTGTACTTGTCTGCTTCTGCAGCCTGAAGATGTAGATGGCACTTTCCCTACTAGGAGAGGATGGGTGTGCTGATGCATGTAAGCCATCCGAGGGCCTACTTTTTAGGTCTCACATCAAAGTAGCAAACCAGTTACTTGAAAATGTGTCCAACCTGCTAGCTGAAATACAAGGAATATTGATACTGTAGTCCACATTATATGCTTTAAAAGGAATGCATATATTGAAAAGGTTATTTTATTAATCTTAAACGTATTACATAAGGAAGTTAATGAAAATCATTATGCTTTCCCTAGGTAGTCCCTAGGAGATTGCATTGCGGCACAATATATTACGTGCCTGTAGATGACGGAGTAATGAGTATAATGAATGAAGCCTTGAACTATGCCAGGGACATCAATAAGTCCATTGCCTTCTCTCAGATGCCGGGGGATTTGATAAGTGGCAGTGCTGAATATACTTAAAAAGAGGTTAATGTGGGAAAATCCCTCTTGCTACTATTCCTGAAAAACACCAAGCATAAGTACTTACAGAATAAGCCTATTAAATGATGTTCCTATTTTTATTTCATTTTGCCCTTAGATAAACCTCTTTGTGGATGGTTTCATTCCAACCACCGGGGGTCGCTGTGTTGTAAAACAAATGGACAAAGCACACAAGTGCTCTGCTAGAAGACAAAATGGGCAATGCAAAGGCCGAAAGAGCAATATAACCCAAAGCAACCAATCTTCACATGGAATTCAGCAGCTTAGACTTGTGAAAACTGATTTTGGTTTTGATTAATGCAGATTTTTGTACATGACTGATTTTTTTTATCCAGCGAAATAGATAATAGGAATAAAATAAACACAAAATAAAAAGGAAGATTGAATCACTTGGAATTACCTTACCAGTATTGTAAATACATAATGAAACCAATATGGGGAACACTTACCCTCATAATGGTCATGGCATGGATGGTTAGGGTTGAGCAAATCACCCTGGGTTTGGTTTACAAATCCTCCTTGATGATTGCAAACTTGGCAATGAACCCAATTGCAGTCAAAGGGGGGGGGGGGGGGGGTGGTGTTGGCAGCTTCCATCCAATTCTGTCAGTGTGTAGGGCTAATAAGCAAGCGATTGTCCAATAGGCATGAAAAACCATGCACGGCCATAGGGCAAATGTACCAATGGCAAAAACAAAAGAAAGCAAAATTGAAGCAAAAAAACAAAACAAAAAATACACAAAAAACAAAACAAAGAAAACACCCACCCATTACACCCACCAAAAGGCAGCAATGGCTGGGACCAGGAGCAGTGAGTTTTTTTCTCTTTATTCACCAGATACTTGTCACTGCAATTTTGAAAAAAAAAACTAAGGCCTAGTTCACACCTATGCATTTTTTAATGTGTTTTCAGTTTTGCAGAAACACACTACAGTCCATTTATCATGGTTTTCTATGGGTCACATTCACATCTATTCATTTTATGGAAAGGGCCAGAGACTTTTTTCTGGTTCTTGGTTTCATAGACTTCAATGGATCAAAAACGTGTATTGAAAAATGCAAAATGCACCCAGAATATGCAAAATACATCCTGCATACGTGTGAACCAGGCCTAAAACTACTACTTCCCTGCTACCCTTAAAGTTGAACCTGTAGCCAGGCTATGGATAAAATATTTATTTATCCTTGAAAAAGCGGTAAATAAGCTTTAGTACTATTTCACACCAGATGCAGTCCAGTGTGTTTGTTGCTGCATGAAATACGCATGCATAGTGTTTTCCATGTGTACCAATGGCCGTAGTTTACACCGGTGCAGTCAGTTTCTGGTGCAGAAAAGATGCTGCATTTTACAGTTGTATGAACTGTACTGGAACATAGCAAAACGTATTAAAAGCACACCAGAACTGTGTGTGGTGTGAGCGGTAAGCAAAAACGCATCCAGAACATATAACTGACCCAGTAAACAAGCCCTTTCTGACCTTTGTAGTTCTGGCACTCTAGAGCAGCTCACAGCAGAAAGGTACTTGAAGTCTTTCAAGTTGTTCTCTAAGCAGCCCAGCTTACAGATAGAGTCAGGGCAAAGAGGGGAGGGGCAGGGGAAGCTGAGCTGCCACTGCTGGGGGGAGGGGCAGGGAGAGCTGAACTATTAGGTCCCATCAGAGAGGGGCGAGGGGAGGTGGAGTTTCTGAGTCACTGGTCAGAATGAGAGTAGTGGGAGCTGAGCTGCTGAGTTATTGCTGTTAACGCTGAATAGCTGGGTCATTGATGGAGGGGTGGCAGGGGGAGCTGAGCTGCGGAGTTATTACTGGAGGGGTGGCAGGGGGAGCTGAGCTGCAGAGTTATTATTGGAGGGGTGGCAGGGGGAGCTGAGCTGTGGAGTTATTGCTGGAGGGATGGCAGGGGGAGCTGAGCTGTGGAGTTATTGCTGGAGGGGTGGCAGGAGCTGAGTTGCTGAGTCATTGCTGTGAGCGTTGAACAGCTGGGCCATTGCTGGAGGGGTGGCAGGGGGAGCGGAGCTGTGGAGTTATTGCTGGAGGGGGGCCGGGAGAGCTTAGCTGCTCAGAGCATGAGCTGAAATGCATTAGTACCTCTGCTGTTAACTTTGAGGAAGAATCGCTCCACAGTATCGCCCGTTACAAAGAGGGTTTGTGTTAAAGCTCATTTACTGCTCATTATGAATATTCT
Organism: Glandirana rugosa; assembly: GCA_018402905.1. NCBI lineage: Eukaryota > Metazoa > Chordata > Amphibia > Anura > Ranidae > Glandirana > Glandirana rugosa. The sequence continues at coordinate 2,697,574 of BLSH010438580.1, read as the reverse complement.
GCCATTTGAATCTCCAGATCCAGAGAAAGTGTCGCTACATATTATAAGATAAATAGACACCTGCACAATATTACTTTAGTCCCCAATGCCAGGTGCTTGCAACATGTGTTAGGAACATCTCCAGAAAAGCAGAGAGATCTGATAAGGAAGCAGCAACCAGCTCCTGTTGCTCCTCTCCTATATCGTATGCCTTGCTAGTGGCTCATCGCTTTAATGGTCAGATCACCAACTAAACGAGATGCAAAGACCTTTTTTGCTGCTTTATCCTTAAGGCTGGGTTCACATACGAGCCGCGTGCGGATCACAGCAGGGGTCTGGTGCGTCCTGGTTGACCGTTTCAGTTCCGATTTCAGCCCAAATTTTAGGCTGAATTCAGACCTGACATGGACCAAAAGACGCACAGCATTTTTGTGCAAATCGCACCGGACCCGCAGTGGAGATATGTGAACCGGCGCCATAGGGAGTTGCACCAATGTAGTCATACTGATAATGGATACTGGACGCACACTAAACACCCAGCATGCATGTGGCCTAAAGTAGCACAACCTTTAAGAAGACAGATATTTACCCAATCAGTCATAAAAGTATCCCATTCTAAATTTTTACAGTCAGCACTAAAACAAGATAATTTGTTCTCTTCCACTCCAGAAGCATTATACTGTATGCCAAATAAGACCTGCCATTTTCCAATGGGAAATATAATTGGAGCTTACTGTAATAGTAAGACTGCAGCAGCCATGGGTATTTTACAGGTTTCAGTAGCTATTCCTTTATTTAAAAAAAATATATACAATTATAACATGCATTTTGAAAAATGCATATTTTTCAGACAAACCAGTATTAGCATTCTTCCCTGGCTGTCCAAGGTGGAAAAATATACACAAAAGAAAAACCAAACTTTGTGATAGGTTTTCTCAGGAAGAGATGTTCGCAGTTGACCACTGAGAGGCTATTCCCAGCAAATCTATGATATGCTCTATTAGCAGCTAGACGCAGAGGCTTCACCCTGTAATACTGTAAGTATGCCAAGGTTCACAGATGGATTAGGACCAACCTGTCACTGTGCAGTAACTAGGTCACTGGAGAGCCATACAGCTCAGCCTTACGTAGAATACATATGCCTTAGACCAATAATATAAAGGAAACAAGCTGACAAATACTATTAAAGACAAGAGGAAAGACAAAAGTCTGGCAGCAATTTTCAGGTGTAACCCAAGATACCGGCACAGCTGTCAGAAACGCCCATAGCTGGACGGTGCACAATCTGCAACAAGCAAAAATCAACATAATATTATAACAATAGCAATAATAAATAAAAATAATGATCACCATAATCACAATTATTTTGCCACTAAAGGCAATGATGATCATAACCTATCAAGCCTGCAACAATGACATCTCATAGGAGTAGAATGACACCCTTAAGCAGGATGTGGGATGAAGCAGCACCTCAATTACTAATCATACTTTTGGGTTTATTCAGATTATAGAGATTAGCCAGGTAGAAAGTAAAATCAATGGATTGAGCTAATATCTAGAAATCAGTGCAATTGAAATGAAGTAGAAAATTCTCCTGAATGAGCCTCATTCGACTTATCTGTAATGCACTGCAGCCAGCTTTCACACGGCTCTTCAAACGTGCAATGGGTAGATCTGATTCCTTTAAGTGATTGTAATTGCAGAAGGTTTTTGTTATCTTAATGCATTTTATGCATTAAGGTAGAAAACCTGTGTGCAGCAGCCCCCCTCAGTACTTACCTGAGCCCCATCTAGACTCAGCGATGTTGTAAGAATGTCTCGGCTGCCTGGGACTCCCCTTTTCATTGGCTGAGACAGCAGCATGGCGCCATTGGCTCCCACTGCTGTCAAACTCAGTCAGCCAATGAGAAGAGAAAGGGGTGGGGCCGGGACGCAGCTCCGTGTCTGAATGGACACATGGAGCTGTGACTTGGCTCAGGTGCCCCCATAGCAAGCTGCTTGCTGTGGAGGCACTCAATGGGAGGGAGGAGACAGGAGAGCAGAAGTGGGATCCAAGAAAAGGGGGATCCAAGAAGAGGAGGATCCAGGCTGCTCTGTGAAAATCCACTGCACAGATGAGGTAAGTATAACATGTTTGTTATTTTTACCTAAATTAAAAAAAAAAAAAAAAAAAAAAAAGTACAATCACTTAAAAAAAGGAGAACAGCCAAAGCTTGTTTAGCTGTACTTCTATGGATCACAGGAGTGTAGTTCTTTCTGACGGCTGATGTCACAGAGCCGGTCCATGCTCTGGAAAAATTGCGAACATATGGGGCCAGCACCCGGCTCAGCGAGCCACTGAGAGCCTGAGCTGGCTTCTCCTGCCCCCTCCACAGCCCAGAAAGCACAGGGGGGGGGGGGGGCAGAGCAGAGAGCTGCTGACTGACAGCCACCAGCTCTCTGCTCAGGGAGCCCTGAGAACCAAGCGATCAACAGTGTTTGATCGCTCAGTTCTCAGTGTTAGAGCGGGCGGGGGACATTTGCAGCATCGGACTGATGCTGCATCCACCTAGGCAAGTATGATTCTGGAGAAAACCCAATTCCCATGCTTCTCTTTTAAAAGTAAATTATACAAAAAAAAAAGAAAAAAAAAAAAGCACTCATTGGTCCTTAGAAGTTCTGTAGAAGTCCAGCAAGATCCTACATTACTGTAGTCTGCTTGTAAGGGGGCTTCTAATTGGCTGTGTTACCAAACTACTCAAGCTCCTGTCCCTTTCCTTCTTGGATAGACAACAATGCACCACTTTAGCCCAAAACCTCCGCCACATTGTGCCTAACTCCTTGCCATAGGCATTACCACAATATCCACAGCCATTAGCTTCATAAGAAAGGAATGTCCACACAAAGTTATAGTTTCCACACTACTTTAAACATGGCAGTGACACACATCTGGTGCCAATCACATATAGTGGACGGTCCACAGCAGTCAAATATGAAAGCTGCACATTGTACATCACTGTTAAGCCATCTTCCCCACCTCTCCTTGGGATCACCCCTGTGTTGGAACCCAGCTCCCCAATGTCATTCACTAACTCCCCAGGGCCATCAGTACTCAGAAGGCTCTGACGTGTCCATTAGGCTTTATGCATCCAGCTCACGATTCCCCTCATGCTGTTCCAGTGACAGGACTGCTGCATCTGTACCTCCAGATTATGTATTCTTTGCCTAGGTATCTCTAGAAGTCTCTGGGGTATTAGTACTCAAGATAGTGTACACTTGGCCTGGCCTAAAAGGCCTTTTGCATCCTTCTCTCAGTCCAATTAGACCAAGTTGCCAGTCCACTACTATACTGAGAATAGAGCCATCCAGTGGCCAGCCAGCAAACTGCACCTGCTTACATGCTGACAGTACAGCCTCTTCTACACTGCGATTCCAAGTACCGGTTCTGCAAAGTTCTCACCTGCTGGACTACAGAACACCCCCTTATGATATGGAGATGAGGAAAGGGGGAGGTGATGTGAAATCCAGAAGGGGAGAATTTAGGTAGGGCTGGCGACACTGCTTGGGATTTCAGTCCTGCAAAAAGGCAGCATTGTCAGCTTACTACAGGAAGTTAGGAGCAAACTGGATTTCTTAAAGGATTAACACAGATTTGTAGGACTTTGCTGGAGGACTAAGAGAAAACTGTAAGTAAATGTGCTCTAATTGGTGCAAAGTGCATCTTTTTTTTTTTTTAATGGGAGGCCATGGTTCTTCTTTCAGGGCTTGTCCACACCACATGCAGTGATCTGCGTTTCTCTGCACCAGATCAATACAGGTCCCTGCAAGCACACATAAAACAATTTTTTTCTATGCACCTTATTCACACCACAAGGTATGTGTGTTGCATTAAAGTCCAACCTGTCAGTATTTAACGCAAAACATGTTCATGCAACACAATGGATTTAAAAATGTAATTGCTTGTTTTTTTCACCCTTACAAGGACCTGTCACTTCACACAACAGGTGGAGTTTACTGAGGCTGCTAAATGTGGTCTAGACATTAAAGCAGTTGTCTACCCCTAAAATGCATTTTTACCTACAGGTAAGCCTATATATAATAAGGCTTACCTGTAGGTTAAATGAATATCTCCTACAGGTTTAGGAGATATTCCACTTGCATGCAGCCGCTGACATCACGGCGCATGCACAGAATGTCCCAGCGCATAGCGCCGGACCTTGCCAGAAAGATAGGCGCACGCGCGGGAGTGACGTCTTGCGGCTCCGGCCACTCACATCGTTGGAGCCGCAAACCCAGAAGAGTCCCCACAGGGAAGATGGAAGCTCCCACTGCGGGGACCGGGCGGCCCTGCAGGAGCTTCGCTCTAATGTGAGTATTTCACAATGAGCTAGTACGCGGTGCATACTAGCTCATTATGCATTTCTCTTGCAGGTTTTTTTTTTTCCTTCTTCGGTAAACAACGGATTTAAGCTTTGATGACCTCTGACCACACAGGGGTTAACATAATAAGCAAGGATATTTTATGCTGACAACCAATCAGAATATATCCTGCACTGCTCTGATGACATTAGTAAATTCTGTTTGCTCTGAGTTATAGCACAGTGCAGTTTTATTTTTTTTATATGCTAGTAAGACTTTCATTGCACAGGCCATTCACTGGGGTGTCACACGATGCTTCTTTTCTTGTCAGTGTGGAGCGTGCTCAGTAATGTGCTACTGTGTGCAGCCATGCATTACCACTGACATGTTTAAGCGTACGCCTGACATACACACAATATATGATCAGACAATGACAAAGGTTGAGTTTGTGCATGTTGATGTAAGACTATAAAATGCTCATGAAATGCAGTAATTTGCTTGTCAAATTGCATCACCTCAATACACAGACCTTAAAATTGGAAACAGTATATTTTCACTACACATTTGAGTTACTAATGTTGCATTTAGCTGAAAGTAAATAGAGGTCCTTTTCACATTTCTATTTGCTTGCTGTGCCATATTTGTATAACCCCAAACATGAATTTAAAAGTAGATTAAAAACGTGAGCTGCGCTAAACCAAAATTCGCTGTAGTAGAGATATATTAGTACCCCCGCATAAAATTGAATGAATCGGCATATACACCACTTAAGTACAATAGACAATAATTCAGAGTTATATATCCATAAAAAGATTTAGGGTAAAAACCTCTTGATAAAGTTCTTCAAACGTGTTCTCATAACAATCCTTGTATGACCAAAGCAAAAGATTAGATGTATGTCTTTAGTGAAACGCCATATATGTCTCTATAAAGAAGATGAATTATCCTTGTAGACAAAACAGCACAGCAGCAGAGTGTAGAGAAGGGGAGCAGGGCACCAGATGGGAGACAGCAGTACACTATAGTGGAAATCCTTCACCGGGTAACATATAAGCTCACCAGATATGAATTGGTAAACCGCTATAGGCTGTTCACCCTGCCAGGGTCCCCTCAGGGAATGAAGAGATCTTTCCCACCATGACTCTGTGTCCTAGGCTATCAAACTCCAAGTCCGTTCACCCATTTGTACCATACTGTAGTGCTTCTCAGGCCTTCCACTTCAGGCTCTCATCTGTCTCCTACAGACCATCCCCTTGTCAGCACTGTTCATATAGACAACAGCTCCTCGCTGCTCTGACCCTCAGCCTTGGGTCTCTGGCTTCTCCCAGTTAATTTAAAAGTACACTGAAGCCAAAAATGTAATAAAGATGCTTCTCTCTTAGGGGATATGTGGAATAGATGCCCACATCCCTAAATATATGACCTAGCACAAAACAAAACCCTCTAATGGGACTTTGAAGGGCATAGATTCCACCAAAAGATCAAACAATTATAGAAAATCTCATGTTTTACTGAACAAGGAATATATCAAAAAAGGGGAGTACATAAAAGCCAATGAATAGATATTTACATTCAAAACAAGTATTTTGTACTAACAGAACAGACCACGTAATGCATCGCACTCATATAGCAGTGTACAAAGTGCTACCAAACGCGTTTCAAGGTCATGCGTTGTTCCTCTTCTTCAGGGGAAGAAAGTGGTAATTAGTTACTGTCATTTAAAAAGATATGCAGAGAATAGGCATAGTCATCATTGTAGGGTTCAAACATGGAGAAGAGTTGCTGCTGTGGCAAGTCCCAGGTTGCCCACCCGATGAGGGGAAGGGGAGTATCCACAAATCCCAGGGCTCCAGCGTGAGGGGGGGGGGGTGCAAAGAGGTGGGGAAAAGGTAGAGCCCCAGGTAACAGGGCTTACCCCCACAGATCCAGATTTGACCCATAGCTGTGTCCCTACCAGTGTGGATTTTATCTGTAAGGTATTTATAGAAATAGAGTCAATTCACAGCCAGAATTAATGGAGTGGTCCATCCACAGTCCGTGTTGACAGGGAAGCATGCACAGTCTGTAGATAGTGCATCCAAGCGTGACCCTCCGCCGAGTAGCAGATCAGGGACATATCCAGATTTGACACTGTTTGAACCCTACAATGACGACTATGCCTATTCTCTACATATCTTTTTAAATGACAGAAACAAATAGATTACCACTTTCTTCCCCTGAAGAAGAGGAACAATGCATGACCTCAAAACGCGTTGGGTAGCACTCTGTACACTCCTACGAGAGTGCAATGCATTAAGTGGTCTGTTCTGTTATGTACATTCAATACATGTATTTTGTACTATCTATTCATTGGATTTTATGTACTTCCCCTTTTGATATATTCCTGGTTCAATAAAACATGAGATTTTATATAATTGTTTGATTTGTTGGTGGAATCTATGCCCTTCAAAGTCCCATTAGAGGGTTTTGTTTTGCAAAGCCAAAAATTGAACACAATGTTGAAATGCACACTGGAGCACAGGCAACCCAATGAGTGACAAGTAAAATCTGTGTGCACATCACAGAAGACACAGCGCTCAATAACCAGGAGCATTTGTACTATCGGCCAGGGTATTGTAAGTATATAGCGTCCATTACCAATTCAAAATTGATTATTATGGATAATAGATGTGCCATTTAATGAAATGAGCGTGGGCAGCCCATTACAAATTATAAATCAACTGATCTGACCAAAAGAGTGTTGCTGCTGAGTCACCAGGAGGGGGCACTCCATAAAGAAGAAAAGACATGGCGCAAACACTCCATAGTATAGTATGAAATCACAATAAATTTATTGAATAAAATATTAGAAATGCACTCATAAAAGAGGAAGGGTGGGTGGGCATGTATGCGATTGGAACCAGGGAACCAGCAATCAGAATGAACTCCCAGCCTTAACCACCGGCAAGGGGGAAGGAACTAGACCTGGATGGCAGGGACTGCAGTAACTATGGCTGTCCGTGCTGCTTTTGGTGGTGGTACACTCTGATTGACAGTTGATGTTTGGCATATTACACTACAGAGTATTTGTGCCATGTCTTTTCTATCCTAATCTGAGGAGTAGTATAGTTTCAGACATTGCAATGTTTCACACTACTCTCTTGTCTATAATCAGTAGATCCTGGAACACACCTGCTGGCAGTGCTGGGGCACACTCCTTTCTACCGCTCACAGAAACCTGATGTAAAAAGATACTAGTACAAAATGATTCCTGCAACCACCAAATTCATTCTTACCTTGGACGTTTGAATGCTATTGGTGATGCAGGAAGCAGAGAGGGAGAAAATTGTTACACTGTACAGGAAGTATGCCCCTGCCCTCCTGCTGAGCCTGTGAAGTGGTCTGTGTGTGTCGTCACTACAGTGGATTACAGATTAAGGCAAGTCGAGGGGAATGTCAAATTCTGGCACAGTTATAGTATGCTCAATCACATTGCAGTGCACCGATTGGCTTTACTTGTTACCTTGTCCCCTTGAATTGCCCTTTAACAAGAAACGCTGAAGCAGACTTTGTGTTTTTGGCCCCTCATTGTAGCAGCCCCCAGCAAGGAAAGAGAACCATGGTGGTTCAACCATCTACGACCTTCTTTTCCTTTACAAACATTCGACTAGGTGAGGACCAGGGAAAGGGCGTTTTACAGCATTGAATTTGGTACAATAATCTTTAAACAGCAAAGTTGTTTAATAACAGCAATGGTTTGATACAGTGTAGGTACCAACTAAGACTAGGGTAACATATTTTATAGATGTAAGGGGAGAAAAGAGATTTGGGGAGAGAAGAGACTGGGAAATGGGGGGCGTGAAAGAGGGGATATTAGGATTTGTACACTTGCTCGAACAATAATCATAGCAATGTCAGCACGCAGGTAATTATTTGAGAGGTTCCGGGTTTGGGGAGAGTGGGATATTGTATGTGGAGGCTGCCTCTCATCCATATAAGGGTGGAGTTTGAATGGGAGGGGGATGTAAGGTGGTTGGGATGTCTCGGGAGGAGGGGGGATAGCTTGGGATTCCATGTTTAGGGTTTGATTTTATAGGTGAGAGACCACACTGGACTGACTACCTCGATTAGGACTCTATATGTGTGTGGTGGTGGGAGCGTGTACACTCCTGGTACATCTGCCCGGACTCGGTAGAGATGTGGTGGTGGGCCCTTTTACAGGGCTAGGGCTGCTACCTCAGATACAGCTTGCAAAGTCATTTCCACAAACTTGTTCAGGGGGTGGGTAAAAGGAGCGCCCAGAGTCCGATAGATTGTAGATGAATCTTTGTTTTATTGGAATTGATAAAATATGGTGAAGCCAATGCATTTCAGGGGAACATAAAATCCCCCTTCTTTAGGGCTGCTGTTGTGTATTATGGTGTGCAGGGTTGATCCCGGGCTGGTATGTCTATGACACTTGTATCTGAAGGGAAGCAGTGATCGCTTGGCGGCATAGACACACCAGTCCGGGATCAACCCTGCACACCATAATACACAACAGCAGCCCTGAAGAAGGGGGAGTCTATGTTCCCCCGAAACGCATTGGATTCACCATATTGTATCAATTCCAATAAAACATAGATTCATCTACAATCTTATCAGACTCTGGGCGCTCCTTTTACCCACCCCCTGAACGTGTTTAGGGTTTGGGAAGGATGGGGGGGGGGGTAAAGAATAATGGAGATGGGTGGAATTAGAAGGTTGCAGGAGGGCCTGGCTGAGGAAGCTTAGACAGGTGCTTAGCTAATTATAGGAGTAGTTGAGTCCACTCTGGACAGTTAATTATAGTCTAACCAAGGATGCCATGTTTTAAAGGTTTTTTTTGTGTGTCAGAATAGCCATCATTTTCTCTATTTCATTGGTTCTCCAGATCAGATCAGGGAAAGCATTGAAGCTAAAGACAGCCAGGCAGCTAGCATTTTCAATAGGCCACATTTTTCTCTTGAGGACAGGATTCCTTTAAAGGCTGTAAGCACCACAGTGCACTGCATTTTTGTTCATGCACTGTTAGGTAGCTAAAAAGGGCTGTAATGTAAATGTATGTAAACACAAAATAAAAAAATATATATATATTTTTTTGCAGGTTATCACGTTGAAAAATGTGCAATGGTGGGTTAGGACAGTCACACCACAACTTGCTGGTGTGAATGATACCTTAGACTTTGCAGTCCATTGAGAACCCTTGTGTTTATTGTAGCAGGTAAAACATTAAATTGCATATATCTTTGTCACAAGCCATCACAGGATCTGCAGGAATTTCCATTTTCCTGGAAATCCTCTTTAGGCAAATAAACATTTTGTTTTTATTAATAAAGCCAAGATCTACTTTAATCTGTTGCTAACATGGCGTAACAAAACCCAAAGGATCAGAGGTATTATCGATAAATAAAGTATTATCTTCCGCACAAAATGAGCAACAGTCTTTACTCAAAGCAGGATATCTAGGTATATTTAGAGGATCTCATAAGCAAATTAATAAACCTGAAATTCTAATCCGTTTCAAATCTCTCTATAAAAATTTCTTTGCAATCACAGGAGCCCCGCACCCTGCTACCACTAGCCAGTTAGTAAATCAGATCCGGCTGCTGGATTTATTACACTTTATCCGTCATCTGATGTAGAAGACTGAGCGAATATTTAATAGAGTGGAATTGCACTCCAATTATAATTTTCACCTTGTTTGCATAATATAAAAAAACGAGAACGCTCAATAAAGCTACACATTTTTTTTTCAGAATCTCTAAACCGCGCACATGCTGCCAGCTAAATTGAAATGTAGCGGGCACACCTGTGGTCTACTGGCTGTCTGGCTAAAGTAAATCCATTCTCTAGAATCTAGGAGTGCAACCCGTGGGTCCAAAAAAAGGGGCCTCCTCAGTTTCTGAATAACAAAAAAGAAAGTGCAGCAGTCCAAGCACATAAAGTCATTTAGGACCCAATTGCTCTGGGCTCCATTAGTTAACTAGGCCCAACGCAAAACAATGAAATCCATGGATTCCAATGGGCCCAGCACTGCACAACAAAGGAACATGCTGTATTGAAAAGCAATGAAACATGCTGCAGCAAAAATAAAAAGTATTTTGGCTTTGGCTATGTGTAAAGGAAAAAAGCACATTAATGTACATTAATGTGACACTAAAGAGAAACCTCATGACAACATATTTCAGCTCAAGTGGGTGTAGCCTCATTGATTAAAAATTGTATCTCTGTAAAAAGGCCAGCTTATTTTGTGAGTTGTAAAGGACCTCCTTCACATAGACTGTCTCAAGCCCTGATAAAAAGATTTTTAGCATAATACTCCTCAAGTATTTGACAGTCCAGGTGTTCTCTTCTCTTGAAAGTTCAAAGCCCTGATGAAGTGAGTTCTTCATAACCCCTGAAACGGTTTGCTTTGTTTACAGACATCAGTCTGAAAGCTCTCTTTTTTTCATGCCCACGGGGGTTCAAGACAAGGATTGGCATATAAAAAAAAAAAAAAAAAAAAGGAAGGGAGGGGGAAGAGGACAGGGTAGGCCCAAAACATTTCTGTTCTATCTTGGAAATCAAGATGCTTCCTCTATTGATAGCCATTTTAGCAACAGCTAAACACCATTAGACACAACAGGTCAATTTAAAGTGTACCTCGAGGAATTATTTTGTTTGTTTTGGATAGAGTGGGGAAGGGTTAGACCATCTGTCCATCTGTCAGGTTTTTATTTGTCCTTGTCCGGAATGGGGAGATGTACCCTCTCTGCACTGGGGACAAGTGTCACCAAGCAAAAAAAATTAAAGCAATCCAAAATTTTAAAGTCATCCAAAAGACGAGGCAAAGCGAAAATGATCTAAGAGAGAAATTCCTCTGATCTCCTGCTGCATCTCAGGCACAGGAAGTAAAGGGAAATTCCCTAATGGTAAACAGATGGCAAAAAATAACCAAGCAGTTGTTTTAATCCTTCCCTACGCTCTCCAAAACAAAAAAATATTTGATACATACATTGTTATTGTATATGTGCATAACCCTTTTGAAGTGAGCTTGTCCCAGGTACCTGTTGGTCAGTGGGCACAGTGTATTTCAGCATGCAGCTATTGACTCCGTGGCAGTTACATGGAGTGGCAGGGAAGTAAAGGAAAGGTGAGACGAAAAAATAAATAAATAATATGAAGATTTGGTATGTTATGAAGAATATTTTGATTTTGAAATGTTAATTGTACTTAAGCCTCAAAGACAAACATTTTGTCTTAAATTCCTATTGAAGATTAGCAGTGCACTTCCCGGTATGTAAGGGTGCTTAGGCTCATTAGATGTATATCTGCAGTGTAAGATCTAAGGCACTGCTGCTTCTGACTACCTTGCTAGCTGACTCAGGGGATGTAAAGGGACATCTGGTAATGTCACCACTGTGCTGCCCACTGCTCTCAATGCTGGAGGCTCTAAAATGAGGATGCAAAACCAGTGACTAGGTAAAGAAAACCAATAAAAGGGGGTTTGGGGGTGAATTATCACTGCAACTGACCATCTACTAACCACAAATGAAATGGGGTTGGGGCAGTGGCGGCCCGTCCATTAGGGCAGCACAGTTGCCGCCCACCCCTCCCTCATCTACATACATGGTGCCGGACGCATGGATTCCAATTTGAAGGGGGGGGGGGGGGTTTGAAGCATGTGATAGAGCCAGAGGCTGAATAGTCACTATTTTCACGCTAAACTTCCTTGCCCAATTGGCCAAAACGTCAGGCAATCCTATTGGATGCATAGCGCCTAGGACATCGTTTCTCAATTCCAGTCCTCACAAACAGGTCATGTTTTCAGGATTTCCCTCAGCTGAAAACGGCTGTTGTACTTACTAAGGCAGTGAAACTGATCAAATCCCCTGTGCAAAATAATGGGGAGCTTGAAAACATAACCTGTTGGTGCGCCTTGAGGACTGGAATTGAGAAACACTGTCCTAGGAGGGGGAGAGAGGAGACACACGGTGAAAGCCGCCGTGTTGAAGAAGGACACTGGAGTCACTGCCCGCACCCTGTCACCCGCCACCTAGACCGGCCCACTGTGCTGGAGTAGAGGACACCGGAGCCACTGCCCGCAGCCTGCCACCTAGATGGGGAAAGTGGTGGACCCACTAGCCGCCACTGGGTTGGGGGTTCATTATTGGTATGACTGAACACTAATGAAGGGGGGGGGGTGGAGAATTCATTATCAGCCACTGACCACCAGTAATAAGGTGGGGAGGAGGAATTATTATGGCCAAAAGCAACCAAAAAGGGGTAGGGTGAAGGGTTGTTACGGCCACTGGCCACCAATGAAAGGGGGTTCGGGGGTGATCATTTATTACTGCCACTGACCAATATCAAAAGAGAGAGCTCTAGTATTACTGCCATTGACGGTCAGTAAAAAGCGGGGATATTACTGCCACCACGGCTGGGAGGTACTATTGCTGCCACCACGGCTGGGAGGTACTATTGCTGCCACCACGGCTGGGAGGTACTATTACTGCTGCTGCCGCCACCAGCATTGGAGCTTATTTTACCCCAACTCTCTTTTTTTTTGTACCCCTAGGCCCTACTTGTATAACATATAGCAAAGGGTGAAAGGTTCCAGACTACAAGTCATATGCTGTGAATGGACACCCACTTAACTGACCATGCCCACTTTTTAAGAACATCCATTAGCGGTAGGCGGGCAATGCACAATGTGCACCACATTTTTCTCCTGGTTTCCTTCAAAGTGCCCCATCTAATAATCTTTGAATGTTGGTGACTATGCTCTTTTTATCACAGGGTCATCTGTGTTTCAATCAGTACTATGGGCATAGATGTGCTCAGCTCACGTATTAGCCAGGTGCAATGCAGTCAATGAGTAGTAACTGGCAGTAACTGCAGGTTAATAAAAGGAGTAGTGATTTGTCCCCAGGAGATGATAATTATATGAAGCTTGGCTGTAATTGAACAAAAAGTTCATTCATCCAACTTGCTCTTTTAAGCTTTACAGAAGCTTTTTTAATCAGAGACATGTAAATGTATTGCCTTTAGTCATTTATGATGATTCATGTTAATCACCTATTTAATTTCTCAGCACTGAAAGTCAGCTAAATGAAATCCTTTCAGCGCCATGCAAACACAACTTTCAGTAATAAGAGGATGACACAGGCATAGTAATATGAGCATGTAGGGCTTCTAATATTTTGGCTAAAAGAAGAGACCCACACAATCAGGAGGATTATACAAAGATTGGCGCACAGAGAAAAATGCAGCAATTTTTATATGCACACCTATTTGCTCTTTGCTCACACAATAAATAAAAAGGGTCAGCTGTCAATATCACATGGAAATTGTTTCATGGCATTGTTAATTTGACGCACAGAAAATGCACTGGTATTTACAGTTTAAAAAATGTGTATTTTATTTTATTGATCTGATCAAAAATCTTCAATCGAAAGAACTCTATATAGATTTATAGAGATGGCTCTTGCTGCCAATACAAGGCGAGAATGTTGGGGCTGATGTATGATGTTCCAGAAGTAACCAATCAGCTTCTATTGGTCATTTCTACAGTCCAGGTCTAAAAACGAAACAAGGACTCCTGAGGGCTGCAGGGAAATTTCCAGTTAGTACTCTGCTGGAAAGACATGAATTCCACCTGCAATGGACTCTAAAAGCACACTTTTAAAGGTGAACCCATGTTTTTCCATACAGGGCAAAGCAATGGATTCACTTTAAAGCCACCTTCCCCACCAACAGATTGACATTACCTTTACTTCCACACCTGGAGTAGCAAAAGGAGCAAAGTGTAAGGTCCAAGATGATCCTAACTGGACCTTACACAGAGCCAATTTCTCTCTGCCTGCCCCTACTTGGGTGTGCTGGGTACCTAAGAAGCCAATCCCCAAGGCTGTAACAGGGGTGGAAGGGGGTAGAGGGGGCGAGTCACTTTCTTTACTATATAATTAGCCCCTGTATGGGCAAATCACAGCTTTTCTTTAAACTGATGAATAATCAGTTTCTTAAAACTGAACTCCATCCTTCCCTTCAGTCTTGCACAGTTGTACAGGCTCCTCTCCTTTGCCAATATAGCTTGCTCTTATTTCACTTGCATACTATGACGCTTTACAGGCACTATTTAGTTAAAAAAGGCACTCCCCATCCATCCCAATGTGAAAGCCAGAGTGCTTTCACACTGGGGCGGTGCACTTGCAGGACGTTACAAAAAGTCCTTTGGATCGGTGCGGTGATCAGTAATATACCACTCCACCCCCCCGCCCATTGTAAACAATGGGGTAGCACTTCCGAAGTGGCTGCACACTGCCTCGGAAGCGCGGAGAGCGGGCACTTTTAACCCCTGGGGGGGTTAAAAGCGCACCTCTCCCGCCGCCGTAGCATCACTATAACAGCGGTAAATCCCCACTGTGACAAGAGGGGATTTACCGCTAACGCCCCCCCCGCCCCCAGTGTGAAAGTACCCTATGAGATTCTGATGGTGTGCATTAGAAGCTGCAACAAAGCAGCACACGCCTCATTTCCTGGCTGGAGAACTTCTATCATCGAGCATTTACTTTCCAGCTTGACTCTTCCCTTCATTGAATTTCAGTTCCTTCAAACCTTGAGGCTCAGCATCACATATGGCCATTACCTAGATCAGTCATCATGCAAATACAGCCTATCTAGGAACACACACTGCTCTAGACTCACATCCATACATCAAGGCATGTACATATGTGCATAACTCATCCCAACCCACTGCGTGGATCTGGGCTGAGGGCTCTTGAGAATAGTACTAAAGGTAGGGTGCTGTGATATTTCTAGGAAGCCAAGTATGGTGCTGTGCCAGCCCCTCCCACCACCCGTGATCTGCCTCCATTGCATAGAGAAGCACCAAGACCCAGTGATGACAAGGAAGGCAAAATATATGCAGATTGGCTAGACACCATTGTGTACAGAGCTTTAAGAGCATTTTTGTTGACAATCCTGTCCTGCATAGGAGGATACATTTTTAATAGAAGAAAAAAACAACAGTATTGATCTAATCTAACAGATGTCCATTTAATGTTTATTTCAATGTGAGAAATCACTTTTGGGAAGTTCAGGGTGACTAGTGTAACATTCTGATGCATGGTCATGGGAACCTGTCTGCACACATGGATGAGACTGCGATGGTCCAAACTCAGAAGGTCCCAGCTGGTAATAAGTCAGGTGTGTCTGCTTTCCATCATGCCACACAATAGGCTACATTCATGTGCAAATGACATAAACCTGTCATGAGGGTTGTTTTGGGCAGCTGCTGAGGACTTATTTTTATAAAAATGACAATTGCCCACTTGTCATGCTGACCCTCTGCCTTTGGTGAGTCATTATTCTGGGACAACATTGCAAACCTGGAGTTCTCACTGCTTAACATCACTTGCTGCATGCTTGTCCAATGACAGAGACTTCAACATTATTATTAAGGCTGGGTTCATACATGTGTTGGGAAAATGGAAGTTGCAGTAAACTCATGGCACTTTGCACCATTTGGAATAGCACCCCAAAGCATAAGTACAGCAGATGACAACGCACATGTATTGAGGCACAATGCAATAAAAAAAAAGGGGAGCAGGGGCAATATTAAAGTGTATTCCAGTGTACAAATATGCATTTTTTTCTTTAAATGGGCCGCTACAATGTATATTGCGTGTGCAGAATGCATTTTGCAGCAAAGCAGAAAAGCAGCCCTGAAGCCATCATCAGAAAACGAACATTTACGCAAGGAAGTCAGCAACGGTACCCATAGGTTTCGCTTTCCTTGGGGATAATATGGTAGCTTCCATTTATGACCACTATCTGAAGATGCTACTTTCCTCATGGTAACCCTGACCCTCTGGCTGAAAGACCAATGTGGAAGTATGTAGATCTGGTAAATCTGATTAAAATTCATAGTCCTTATCTGCACCATTTTTTTCAGGTGAGCTATTCAAGAATTGAAGCAAGAACATTAAAACGACAGCTAGGAAACTAGAATTTTCAGAGGAAGTCATGATAATAAACCTGTAAAGAATACACTGGCAGCAGCCCAATGCTTTCACAAACACCTTTGGAAGTCATGGAGTTATGTGATATGGGTCATTGGCTTTCCTGCCAAACACGGCATTTGGAGACAATAAGCAGCGACAGGTAAGCAGCTGTTTTTGTTTTTTTAGGTTCGACTTGAAGTTTCTATGAAATAAATTACAGAAACTACTGTTTTAAGGCCTATCTCCCAAAAACCAATCACCATTCCCAGCCCTAAAGTTTCCTTTATACCATGTCAATTGAGCTGCATTGATGGACGCACAGAAAATAATTGTGCACACCATACAAGCGTGTTGTATAAAGGTCTGCACTTTTGCACAATGCTTGGCAACACACATCAATGCAATGGCCCTATCTTAATCATAATAATATTTAAAAACAAAAAAACAAAAAGAAATTTAAATCCCAGTATGATGCAAGGCAATTAAAAAAACGCACATATGTTTTCTGCGTACTGTGGTGCGAAGGGCTTAACCTCCCATCACGTCACATTTACTACAAGAATGCGTTAATGTCCAGTCCTCCTAGACAATACATTGCCAGCTGTGATCAATCACCATGAGAATCCAACCCTTTCCTGGAGGTAATGTTTTTCTCCAAACAGTAACCTGAAATATTCAGAAGTAATGTGTAACATTGACCCATTCCAAAAAGAATTAAAAAGTTATGGTGTTCCTTTTAATTCTGTTCACAATCATCAAACAGGATAAATGCCGTGCTCTTTGATTGGTGCCTTACCTTCGCAGTAAATACGTTTTCTGACTCTCCTTAAACCAACACACATGGCATATCGAACCATTTTTGGCAGTGGGTTGAAGCCTGGAGAACCAGGGCAGTGAGGCTACAATCACCATGTTCTGGCTCAGCTGATCAGCTCCCCAGGAGAGCAGGAAGTTGAATAAAGAAGCTGGAGCTTGTTAAGGAAGTCTGTCATCAGAGAAGCCTGGAATCTGCTTTTGTTGACCTCTCCTTTTGAAAATACTGGTTGCCTGGCTGCCATGCTGACCCTCTCACTGCAATGCTTCAAGAACCGGGTGAACTATCCATATTAGGACTTTATTGATATATATTCTGGGCAATTACATCAAAGTATTACAAAGACAGCCAGACAAATAGCATTTTCAGAAGATGACCAGCAATAGAGGCTTCCATATTTCTTAAATGGTAGGTTTATTAAAAAGTGGCGGGATGTGGTATAGACCAGCCGGCAAATCCCATGGCCAAGACTGTATATACCACAATGGTACACATGGGTTTGCCCCTAGGATGGTAGATTTCAGGGTTTGGCTTTAAAATCTTTTTTGGCTCCTGTATATGGGTTGGGGCAGTTTTGATGCTGAAATTGTAGCAGAAACCTTGTGTTTCAGGCCGAGGTTCACATATGCGTGATTGCGGGTTCGTGTCTTGGGTCCGGTGCATGCGTGTCTGTTCACCGGTTCAGGTGCAATCCAAGTCCAAATTTTTGCCCGAATTCACATATGAACCGGACCCAAATTTGCACATGACCCTTTTGCAATCCGCTCCACGGCCGCCCCAGACCTGTGTGGATCGACTCCATTGAGAGCCGGTCACACTCACCTGTTATGTGAATTGGATGCAGGGAAACCCGCATATATGTGTTTAATGCAACCAATCAGACTGAAACCATAAACAGTAAACATTACATTATAAAGCTTCTAAGTATTTTGGGTTTTTTAACACAGGCAGCTGGGGGTGGTTAAAACAGGTGGTTGAGCCGTAGTTTTACAATCCCCTGCTCACCTAAATTCTAATATATCCCTAGACAGGGCTGTACGCATGCCACAATTGCGATGCCTTGCTTCAGGCCTGCGGCAATGTGACTTAGGCCTCCTGTCAAGCCTGCAGAGCTTGACAGGTGCCATAAGTCACATTTTCATAAGATAAGTTAACTTTTTTGTCTACTCTTTTACTGTCTGCAATCCTCTGATCTTCACATGCTTAAAGCAGAACTTCAGTCATCTTTCCATCTATTAAATCCTCTGCCCTTGTTGTTTTAACTTTGGATAGTAAAACTTTTTTTTTTCTGCCAGTAAATACCTTATACATCCCACTTCCTGTTTCTTGTCCGGTAAAAAGTCTTGGCGTTTGACATCATGCACAGCTCTTTCTCTCTCACTCTCATGAGAGTTTGCCAGGAAGGGAGGGGGGATGAGTCATAAGAGGGCAAATGAAAGCTGCAGAGCTGGAGGTGTGTCTGTGTAAATTCAGGATGTAAACAGGCAGCAGTTTCAGCTGCCCACAGTTAATATGGCTGCAGCCAGACTCATTGGAGGGAGATTTCTGCAACATATTTGGCAAGTACAGAATCACAGTATATATAAAATAATAT
Organism: Glandirana rugosa; assembly: GCA_018402905.1. Taxonomy (NCBI): domain Eukaryota; kingdom Metazoa; phylum Chordata; class Amphibia; order Anura; family Ranidae; genus Glandirana; species Glandirana rugosa. The sequence continues at coordinate 2,678,865 of BLSH010438580.1, read as the reverse complement.
GCAAAGTGGTTGGAGGGAAGCTTCAGAATGGCAAAGATGTTTTTATTACAAATTATGTGAGCAGATCTCATTTCCTCTTTAAGTTGACTATACACTAGTAGAATTTCATTTTACATTTTTAGTTTCACCCTAGGTTCACATACCCGTGATTTGTGAATGCCACGTTTCCGCAAAAAAAGGTACATACACCTTGGCCTGCAGGGAAATCGCATGATCCTTTTTACTATGCGATTTCCCTCTGGTTCCTGCACCCACACTGAGATTTTACATGCGTGGAGTTGCCATTCAGAATGAATGGCAGCCGTGCGGTTCCGCAGAGCAATGCGTTTTCACTGCGGGTGGTTGTGGGTGCGGGAATAGCTGCAGAGATGTGAACGTAGGGTTAAGAACATTCAAAATTCATTTTCGATCGCAGTGATGAGAAAATTCGAAGGAGCAGGATGGAAACTTTGTTTGCTTATGAATGACATTTGTCAAAACTGAAAATGCTCATACAAACGTTTGTTCAAAAATCTACTAGTGTATGGCCAGCTTTACTCCTTCACTGATGTTGGTGGCCATCTGTGGACCTTAAGCCCTGGTTCACACTGATGTGATTTTGGATGCGTTCCAGATAGGGTTGTCACATCATCCCTTTAATCCAGGACACATATGAATCACACAGGTTCTGAGGCCAATTTAAAGCAGATAAGGCACCAAGTAATTTTAATTACCACTTTAATTAGCCACAGAACCTGTGTAATTAATATGTGTCCTGGATTAAGGGGATGATGTGGCAACCCTAGTTCCAGAGCACAGTGAATCGCATGTCAAGTGAAATATAATGTGTTTCTATGGAGGGTGTTTACATATATGTGGTCCTAAAGACGATGTGATTTGAAAAAGGATCCTGTGAGTATCTGGTGCAATTAGAGTTGCCACCTCATCCCTTTAAACCCAAACACATATGAATTACACAGGTTCTGACACTAATTGAATGCAGATAAGGCACCAAGTGAGTTTAATTACCACCTTAATCAGCCACAGAACCCGTGTAATTAATATGTGTTTGGGTTTAAAGCGATGAGGTGGTAACCCTAGGTGCAATGAGGACGCATTGAAATTCTACAGACACGCAGATGAAGTCGCACTGCCTGTGATCCTTCAGATAGCACTACAAAACTCATTGAAATCCCAACCCATCACCGTGAACCTAGCCATCATCAGAGGTTACTGCATATCACATAGTTGTACACACCAGCTGACAAAGGTACGGACCTGGGCTGACAGGTTTCATTGACAGCATAAGCTGCAGTTACAGCAGATCATCATAGAGATGAATGGGGATCAGCGGACATCATCAAAGTCAATGGCGGATCGTGCGCAGAAAGATCTTTATGGCCCATATTGCCTTGAGACATGACCTACAATATAAACCTTTTCTAATGCAGCTCAATGCAACCTGCGTTTATTTGTGTGTTTGTAACACATGCAGGCAAAATAATACATTATGAAGGGTAGAGTAGAGTTAATAGGGCCAATCTGACCAATATTTGAAAAAGCGTTTTTGGCAATTATATTTATTTTTATTATTTAAACAATATTTTGCATAATAGACTGGTCATCTGTCGCTATACTTGTGATACCAATCAAACTGAAATTACCCACTCTATGTATTTATAAAGGACAGCTGCCATAATAATGTCAACAATTCAAATAAACTCTACTGCCAACGATATCAAGCTGTTTTTATGACTGTAACACATTTGGAATGATTTCCTGGAGCTCAGCAATTGTCTGCACTTAGCGAGCAGTGCTTGGCTGAACAAGGTATAACAATATGGCCTGGTCTCCCTTGTAATAAACATTTCTATTATCAATGGCTTCATGCATGAAAGACAAAGCCCAAAAAAATGCAGTGTTTTCCATATCTGTGTGGGTTCATGCATATCTGCGTGGGTTCATGCACAGATGTCTATTAAAATCGCCCCCAAAGTCACCAAAAGTAGTACTTTTGGGAATCGGTGCGGTGCCACAAAGTCGGCGTCGCACCGATTCGGGTGGTGCCATAGCCATAAATAGCTGCCAATTTGGCATGCGATTTGACATGTCAAATTACATGCCAAATCGGCCCAATGTGAACGTGGGCTAAGGCTCAGTTCACACTGCCACGACTTGAGATCCGACTTGTGAGACCCCAAGTTGTGTGACATGTGAAATCCCATGTTAGTCAATGAGATCTGTCTTAATTATTAGCACTACTGAAGTCGTTCCAAATTTAGAAAAGGTTCCTGTACTACTTCAAGACGACTTCTATCTGACTTATGCCCATAGACTTTAATGAAAGTTGCCTCCAAGTCGGATGCTCGTCTTAATTGATGGATCCGACATTACAGGAAGATTACGCAGGCATTCCCTGAAGTTGCTTCAATGTCGCACTGAAGTCGGACCAAAATTGCCTGGCAAAGTATCACTGTAAGTTGTGTGACTTTCAGGTCGCGGCGGTGTGAACCGAGCCTTAAAGGAAACCTGTGCACTGCCTTGGCCCATTCTGAACATGCTAGTTGGAAGTTTGTCATGAGATACATATCTTGCACAATTAGGCCCCTTTCACACGGAGGTGGACCTTGTTTGGATCAGCAGGGGATCTGTCCAGGATGACAGTTCCGTGTCTGATCTGTTTATGCAGAGTGGACGTGGACCAAGCCTGCTGTGCTCTATGGGCTGTCCAATGTAAATGGACTCCACTGTCCGACTACACATGACTGCCCTCTGATTCGCCTAGACCAGTGGTTCTCAACTTCAGTGCTCAAGTACCCCTGATAGGCCATGTTTTGGGAACTTCCCTTAGAGAAAATAGCTCTTATCAATACCATGTCATTGATATTTATTTAAAGCAGCTTTGCAAAGTAAAAGAAAACCTGATAACATGGCCCGTTGGGGGTACTTGAGGACTGAGGTTGAGAACCACTGGCTTAGACGGAGGGTGATGGATCCATTTCTGTTTTTTCTTTGTGAACTGGATCAGATTGGAGGTAGGTGGGTGTAAACGGACACAAATCTGTTCACCACCAGTCCAAAGGGGTGAATGGACCTTCTGATTAGGTCCACCTGAAAAACTGACAGGTGAACCTGATTGAACCCTTTGTGTTAAAGGGAACTTATGGGAATCAAGTGTTCTTGCCTCATTCTGCCTTTAGCCTAGGTTCACATTGGTGCGGGAATTAAATTGTGCGAGTTCAGCTGAACTCACACCATTTCATTCCTTCATGTCAGTCACGACTTCAGGTGCGATTTCAGAGACATCTATGCGGGTTGCTGCACAGATGTCAATGGAAATCACACAAAGTAGTACAGAAACTACTTTTGAAAATCGGTGCGGTGCCGCAAATGCAGCGTCGTACCGATTCGGACGGTGCCATTGCCGGCAATTTCCGCCGATTTGGCATGCGATCTGACATGTCAAATCGCATACCAAAACGCACCAATGTAAATCAGGGCTCACTTGTGTTCTGGGTCAGTGACTCAGAAAGTACTAAAGCCAGAAACAGCTGGGCAGATAGCACTTTTAGCAGGTGGCTGGTAGCAGTCCAAGTTTTACTCATGACATTTGTCCTATTAGTTGCCAGGTATAATACAATGACCTCCAGCCACCACATATGTAAAACACATGCAACAATTGCATTAAGTCATGTGCTTGTGCAAATAATTCACATTCACTGCAGGTTTCCGTAACATTTACTGTATTTAATATACAAACAATGTTGCACCAATAGTTGTTAAATATTTGCCATTTTCAAGTAATGAGTTATTGATTTTATTATGGACTCCCCACTGATTACTAAGGATGAGTACAATGTTTGATCCCAACTGCTTATGGGCACTCACATTCAATGCACAGCAAGCAAGATGGTAAAGCATTCACCCTTTACGGGTTCTGTAACGCATGATTACAACGCCATTGTTAGCTACAAACGATGAAAGCAGTCCAGTCAAGACACATAAATATGAATGAATTTCATCATTTTTTAAATGTGTGTACCACCCCCCAAAAGGAGATAGCTTAAAGAAGAAGTTTAATTTACAAGTTGTAACTGTATCTTCATACAAGTAAACCATCAGTTAGCACTGCGGGGCTGTGTGATAGATCTGCCGGCTGATAGTGAACATCCACTTTGACTGTAGATAGGGCAAACAGTCCCACAGCGCTGACTGATCATTTACTTTTGTGAATCAACAACTTGTGTATGTGAATGGATTTGCCTGCACCCTGGTATGCTGAATAGAGGCGCCCACCTCTATAGTGCTATTACTGCCAAGGATGAGCCCTGTTATTCAGCCCTCATTATGCATCTGTCTACTTACCAGCAGCATAGTCCGAAAGCTGTGAAGGTAAATTGTCCAACCACGCTGCTTAGCAACCAGGGGATGGATCAGAACCGGACCAAGTGCTACATTCAGTTAGTCCCTTAGCAGAGGTGTAACTAGAACCTTCAGGGCCCCGGTGCAAGAAATTATGAAGGGCCCCCTGACCCCTGGCCAGGGCTCTTACCACTGATCCTGGGGCCCTTTACGCCTATCGTGGGTCCCTTTATTACGGTACTGCAGTGGGGCCCTTTCACAAGTTCTGCAGCAGGCCCCAGTGGGACCAGGGAAGCACACAGGGGCCCTGGGAAAAGCAGAAGACAAGTAAACTGGACAGAGGAAAATGGAGGAGATTGGGTCCTCTAAATGCCACCCCCGCCATCCCTCCTATTCAGGTGTACAAGGGAGGCACATGGGCCCCCTAGACCATGGGGCCCGGTTGCAATTGCAACCCCTGCAACCCCTATCGTTACGCCCCTGTCCCTTAGGGAATTTAACACAGATTTTCAACTTGTAATAATACTTCTTTAAGAAGCTTTAGGGCTCATGCACACTGCACACTGCACAAACAAAAGCTGCTTTTACAGGCATTTGAGCTTTTATTTCTGCTTGAAAAAGTTCATTTTTATTGAGCTTATTTGAGCTCCTTTGAGATCCTTTGAGCTTCTTTGAGCTTTTTTTGAGCATAAGCGTGTTTTGTTTTTTTTCACAAACCCTAATTTTTCCTAATTTTTTTTTTTGTGTGCTTTCAAACTTCTTTGAGCTTTTCTTTTCATGCTCTCTCAGGCTTTTTCCCACGTTTTCAGGCACTTAGGCATCTTTTCTGCTCAAAAGCTCCTCTCAAAACACGAGTTTGGTGGGGTTTTGTTCTGCCTGTAATAGCATGTATGTCTGTAAATGCCTGAAAAAGCCATAGTGTGCATGGACACATTGACTAACAGAGAGGGAAGTTTCCAGGAAGAAAGAATAAGAGCTCGAAAAAGCTCAAAACCCTGTAGAAGCCACTTCTTTGGGCTGCAGTGTGGATGAGCCTGTACAATTACAATACAAAATAATGTATAAACACATTAAATGTAGCCAGGAAATAATGGCCATAGCAACAAATATACTGTGCTTTTTATTTCATGACTCCTATTCATATATCTAACCTAGACGAGCTTCTCATATAACAATGATAAGAACACTAATTAAATGTGTTTAAATAATATACTTCAACAAAGCTTAACAGGTGAGGAAGGAGTCAGCAGACCTCAGAATGTTGATTGCTCACACTGGCTTTCCTTGCACATAGTGTGTTTTTTTTTATAACAGCTCTAATATTACACCATATTTCCTGTATTTGTATATTGTCTATGTTGCTCCTGATTTTATTTAGTTCTGGATGGTGTGGGTAAGGGTTAGATGCTCTGTTGACTATTTGGTAAAAATCTTCTAATAGTGGCACCTGTTTTGGGGAAGGACCATCAAAAGAGGGGAATTCCCCTAATTTGGGGAGAATATCTTTAACTTCCTGTTGTGAGTTTGGGACAGTACATGAACAGGAGTTTCTCCAGTGGTACATAAAATGAACTGGCAGGGGTTTTAACCCTCCGGTACTCTACCCAAAACTGAAAGAAAAAATTTTTGGGATATTCACACACTTTAAAGTGGAACTAAACTATCTCAATCAGCATGAGCTATTTTTAATCCTTATGCTACTAACCTTAGTTAATAAATAGGAAGGTATATCACATTTACTTGTGTGACAGACCCAACTGGGACAGGGGCTTTTGGAGGGGACTGCAGGGTGGCCTCTTGACTACTGACTATTGGCCCTGGCTTTTGAGGGGGCTCTATTCTGGGGAGGTGTGTGCCTGGGGAGCCCTTGGAATGGTCTTGCTTCTGATTTGGGTCCATGTCTCCCCAAAACACACAGATTTGGGGCCTTTGTGCCTAAACCAGCAAAAACTGCTTTAGACTGTGAGACTCTGAGCAGATGTTAATATAATCAGTTCCAAAACAACCTGATGCTGGGGGCTCCTGCTATAATGTGTTTAATGTTAAGTATGTCTATCCCATTGTGTGCCTCCTAGGTGTGAATTTCCATTGTTAAGTGAGTCACCTATTGGTTCTGTCTGTCTGCTCATCTCTTGGAGATGTGATTAATATTGTGTCCACTTTACCTTGTTATCAAATTATTGCGGGGTGTTATATGGTTATGTTAATTAGCTTACGGTTTAATTTGATTATTGTTTATGTTGGCTGTTCCTTGGCTATGTTAATTATCTTACTGTTTACATAATATAATCAGGCCCTTACCTGATCTTGTGTGTGTGGTATATATTCTTTGTGAGTTTACAATAAAGTGTGTTCCAGTTTGCATCTAAGCTGGTGTCGTCTAGTCCTTGGGTACAATATTTAGCTATAATACCTGGTTCCTATTTCCAAACTGGAGAAAGCTATATCTTGACAGAGGCGCCCAAGTTGGGTGCTGGACAGTTCCGTCACTTGTTTTAAACCTTTTTATTTTTTTATTTCTTTCAGTTTCTCCCTGGTTTCTGGCCTAGGCAAATTATGTCATACATCCCAGGAGTCTTTATGGTAAGTTATTTTCCTTCATCTGGGGGAAGGGATACAGGGCTTTCTCAGTTAAGCACACCCTCCTGCTTGCATGCCTGAGCTAACGGTAGACAGATTTCAGGAACTAAATGCTACATGAATCATCTGCCCTTACTCAAAATGGCTATGACTAGATATGCTAGTGGGATTTTTTCAAAGGGATTTGTCAGCAATATCAAGCATGGAGACATGGATGGATGGGTGAGTTTACTTTGCACATTAAAAATGGCTGCATTGGGCCGTACACAGACCAGAACAAGTGTAAATCTCTGGAGGGTTTGACAGGTGTAACAGGTGTTATATGTGAATAGGCCTGGGCCACTCATCTGTCCAAAATCACATTCAACCGCTCAGTTGTGTGGTTACATGTGAACAGCCTCAACAATTGTCATTGATTTGTACAGGCTAAGCAGCCATGACTGATTGCAATCACTCGTGGAAACCACAAGAGGTTTTCACTCTCTCTTGTCAGTGTAAATTAATCCTTAACGTGTATTTTCACCTTTGCAGTCAAATTTGAGTACCCCCCCCCACTATATGTTTGGTATGTGTACCATTTACGTAGCATACATAAAAATTATTTTAAAATTATTTCTTACCTCTTTAGTTGTTTCTTTTGGAGATGTATTATACACACAGAACTCTGTATGGCAGACGGATGTCTCAAGACACACATATTATGTAGAGGTTTTCTTTGTTGATTCCTAAATTCTTTATTAAAATTTTATTAAAAATACATACGATGCATTTACCATGTGTATGGTTTGTATATCACCCCCCCCCATGAGTTTAAACTGACGTTTCCACTTTTATGTGCAATTCCTAAGTAAATGTGACTGTTCTCTCTCACTTTTAGAGAACACCAAAGGTGTTCACTAACGTTAGTCAGTACCGACGAATCGGACATGTTTAGTTACTGTTAAGAACTCCGACAAGTGTACATTGGTGTGTTGACTCGCCAACTTACACTAAAACCTGTCTACTCACCGGGTCCG
>BLSH010438580.1:2644867-2670918 GCA_018402905.1 Glandirana rugosa | reverse complement strand
CTAGCTCGCTAGTTGAACCCATGTTGGTCGTACGACCCAAAATGGATACTAATAGTGATCGCGGACGATATTGGCGATCGTTATTAGTGTCAGAAGAGGGCGGCTCATTACCGAAGGGGGTGACGGGCCCCCTCTTCTGTTACCGGGTTGTCCTCCTTAAGGACGTAGTTGTGACAGACACAACTACCCCCTTAGTTCGATTAAACGAGGCACATACCGACCGGAATTTCTAAAGTTTCGAACCCACAATGTAACATACGTGAATTTTTTTTTTCACGTGTAACGTTCGATAAGACTTGTTATGTCAGACGGATGTCTCAAGACACACATATTATGTAGAGGTTTTCTTTGTTGATTTCTCCATTCTTTATTAAAATTTTAATAAAAATACATACGATGCATTTACCTTGTGTATGGTTTGTATATCACAACCCCCCCCCCCCCATAGTACCCCCCCCCCCCCAACACTATATGTTTGGTATGTGTTCCATTTACGTAGCATACATAAAAATAATTTTAAAATTATTTCTTACCTCTTTAGTTGTTTCTTTTGGAGATGTATTATACACACAGAACTCTGTAGGCAGACTGTATTGTTCAGAATAGCTTGCAATGTGCACTTTTTTTTTTAAGTGCATACAATGTAACACCCAAGCTTTGAAATCTTTAAGGCCAGCCATACACGGAGCAAATTAGCTTGATTCCCCCATCAACACAGACAGTGTTGATGCAGGAATTCCTCCTGTTGGGCCATTGTCTTCTCCCCCGGGCAGTGGGGGAAGCCATTACTCGGCGGGAGAAGACTGTGATTATTGCTAGCGGTTATAGCAGGCGCTAGTGATAATCATAGGTAAAACCCAGCATGCTGGTTGTACCCAAGTTGATCGCTCGATCAACTTAGTGCATTCAGCCTGGCCATACCCAGTTCGAATGTCAGCTGGTTCCTGCTGAACTGGCCGAGATTCAAACTGTGTATGGCCTGCCTAACACTTCTTTACGATAGTTAACACATTTAGTTTACCACTGAAAATGAAGATCTGCCAGCACAGTACAGACAGGGTTAATTATGGTAAACATAACTCCCCCGTCCCTCATTAACATTACCTACATAAGGAAAGATACAGTAAGATTTTTTAGCAAGTAAAAAGGTAAGCTGTAATTTTTAAATACTTTTCCAAAACGGTGCTAACATTAATGGGAACACGTAACAAATGTAAAGTAGGTGTTATTCCAATTTGGCTGCTAAGTGGAAATACACTTTAAAACACTGCTATCTGCGTATTTTTTCCTAATACTCACAAGCATATGTAGTACTCTTTATGGAAACACATACTCTACAATGCCGGAGGGTAAGTACAGTTTTACTATAATTCAAATCACTTCTGTCATTCATATTCCATATACATTCATTCCCCATGAACATTTTAAAGCCATTTGAGAAAAGCTTCTTTTTCACTTAGCAATCATTTTTTCAGGAATGGAAGAAAAAAATGGAAAAATGAATTCACCTCCCCTGGGCGGCACAGGGGATTAACCATTCATTGTCATAACGATTGTCTTTTTTTTTAAGCGTATTCCATTATTTTAAGGTACTGTAGCAAATGATTCTGCCTGCAGCCATGTTGCAAGAGATATCAGCAAATCTGTGCGGAATTAATTCTTTTTACGACGTAAGCCGCATATCCCCCTGCTTATGAATTTAGAAGCTAATTTAACCACAAGGCGATCTCCTGGGCACAGCTACACTTTTGCTGCTCTTGGACTGATGAATAATAATGCAGGGAGTTTAATAATGGTGACGCTAAGAAATAAACTTACCCAATTACAAATGCCCAGTTGCCCACAAGAGTTTTTCATATTGAGACAGCAATACTGTATGCAGAAAGATATGGGAATAGTAATATTTCCCTGTAGCTCTTAGTCTATTTGTTTTAAATATGTTCCTTGGTAAAGGTGGCTGTCATCAAATGATTTATTGAGTGCCTATATTTGAATTCTTAGAAAATCTCCAGGCTATAGCATAATGGCTGACAGTTAAAATGGCTTATTTTACCCTCTAATGTGGCTCAAGGTCCATAGAGCTTGCATCTCTAGGTTCTTGCTTCATCCCTGGTTTTATTACAGGGTACTATGATGTCAACAAAATCTTTGTACTTTGTTATGCAAATTTTGACCACAGGTTTACTGTTTATTGAACCCTAATCTGACCAAAGCCATAATATTTAAACTAAGCACCTGACCTGCATACTGTCCCAACCTAGTCTTTAAAGTTGTTCTAAAGGCTAAAGGTTTGAGGTATCAAAACCTTCTGTGTATAGGAGCCCCCCAACAGTTACCTGAGCCCCATCTCTATCCAGCGATGTGCACGAAAGTGTAGACTCTCTGAGGAGGACTCACTCCTTATTGGAGCCGTTGGCTCCCACTGCTGTCAATAACAGCCAGTGAGCCAATCAGGAGAGGGAGGGAACATGGCCAAACCACTGCTCTGTGTGTGAATAGACACACAGAGCCGCGGCTCATGAGCAAGAGTGCTTGGGTGCCCCCAGAGCAAGCTGCTTGTTCAGGAGGGAGGGGCCAAGAGCGCCAACGGGGGACCCGAGAAGAGGAGGATCGGGGCTTGTCTGTGCAAAACCACCTCACAAAGAAGATAAGTATAACATGTTTGTTATTTAACAAAAAACAAAAACAAGACTTTAATATCACTTTAACTGTTTCCGGACCGCCTACTGCTTATATACTGCAGCAGAGTAGCCCGGCTGCGCAAAATCACGTAGCTGTACGTGATTTTGTGCACGCAATCTAGGGGGCACGCGCGTGCCGCAAGAGTTCCACTCCCACTGTGATTGGACACAACAGGAGCCAATCAGTGGGTCCGGTGGCCGCGATGGCTGCCAGGACCTGCCGATAATTCAGAGGAAAGGCAAAATGGCCTGGTCGAAGGGGGATAAAACTTTCTGGAGCTGAAGTGGTTAATCTAATTTGTAACACTGAAATAACCCTACCTACAGTACACTTGAGTTATCGTAAGCTAGAAGGCCCCAGAAATAACAGCTCCTTTATGGAAACCAACACCATGACTTCGGTGCTCTAAACCCAAAAAACAATTGGAACTAATGGGAAATTTCAGCTTTCTGGTGTGACACAAAAAAACAATACTCAATCAGCGCAAAGAATACCCCTATGTAAACGACTAAACTGCGTGCAATCTCAATGTGCAAATTAGTGCAATAAGTGCAAATGTGCAATATAATAAATTTAGCTGCTGCAAACACTGAAAAAAACGTGTTTCATTTCACATTAATAGAATATATCACCGTGCAGTGCGCTGCTAATATCAGGTTCAATTATTTTATTCAAAGCCTCATAATAATAGTCCAAAATTCATATAGTGAATATCAAACAATTCAAAAAAGGGAAAACTGTAGAAAAAATATATACCTATAAAATATATATATAATAAAAGTTCATATGATCAATTTCAATGGTAGTCCTTTTTTCTTCGCCACATAAAGTGCTTCAAATGCATAGAAAATGACTGTTCTCTCCATCCCCAGTGCGCCTGGCTGCTCCCATCAATCTCTGACCCCTGTTTTACCAGCGGGCCAGATCAAGCATTCCCTCTCTGGTGCAAACCAGAAATCTCTCTGGCGAGCTGGTCCTCTGTCTCTCTTGTATAAGTCTTCAGCTCTCTCTCCCGATCACAACACCATATAAAACAAAATGCGAGATCTAGTGCTCTCTGTATTCATAGGCTGAAGAAGTCATGAATATTGATGTGACCCATACAGGGGGAAGGAGTCTAAGTTACTGACGTCGTCCCGCTCCCATTCCGGTACACAAAGTGTGTACAGAGAGATGTTTTTGCCTGTCAAGTTTGCAGTACTTTAAAGTGCCATGCTTGTGAGTATAGCTTAATTATTTGCACTGGAGAATAAACATATGAATACAGAGAGCACTAGATCTCGCATTTTGTTTTATATGGTGTTCTGATCGGGAGAGAGAGCTGAGGACTTGTACAAGGGAGACAGAGGACCAGCCTGCCCGACAGATTTCTGGTTTGCCCTAGAGAGGGAATGCTTGATCTGGCCCGCTCAGTCACTTAATATGCATTTGAAGCACTTTATGAAATTGATCATATGAACTTTTATTATATATATTTTTTATACTTTTGTTTGCTATTCACTATATGAATTTGGGACTATTATTATGAGGTTTTGAATAAAGTAATTAATGGAGCCTGATATTAACAGCGCAGCACTGCACGGTGATATATTTTTGGTGTGACAGTTGATCGTAACCCACGGCAAAACAAGCAACCATAGGGTGTCCCTGCCCTTACCTAATGTATACAGCAGCTCCTCCCAAGGGTGCTGGCACAGTTTATGGCTGCACTCTCTTTCCACTGAGGAACATATTCCACACTTGAAATGTACATGGAAAACCTATCCTTGCTGGCCTTTTGCTAGCCAATGTAACCCCCAAACACACCTCAAGCTTCTTGGACAATAACACGTACTCCTAGGGTGAAGCACTTTTTTTTTTTTCTCAAAGATCCTCTTGTGTGTCATTTAAGAAGTCATTCCCTCTCTGTGATGCTCAATGTATTAACTCCTCCACCTTATGGAGCCAGCACACCCATCACAGCAGATGACTGCATTTTGACATTTCTAGACATAAACCCTCATGTTTACCAACCAACAGACAGGTTCCCTACCTAAAATACTGCTTACCCCTATTGACTTTGGCACACCAGAGAAGCTACACCTACCACTCATTGGTCAGGTAACCTTGTAAACAAGGACCAGTCATCCCTTTAAAGCATTAGTAGCTCACAAGGTTATTTGACTTTAATTTGCCTGGAGTTGTTCTTTAACATTTGCACCAATGTAGTCATACTGATAACATAGTAAAAGGCTGGAAAACCACTACAAAAAGACATACGTTCCTTTAGGCATGTTTCCAACCCAATGCACACAATCTGTTGCCACGATTGTAATTGCAATGAACAGGTGAGTGCGTGAGTTTATTTTTAACACAGGAAGAAGAGTTTTGTCATTCCCCTAAGAGAGCTACTAATATAAGCAGCCTGGATTTACCTTGGCATTGTCCATGCCATCATGGCAACCCTAGCCGCTTGTGTACATTAATAGACCTCCTTCTGACAAACACAAGAAATAAAAGGAAATTTATCTCTAATGAATATTACAGCCAAGGGCACTAATTATCAGCATAGCAGGATGCCAGTGTTTGATGCCAAAATACATCCTCACATAAATATGCATTTGAAAGCAGAATGGTTGCCTTGATTTGATTAGATTCCAAAATGTAAATGAAAGGGGCTTGTTATCAGAATGAAACAATTTACCTGTTTCCTAGAATTCATAGACTCTTCTGCTGTTACATAAATACAGTCATTTATACCTCATTGTACAATAGCAGCAGGCCACTGACAACATACACAGCTGCAGACCACACAGACTAGAAACCTTTACTGCATCAAACAAGAACTGTAGTACAATAATACGGAAAATACAAAAAAAAGGCATGATGCTGAATGCATAGCTCCCAACTGTCCCTCATTTGGAATCAAATACCTCTATGCCTCTTTCATCTTCAGGGCTCATGCACACAGGGCTTAAAGTGGTTGTAATGGTAGAAGGCTTTTTAATTTCATGCATTAAGATTAAAACCTTCTGTGTGCAGCAGCCCCCCCGTTATACTTACCTGAGTCCGATCTTGGTTTCCTATAGTGGCACACCGAGAAGAGGAGGAGCCACAGGTGCTGACGGGGGCTCCGGAAAGAGGAGGATCGGGTCACTCTGTGCAAAACCATTGCATAGACCAGGTAAGTATGACATGGTTGTTATTTAAAAAAAAAAAAGGTTCATAATCGGGCGGCACAGTAGTGTAGTGGATAGCACTTTTGCCTAGCAGCAAAAGGGTCGCTGGTTCGAATCCAGACCACAACACTACCTGCCTGGAGTTTGCATGTTCTCCCTGTACCTGCGTGGGTTTTCTCCTACACTCCAAAGACATGATGGTAGGTATGATCCTGTCTAAAATTGCCCCTAGTATGTGTATGTATGCATGTGAGTTAGGGACCTTAGATTGTAAGCTCCTTGAGGGTAGGGACTGATGTGAATGCACAATGTATATGTAAAGCGCTGCGTAAATTGACGGCGCTATATAAGTACCTGAAATAAATAAATAAAATAAATAAATAATCACTTTAAAAAACACCTCTTTTACAGACTTTTTTTTTGTGTGTGGGGGGGGGCTTCAGCCTGTAAAAGCAGCTCTATGTTAGCCTATATGTCCATGCACACATAAGCTTTTACTGATGTATTAGAAAAGGAGTGTTTACAGGCTGAAAAAAGCCCCATCACCATCAACAGCACATTCAGGAGGCCACTACTAGAGGCCAACACAGCTACATATCATATGCTTATAATACGTTGGTCTATGGCAGGGATATGCAATTAGCGAACCTCCAGTTGTTGCAGAACTACAAGTCCCATGAGGCATAGCAAGACTCTGACAGGCACAAGCATGACACCCAGAGGCAGAGGCATGATGGGACTTGTAGTTTTGCAACAGCTGGAGGTCCACTAATTGCTTATCCCTGGTCTATGGCATGTACCGTTCAATGTGTTTTCTTTTTTTTTCCTGTAGTTGTATCATTTTCATGCTTTATAAAACAAAAGGGGAAAAGTCTCTACAGGAATGGTTTACATTTCCAGCAACAAAGATTCCATCAATCTGTTTACCTGCCTCCAGTCAATGTACTGCAGACAGAATATATACAATCTACATTCACAACATTGAATCCAATAAGCACTCTTTAAGGAAAGAGTTTAATATCTCAGCACCTTCAGCAATGCAGCCCTAGGTGTCATAACCCAATGATCATTTATCAATTCATGATGTAAAATTGCTATGGAAACAACAAAAAACCCTGTTGATTTACATAAGATGAGCACGTTATGCAGAATATGAAGATTCTTTGATATTGTAGACATGGAGGAAGGCACTGCCGTGGGTTCATAAGACAAAACTTCATATATGATGCCTGGAGGGATGTCCAAAGGTGCCAAACAGGATAAAGAACACAGATTTCTATATTAACCATGAGGGTAAAGGACATAATATTTGACCTGGCTTATTAAACTGGGAATACAAGTGAGATGAGGCTAAGAGAGGACATTGGTGGTGTTGGAAAGAGAGCTTAAAGCGACACTAAATCCTGGTTTGAAGAAATAAAATCTATTCAAGATATATATACGTATCCTTAACTCAGAAAAGTATATTCTATTGCTCTCAGCCTCCTCCAAATTCCATTTTTGCTGCTGTGATTCAAATGCCTCTTAGAGGATGTCTATGTTCTCTATGGTCCCACTGTATGTAAAAACATAGCTACCATCTCTTGCTTGCTCAGGAGATGAACTATGGACATTTTGGAGAAAAAGGATATTGTATATGTATAGTGTCACTTTAATGCCAAAATGTACTTTCTATTTTTATAGGATAGTCAAAGTCAGGGAACAGGAAAGGTTACCCTTGTATAAGTTTTACTGTTTTATTTGCTTTATTAGTACTCTCTTGCAGTTCCATGTTGTCTTTCCATGGCACATCCCGAAGATCAGAACTCCAGCAATTCCAGCACAGTCACATCTACTTTACTCTTATCAGTAACGCTCATGCTTCATGATGATTTGGGGCTGTGATGGAGACAGTGAGACTTTTACAAAGGTAACATATTCTGCTCCCGGACATTAACTAACCTATAAAAATGGGGGGTATAAATGGACTTTACAGAAATAGTCTACGGGATGGGATGATCGGCACTCAGGAGGACATCTAAAATAGTATTTCTTTATTAAGTAAATGTACAAAGCTGTAAAACAGCTTTGTACATGTACACAGAAAGGAGGGTGTTTAGAAAAACCCCCAGAAATGAAATGGTACTTTAATGGTGTCGGTCAAAACCCACAACAGCATTTTATTGATACATAGTAAAATATACCCACTCGGGTTACTGATAGCACATCATAATACAATCAACATTTACAACCCCAGATACCCCAGATGAGATGTGTGTTGCAGCGTGGCGTCCCAAGAAACAAAGGGGTACCACCTCAGAAGGAAGGGACAGAAAAATCTATTAATATGCAATAAATGTATATCCCGCACTAAGAGGAGGGAGGGATAGTGGCCCAATCCCCTTGATGGAACTTTATTTGATCAGTCACCAAAAAGAAGGAGAATACTCCTATTCACTCCCGAGCACAGGAACATACACTCTCCCCCAGCGTGGGCAGATCTCTGCTAGCAGTGTATGTTCCTGTGCTCAGGAGTGAATAGGAGTATTCTCCTTCTTTTTGGTGACTGATCAAATAAAGTTCCATTAAGGGGATTGGGCCACTATCCCTCCCTCCTCTTAGTGTAGGATATACATTTATTGCATATTAATAGATTTTTCTGCCCTTTCCTTCTGAGGTGGTACCCCTTTGTTTCTTGTGACGCCGTGCTGCAACACACATCTCACTGAGGAGACACATATTTTCTGACACTATTCTTTCCCTCTTCCGGCTCTGTGGTCACTGCGGGAACATACCCATTATTTATGCTTAAGATGTGTGCATTGACGGGCCGTCAATAGGTGCAACAACAAAGCTATTATAGGGAGCTCAGCATCTCTCTTTTTCCCCCTGTGTGTGGACAAATCCATCTCTGATATTTCAGCACAAAAAGGGATTACATACCCCAAAAATGTTTTTCTCCTGTTTCCCATGAGGAAGCCTTACAAGGCGAAACACGTTGGGTTTTGACATAACAACAGCTGCACCCTGTACTCCCACCCTATTCTCACCTAAATTGGACCTATTGGGCAGCAAATGTGCCATCTGTTTTTTTAGGGAGATCTAACATCCTTTTTTGGGTGTATATTTATTTTGGGTATCTGGGGTTGTAAATGTTGATTGTATTATGATGTCCTATCAGTAACCTGAGTGGGTATATTTTACTATGTATCAATAAAATGCTTTCTTTTATATGAACATTTGTGTTAGGATCTATTTTTCCAGAGTTGGGGTTTTGACCAACACCATTAAAGTCCCATTTCATTTCTGGGGGTTTCTCTAAACCCCCTCCTTTCTGTGTATATCCTACAAGGGATGAGGTGTCAGCCTGAAGTATTAGCCTTTGTCTCTTATATTGTTTTATAGCTTTGTACATGTACTTAATAAAGGAATACTATTTTGGATGTCATCCTGAGTGCTGACCATCCCTTTCCTTATTCTGGTACATTGGAGCTGTCCGCAGCCTCAAGGTCTGAGCAGCGGTCGAAGCTTTTATGTGGGAAGGTTGCAGCACCTATACACCGGTTTTCTTACAGAAAAAAAACTTGTCATTAGAATAATCCATAAGTTGCCATGTCTAATCTCCTTCCAAAGCTACTAGGTAACTGACTCTCATGCTGATGCTAAAGTTTCCTCCAGGTACCCTGGTTTCCTTCCCACACTCTAAAGGTATGCTGCTAGGTCCATTGACTTTTGTATAAACTGGCCCCAGTGTGTGTGCACAGATTAGTTATGCTCATGTCTTATACTATTCTGCATGCAAGTCCAAACCTGAGCAATTGGGAAGGGTCGAGAAAAGACCTGGTGACCTACCCCATGAAAAAAATACATCAAACTATGGAAAAGGCTTCCAAGCATATCAGACATGGTATGATGAGAGCTGGCTCATAGGATCACAGAGAGTCAGATCGGATGAACCAATATACAGTATCTCACAAAAGTGAGTACACCCATCACATTTTTGTAAATATTTTATTCTATCTTTTCATGTGACAACACTGAAGAAATGACACTTTGCTACAATGTAAAGTAGTGAGTGTACAGCTTGTATAACAGTGTAAATTTGCTGTCCCCTCAAAATAACTCAACACACAACCATTAATGTTTAAACCGCTGGGGAAAAAAAGTGAGTACACCCCTAAGTGAAAATGTCCAAATTGGACCAAAAGTGTTAATATTTTGTGTGGTCACCATTATTTTCCAGCACTGCCTTAACCCTCTTGGACATGGAGTTAACCAGAGCTTGCCACAGATTGCCACTGGAGACCTCGTCCACTCCTCCATGATGACATCACAGAGCTGGTGGATGTTAGAGACCTTGCACTCCTGCACCTTCCATTTGAGGATGCCCCACAGATGCTCAATAGGGTCTAGGTCTGGAGACATGCTTGGCCAGTCCATCACCTTCACCCTCAGTTTCTTTAGCAAGGCAGTGGTCATCTTGGAGGTGTGTTTGGGATCATTATCATGTTGAAAAACTGCTCTGCAGCCCAGTCTCCGAATGCTCTGCTTCAGTATGTCACAGTACATGTTGGCATTCATGGTTCCCTCAATGAACTGTAACTCCCCAGTGCCGGCAGCACTCATGCAGCCCCAAACCATGACACTCCCACCACCATGCTTGACTGTAGGCAAGACACACTTGTCTTTGTACTCCTCACCTGGTTGCTGCGGGCTTTCTTGTGCATCATCTTTAGAAGAGGCTTCCTTCTGGGACGACAGCCACGCAGACTGATTTGATTCAGTGTGAGGCGTATGGTCTGAGCATTGACAGGCTGACCCCCACCCCTTCAACCTCTGCAGCAATGTTAAAATGACAAATGAGCTGCGCTAAAAATTAGTCCAAATAAACTCAAGAGTTATTAAATAATAATCCTGGAATAGTCTTCTTATTCAAGGAAAATGAAAGCGTGTGAATCCATCACCATGTAAAAAACACCTTAGAGAATGTGTGCTTACTGGATCCAAATGACCCTTTATTACAGAGGGTCTAACACGCTTGTGAATAAGCCCCACTCCCGCATCCGCTGTTCTCAGGATCGCCGAGATGACACTTCACCAGCATGGAGTCTGTATGCACCAATTAGTATGTAAAGAAGCACAAAAGGTCGCCAATAGTGCAGTTAAACCAAAGGCGTTTATTTACCAAGCATCCAAACAGGTCATACAGCATCCCAAAGAGACAGTAATGGATGAAAAAAACAATCCGCGGTGATCAAATGTATACTCACTCAACTGGTTTCGTCCTATCGAACTTCTTCCCGAGGCAATGCTGGCAGCACTTATACGTCTATTTCCCAAAGACAACCTCTGGATATTACGCTGAGTATGTGCACAATTTCTTTGGTCAACCATGGCGAGGCCTGTTCTGAGTGGAACCTGTCCTGTTAAACCTCTGTATGGTCTTGGCCACCGTGCTGCAGCTCAGTTTCAGTGTCTTGGCAATCTTCTTATAGCCCAGGCCATCTTTACGTAAAGCAACAATTCTTTTTTACAGATCTTCAGAGATGAGGTGAGGTGCCAAGTTGTACATCCAGTGACGAGTATGAGAGAGTGAGAGTGATAACACCAAATTTAACACACCTGCTCCCCATTCACACCTGAGACCTTGTAACACTTAACGAGTCACGTGACACCGGGGAGGGAAAATTGGGCCCAATTTGGACATTTTCATTTAGGGGTGTACTCACTTTTGTTGCCAGGGGTTTAGACATTAATGGCTGTGTGTTGAGTTATTTTGAGGGGACAGCAAATTTACACTGTTATACAAGCTGTACACTCACTACTTTACATTGTAGCAAAGTGTCATTTCTTCAGTGTTGTCACATGAAAATATATAATAAAATATTTACAAAAATGTGAGGGGTGTACTCACTTTTGTAAGATACTGTATATTAATAAATACATATATAAATACATGCTGATGCTTTAGCTATACTAACAACAACAAAGAAAGCGCACTGAATAGTCACCAAAAGCTGGCATGGGAGGAGTATGTTCATGGCACAGGATATCAATAATTATGTACAAAGCTGACTTGTTTTGAGGTCTGTGACATCGAGGTGAGGTGACATCATAATTATTTTTATGCAAGATCCCGGGAATGATGAGGATCCAAATTTTAGGAAGGATTTTGACAACACCCTCCTCTTTAGTGCAGAAACCAGGGGTAAAAAAAAACGTATGTTCCTAAATTATCTCTGCAGGTTTTTCTTTGGGGAGGGGGGAAGGGATAAGGTTTACTTTTTTTTATAGGAGGCTGGGCAATAAAGGATATAATTTACTTATTTGCTTCCTTGTTTCTAATCATTGGTGGGAGAGCGTTCCAGGTAACTGCATTGTGTGCGATGACTGGTCTGTTAGGACCTCAAAGAAGCATGACATTTCCTGAGGTGAGCTTCATTTCTTGCTACAGACCTAAAAAGGTTGGAATAATTTATCTGCATGGAAAATCAAATGTTCAAGAGTAGTGTGCCTACTTGGAATTGAATTCTGTGATTCCCTATTCATCAGCATCTTCCAGAAGAAATGGCCCATATTCCACACACAGATGCTTCCTAGAAAGTACTACGCATTCTAGCATGCCCTATTTTTTGCTATATCCATGAAGTCACCGTCTGGCTGATTTAAAATTAATCCCCAGCTCATGTGCATTAGGAAAAGCCCGTTATTTCATAAAATATTGTGACTAGTTGAATATTTGCATAAATATCCGTGTAGGCTGAAGGTGATTATTATGGGCATTGGTTTATTTAGTTTAATGACCTCTTACAGGAACAGTATGTTAACATGTGACCAATCCCTAACAGTCTACTATGTACTTAGAATTGGGTTAGTTCTAGGTAATCGATCACATTCGGGTTAAGGGTTAGGTGGTTAGAGTTAAAATGTAGGTCTAGAGTTAAAATGTATGGACAAGGTTGAGGATTGGGGTTCTTCTGCCCTACAGCATTGGAATCCCAATCAGAACACCACTTTACATGTTCTCCCTGTACTTGCATAGGTTTCCTTCAACATTCCAAAGACAAACTGGCTGGTTAATTGGGCTCCTTTACATATTAGCCTTATTTTATTTTACATATACATTGTACATTCACATCAGTCCCTGCCCTCAAGGAGCTTACAATCTAAGGTCCCCAACTCACGCTCATATATACATATATATTAGGGCCAATCTAGACAGGAACAAATTAACCTACCAGCATGTCTTTGGAGTGTGGGAGGAAACCGGAGTACCCGGAGGAAACCCACGCAGGTACAGGCAGAACATGCAAACTCCAGCCAGGTAGTCTCATGGTTGAGATTTGAACCAGTGATTCTTTTACTGCTAGGCAAAAGTGCCAACCACTATACCACTGTGCTGCCTTAATGTGCATACATGTGAGATAGGGACCTTAGACTGTTCCTTGATGGCAGAGACTGATGTAAATGTGCAATGTGTAAATTATTGTTGCTATATAAATGCCTTTATATATATAAAATGTCTGGTGTGTCCTCTGTTTTGTTTTATAGTTTTTCAGTGTGTCCAGACTTCCCCAGTCTAATGAGGGCAGCAAGGCAAGACTTACCCATGAAAGCCAGGGTGGACATATCTACTGGTATTTCTGGGGTTACTCTCAAGAGCAGGAGATGTTGCGTTTGCTGTTACTTATAGATTTCAAACATCCTTTACTCTTTCCAAAAAATAAAAAAAATCAGGAGCATATTAGGGTGAAAGCTGCCAGTAACACTCTTCCAGCAGAAAGTCGGGATTTGCGTAGGGCCAAGTATGCCCAGCAGTGACAAGGTTCAGGCCTTAAGATAGTTTGCGTAGTCTAGAAACAGTACATTGTGGGAAGCAAGGGAAGCATGTAAATGAAAAGCCAAATGGGTTCTGATCATACCATGGTGACCAGGAAGTCCTATTTCATGACAATTTTTTTTTTTACTATCATTCTTTTCCACATTGGTGTAGCACTGACCTATTATATAGGACTATACAGAGAAAATAGAGACATTTTCATCAGCTAAACGGATGATAATTGAGTGATTTTCTAGAAATAGTTGTCTTGTACGGATAGGTCCTCTTCAGCATTAATCTTTTAAAAAATATGCTGACAGATCTTCGGTCCTCCATTCATTATTTAGACTTAATGAATGATGTTACTTTTGCTTTCTTTAGACCATGTCGCAACACAATTTATCATAAGGGAAACCGTAGAACAGGGCGATAGTGGTGGGTGGCTTGTGTCTTCAAATTTCAGATGTTATGTGCAGATATTTGCATAATGATTATTAGGACCATATTTTCACATTTATCAGTGTTTATGTAATGCGTGTGGGCATGAGGCACTGGATCCTGGATTTCAACAGGGATGCATGGTTCATTTCTTATAAATCAGTGCAATGAGCCGGGTTAAAGCGGTAGTAAACCCATGCATTTAACAGGTTAAAAACCAGTCACATTTCCGACACGTGCCGGAAATGTAACACTCCCATTGGTTGTGCTCTAAACCAAACTGTCAAACCATTGGTGTCATAGCTGATCACATGTGCAGCATCATGGCAGTTGTAGATTAGACAGAGGCCAAGATGGCAGCTTCCTTGGCTGAAAATGATAGGAGGGTTTACTACCACTTTAAGCAGATCCTGTGCACACAAGGTCTTAAAGCGGTTGTATACCCAATTTTGTTTACTTTTACCTACAGGTAAGCCTATAATAAGGCTTACCTGTAGGTAAAATGAATATCTCCTAAACCTGCTGGCATCTCCAATCAGCATTTCTTGGGAGAGTGCATGTGATCAGCACAGGGCCAATCAGCACTGTCCAGACAGCCTCATTTGACAATCAGGGGAGAATGAAACCTCCTACAAGTTTGACCAGACACTGATAGAAGTCACAAGACTGCTCTAACTGCTGATTAAAAAAAGGTATTTAGCAGTTTATATTTACTAAAACGATTCCATTTCCATGTTCTGCGTACTGTGGGAGACCAGATATAGTGAATGCAGGGTCCTTGGTTTAGTAACAATTTAACCAGCCTTTCTAATGTAACATTGAAAACACATTACATTTTATTTAATGCTATCATCCTGTATTAGTTACAGCTCCCATTCCTTTATTTTTTGTGAAATGGTCCAGTTTCTTGGATCCCAGTTTGGACATAGTTTAGTGAAAATTGTTGTTACAGTGGAATGCAGTTATCGTTGGACTACTTTGGTGGAGTTTGGGTACAGCAGAGTGACACAACACAGCATTTAAAGGTCAAGCAAGTTGATCTCTGCAATAAGCAGCCCTTATTGTTTCAATCCTCTAAATTTCACGTCAGGCTTAATATAAATTACTAATTTAAATTTGGGTTTATTTAAGCGTTATACTTTTTTATTAAGCTTGACATTGCTTCTGTCAGTTCTCCTTTATATCTTCTAGTGTCATTCATTTTTCCAGTGTCATTCATGTCTACACAAGAAACCTTAACTACATAGTACCTTAGTAAAAAGTGCTATGAAAATCTACTTTTAATAATTATTTTTTTTTACTTTGACTGTTCCAATTGCATTTTTCTTTGCTTACAATTTAAACAATATTAGCGTCACAGGCTTTTGAGTCATGTAGCTACTGGACTTCAAGTTTAACACAAATTCATCATTTTGTACAAAACGGATGTCCTAGAGGTCTTTCCCTGGCATTTCAATGTAACTTTAGACCTTTTACAGAAATTTAATTAGAAATGTCTTATAAAAGAAGAACCTTTTAAAAAGCAGTTCTGCTATTTTTCCATTCACTCCTTTTCATTTTCTAAAGAGAATGTATGGTCTTATTTTATATCATTTTCTTTATTTATTGAAAATATTTTCATTTCATTTTAATTAGGTTAATAGAAAATAATACATATGAATGTTCATATTTACCACTTCCAGCCAACAGGTTACAAGTTATATGTTTTCTTTAGCAGGTACACATCCCCTCTCTAGATTCTGGTGTAGGCCACCAACACATATACTGGTAATGCTGGGTTTAATTATTGAAAAGCACAACAACTGCTGCACACCGAGTGCCATGGATGTGTTTTGTAAAAAATGATAATTGGTAAATACACTTTTTTTTTTGCAAACAGCTAAAACATCAATTTCAAATCTTTTCAACTATAGATATTGTGCTTATTTTTGTCTTACTTTGTGCACTGACAAAGAAATATTTGAACCGTGAATTCCACTGCCCGTAAATTCTATTGACAGATTTAAAAGGGATTTCTTAATAAAACAAAAGAGCACTGTGCCTAAAAATGAATGGTTTGGCAGCTTGAGTGAAGCTTGGTTTGAATGAATGAAAGTTAATCTTGTCCTTGTTAAAGACTTAAAAATTGTCGCAAGGCATATTTGTTGTTATTTTGTTAAAGGGAAGCTATTGTGGTCAATTTTTACATTATTTTTAAATTCTATGTTCCTTAAATGTCTATTGGCAGATTTAAAAAAGAGCACTTTACCTAAATATTAATGATTTGGTAGCTTGAGTGAGGCTCGATTTGATGGTATGAGGGTTAACTTTGTCCCTGTTAGACACTTATAAAATTGTGAAAGGAATGCTTGTTATAAAAGCCTTCACTGGACCCAACCAATCCTAACAACCTACGCCCCATCTCCTTGCTCCCCTTTTTATCCAAACTCCTTGAACGTTTAGTCTACAACCGACTGAGCATGCACCTTGCTAAGAATAACCTTCTTGAACCCCTTCAGTCTGGATTTCATCCTCAACACTCCACAGAAACTGCTCTTCTAAAACTAACAAACGATCTAACAGCCAAAAGCAATGGACACTATTCTGTACTCCTACTCTTGGACCTTTCTGCTGCCTTTGATACAGTTGACCACCCCCTCCTCCTCCAAAAACTCCTTGCCACTGGTCTCTGTGACTGTACTCTTCGATGGTTCTCTTCCTACTTATCAAATTGCACCTTTAGCATTACTTACAACTCTACTTCCCCCTCTCCTCTTCCTTTCTCCGTTGGGGTCCTCCAAGGCTCTGTTCTCGGGCTGCTCCTATTTTCAATCTACACCTCCTCCCTGGGTCAGCTGATAGCCTCCCATGGCTTCCAATACCATCTGTATGCTGATGACACCCAAATCTACCTCTCTACCCCTCAGCTCACTCCCTCAGTCACCTCACGTATCACTAATTTACTAAAAGATATATCAGTCTGGATGTCACACCACTTACTCAAACTTAATCTATCCAAAACCGAACTTATCATTTTTCCTCCACCACGTGCCCCTTCCCCCAATCTCTCAGTCATAATCGATGGCACAACTATCAGCCCATCCCCACATGCCAAGGTCCTAGGCGTAGTCCTGGACTCTGAACTCTCCTTTAAGCCCCACATCCAATCACTGTCCAAATCCTGCCGCCTTAGCCTTTGCAACATCTCAAAAATACACTCCTTTCTAACCAATGACACAACAAAGCTCTTAATTCACTCTCTGGTCATCTCTCGCCAACTCCCTTCTCATTGGCTTACCTCTACATAGGCTATCCCCCATTCAATCCATCATGAATGCTGCTGCCAGACTCATCCACCTTACCAATCGCTCTGTGTCTGCTACTCCCCTCTGTCAATCCCTCCACTGGCTCCCGCTTACCCAACAAATTCAATTCACAATACTCACAACAACCTACAAAGCCATCCACAATTTAACCCCCAGCTACATCACTAACCTGGTCTCAAAATACCAACCTAATCATTCTCTTCGTTTCTCTCAAGACCTCCTGCTCTCTAGCTCCCTCGTCACCTCCTCCTTTGCTCGCCTCCTAGACTTTTCCAGAGCCTCTCCAATCCCATGGAACTCCTTACCCCAACCTGTCCAAGTATCTCCTACTCTGCTAACTTTTAGACGATCCCTGAAAACCCTCCTCTTCAGAGAAGCTTATTTTACCCACACCTAACAAATGTATATTCATTTTCTTCATCAGTTCATCCCCCACAGTTATTACCTTTTGTTTCACTTGACCCTCCCTTCTAGATTGTAAGTTCTAACGAGCAGGGCCCTCCGATTCCTCCTGTATTGTATTGTAACTGTACTGTCTGCCCTCATATTGTAAAGCGCTGCGCGAAATGTTGGCACTATATAAATCCTGTATAATAATAATAATTGTTTTTTAAAGCTATAATGATCATTTATTTATATATATATATATATATATATATATATATTATTCTCATTTTACATTTTTTTTATACATGTAAGTTATAAACAGTTGTTTACATGCGGTCTTTGTTTACAAATAAACGTCATACATGATAAAGGATTTCCAAAGTACTGTAGGCTATCTAAGGAGTCTTTGCAATAGTAATTATTTAGATTGTATTTTTATTCCTGCTTATAATACATAAATAAACGTACATCCTAAAAGTAATTTGAAAATAAAATTAAGGGATTAAAGTGTATCTAAAACATAACAATAAGGCCTCATACACACGGACGTTTTTTGACGCCGGCGTTTTCTGGCGTTTTTTGCAGCTCTCCATGTTAGTCAATGGCCCCATAAAAACGTCGGCGTTTCTGAGCTGTAGGTGGCGTCGGCGTTAGTGAGCAGAACCCATGGCCATCGCGTTCTGAGGCTGTAACATTTTGACGTTTTTTGACGCTGACGCCACAATATGCCAAGAAACGCCAACATATGCCACCATATGCCACCTATTATTATACCGGCGTTTTCCGGCGTTTTTTGACGCCGACGTTTTTAGGTTGAAAAATAGCAGAGGGATGATTTTGTTTTAAAAAACGCCTATTGACGCCTATTGACACCGACGCTCACTAACGCCGAAAAACGTCAATACATAACGCCGAAAAACGTCGGGCCCGACGTTTGGTTTATTTTTTTATATACGCCCGTGTGTATGAGGCCTTAATGTTTCTTTTACATTTACTCCATTTTGGTCTGTTAAATATATTATTGAAAATGTTTGTTAAATATGACCATTAAATGCAGAAAAGGAAATACAATTTACTGGTTGTGTTAGAGTTGTCCCGTACCCTGTGCAAACTTCCTGTGTTATCTCAAGGAGTCCTTCCAGTTCCTATGTTGCTCTACAGAACAATTCATCTCTATGCTGTGTAGATGGGGTGGGGGGGGGGGGGGGGCTGGTGAGAGGAGAGTAATGGGTGAAATCCAGTAATTTAACTACAGATACAGTTAATGGGCAGGGCTGACACCAAGTCATTCGATTTCAGTCTACAAATGTTCTGTTGTGCTGTTAGAAAAGTATGAGCTGAATGCATTTCTGGAAGATCTGTAGGTATTTTTGCACTTGCATAGTATTTAAAGCAATACAACATGAAGATACGTGCAAAGATGTACTGTGTGTTTTTTCTTCTCTGACATACACTTTAAGAAGAAAAGCAAGGTTTGCTGCTTTGCAATTTTTTGACCTAGGTCCTAGCATATTAGATCCCTTCATAAATCCAGGCCTGACTGTTTACAACACTGAGACCAGGTGGAATATTCGACTTTGTGTCCTCAAGCTAAGTAAACATCACAATGATAAATTCCTATAATTACATATTTTCTTTTGGCTGAAGTTTTGTGTAAGCTTTACCAGTCAGGGACATAGTAAAATATCCTGTCCTATCTAAAATTATTGCACCTTTCCCCATTATTCATTGCCTATCGTGTCTCCATTTAATCCCCCTTCACGATATATCTTCATTTGGTCTGCCTGGGCAAGAGTGCATCAAATGTGATAGAGAGTTTCTCTCTATAGCGTCATTTCCATCTTGGCTTTTATTAATCCAATCTATTAAATTGCCAAGCAGGTATCTCAAAGTCGCAAAGACAAGATTTGCAAAAACAATAACCTCTGAATGCATTTGTGCTAATAAGAAAAGATCTTGTTACCCATCGTTAAACTCATAGTGATCTATTAGTATCCTTACTTCATTTTCAAATCTAGTTTGCAAAAAAATGACATTTGTAAATTTGCCGCTATGGGCAACAGGAAATTATCTTCTTAGAACGCCTTTGGTACAAACCCCTAAATCCTCCTAGAGGAGGTTGGAGACAAATGAAGCGTAGACTAAAAGATAAATCTGCACAAATGGTTTTACAGCACAGAAAATAGGTTGAATTGGTAGAACACCTTTTTTGCATTGATTGTTTTGCCACTTTGTAGTGAACACATAATTTGATTTAAATTCTGTAGTCGTGTAGTTCTCCCAATTTATCATAAGGTGAGTTATTTCTATGCTCTGCAGGCATATTTCACAGAGCTTAGCACAAGGTACCTGGTTATGTCCTGAAGCCGTACTGATGTGTAACGTTCTCATTCTCTCTTTGCTGTGTTGCCAATCAAATTCAAAGCTCTAATGCACTTTTCAATCTCAAAGGTGGCCAAGACACTTTCTCAGCACAGAGGCTTAAAGAAAGGAGTGATTAAAGATCACAAAAGATACTGTTAGTGGACCCTCAGTGCCTATAAACATTAGATTTTATTGATACATTGAATAAAAATTGTACAAAACCAATGGTGCAATTGATAAAAATATGACAACGTTGTCAAAAAACTATCCTGGATGATGCCGGTCACCACATACATACAACCATCACACATACGGCTCATGAGCCACCACATAGAACCCCACAGAAGTGGAAGGTAATAGGACCGACTGGGGACATAAACGGTGATAGGGTAACACAGTAAGGGTGGGTTCGCATATGAACCGCATGCGGCTCCCAGTAGGGGTCCGGTGCGTCCTGGTTCACTGTTTCAGGTCCGATTTCAGCCCGAATTTTGGGCTGAATTCGGACCTGAAACGGACCAAAAGTCGCACAGCGTTTTTGTGAAAAACGCACCGGACCTGCTGCGGAGATATGTAAACCAGCTCCATAGAGAGCCGGTCAAAATCTCCTGCTATTGCGAATTGGGTGCGGGGAACCCACAACCAATTCCCAATGGTGTGAACCCAGCCTTAACCATCAATGTTCAAATTGTGGGATCAGATAGAGTGAACCAGTGGAATGATCGGGACAGCAAGGCGTGCATCAGAATAAACGTGGGGAGGAAGCCAAGAGTGCAAGGAGTGTCACTGTGTGTACCGATGGGGGCAAGACCATCCAGCCTGCTTGCCAACCATCGTTCACCACTCACTGTAGTATGCAGACAGGATGGAGGAGCAAAAGCCAGGGTCTATCAGTCCCATGTGTTTTTTGGCAGTCCGAACTTATAAAACTCTGTATATCTACACTTTGGGTGAACTTGAAAGCAGGCTAACCTAGACCTAATGTGGAGGGAGGGAGTCATTAAAGACTCTTCACTCCCCCCCAAATATTGCCATACTAAGGACCGGGAATAAAGAACATCTCCATAATGGATAAAGCTATGGTATAATTATCCCAACATAGGGATTAAAGTAATCTACACACATAGAGGGGATGCAACATCCCATTCAGCCACCATGGGACAGGGTTGAACATCAGTTATAGATCTAAAAATATGGAGAGATTAAACTCCGTATTTAACTCCTTGGAGGTCATAGAATCCAAAACATAAATCTACATTTTTTCTTTCCTCAAAATAATCCAATTGAAATCCCCCCTTCTCAAGGGCAAATCCAGGACATATATGCCCTTGACCTTGAGGCTTGAGGGGTCCTTTCGGTGGAATTCATTGAAGTGAATAGCCAGTGGCTTGTCATCGACCTCCTGAGGCGGTTCCTGTATTACTTCAAGGCGACTTCTGTCCGACTTGTGGCCATAGAATTCAATGGGAGTCGCCTCCAAGTCAGATCCCCCATCTATATTGAAGCGAGTTTACAGGAAATAGAAAAGCAAATTACCCTGGCAACAGCCTCCCTCCCTTCTCTGATTGGCCACAGGCAAAGTCCCCTGCCATTGAGGTCCCTTTGAGTCGCGTTGTAAGTCGCCCAAAGTCATGCAAAGCCGTGCTGAAGTTGCACTGAAGCCGCACTGAAGTTGCATTCAAATCACCTTAAAAGTGCCTGAAGCCGGATACGTGTAGTGTGAACCGGCTCTAAAATTAGTAGGGTTGATGGTGGATCTTAATACTACCCTTCCAAAATATGTTACATCCTTTAAAACGACTAAAAAGAAAATTCCAGAATGCACAAGAACCTTTATAATTACCAAAAAAAAGTCGGGATATTTGCTGTAAAATGACAGATGGAGTTAAAGCTTCATATTGAAATGGCTGAACTTTGCTTATTATAATCTATAAATAACTGTGGGATGATGCTTATGAACCTAAATGACTCAATAATTTGTAGCTTTGCATGCTAATTCAGATGATTAAAGAGAATGAAATGCCTTGCTGTCTGGGTGTTAGATCAAGCCCAGTTTATGCATCAATCGATTAACCTATATACAGTGAATTTCCAAGCATTAAGATATCAATAATGAAGAAAAAGCATATACTAGTAAATATATGCTTAAGTACAGTTCTAACTCTCAGGTATTAGTAGATGGTATTGATCAGGAAACGTGTTTGTTAATTATCTGTAATGCAAACACTGGTTGTAATCAATACAACGTTCTTCAGTCTCTTTAAGTCTACATTAATTAACATGCAAAGGATATTACTTTATCAAAATCATTGGCATACTTTAGAGAGGGGGGGATACATGTCAATTAAGGAATGGCGTTACAGCATATGGTGATGCAAGTGTGAGCAGTAAGCTATAGAACTAAGAAACATCAAGGTATTAAGTCCATAGTCTTTGCTCCATCTCGTAGCTAGTAGGGCTATAATGAGCACTGTTCTCCATATAGAAAATATGCATTCTATATATAGGGCAAGGGAGTAACTATAGCCATAGTAAACCATGAGACTGCTATGGGGACCAGCAGCTTTGGGACATAACAATTTCACATAAAAATGTATTCAGGTCACAATTGTATTGGCAAATCATTTTGGATGCACTACATCTATATATATACTCTAGTTTGAGAATTTCTATAAAATATAGGTACAAACACCATCTGAGCCCTGAATGCCCATGAGCTCTAAAATACTTTTTTTCTGGGTAAACGAGTCAGAAGCTTCTCCAAGCCCCTTTTGCATTGCCTAAGTCTCACTACAGGCTATAACCGTGCCTATTACAGTAATGAGCCAAGAGAAAGGCTTAGAAAATGGAAAGGGGTAGGGATGGGCATCTAGCCTGTCAATCCAGGAAGTGACAGCAATCTCTAGTTTAAAAAATATATTCAAGTATATATCTTAACTCAAGAAAGCACTTTTTAATGCCTCCTCCAAATCTCAAAATTATTTTATTTTGCCTCTGTGATCTGTCTTCCTATTAGAGGGTGGCTACGATCTTTCTCCATGGTCCCATTGTATGTAGGAATGTATCCTCCTCTCTTGCTTGCTCCTGAGATGAACTACAGACTATTGACTAAGGACTATGGAATATGTTGTGTGCACAGAGCAGTTCATATGCACTTCTCGTTCCTAACAGTAGTGAAGGGTAAAAGTAGAGTTTTGGGACCTCATGTAGGCCATTACACGAAGGCAGGGCCTCATGGAGGACATTACCAGGAGGCAGAAAAACACAGTAAGAAACAATTTAATGTAAAATAGATTGCAGGGGAATTAGGTAGTGGATATGTATGTTTTATTTTTGGAGAACAAGGATATTGTTTGGTGTCACTTTTTAAAGCAGTAGTAAACCCATCCAATTGACAGTTTAAAAACCAGATATATTTCCGGCACGTGCCGGAAATATAACACTCCCATTGGTTGTGCTCTAAACCAAACTGTCAAACCATCCAATTGCTGGTATCATAGCTGATCACATGTGCAGCATCATGGCAGTTGAAGATTAAACAAAGCCCAAGATGGCAGCTTCCTTAGCTGAAAATGATAGGAGGGTTTACTACCACTTTAAGTGTGTTCTAGAGCCATTGGGCATTCTGGACACCTGGCATACTTACACAGAGGAAGCATGTGATGTGTAGATATCTGGAATTCCTTGTTATTTACTGAGAGTGCTGGGTAAGATAGGTATGGGATCATTCAAATTTGCTTTAAAAATGAAAGTGTCACTAACTCCACATCATAAAAACTATCAATAGATGTTGTATCACATGCTGTTCATACTCACTCAGTCACTATGAGATTAATTTTCTGTATTCAGAAAAAAACCTTGTTGATCCTGCTGCTCTCTATCTCCCCCTTCTGTTCATGCCCCCAATTCAGCCGGGGAATTTGCAGCTGTGGTGGCAACTCTACACATGCTCAGTTTTTAATGAGTTTCTATGCTGAGCATTTCCTTCCTATCACATCTAAGCAGCCCATGTGACTATAGAATCACAGATGTGGGTGTATACACAGTATTAAATGACAGCCCACTTCTTCCTTCCTTCTCAACGCCCACTAACCAGCTCAACATAATGGGGGCAGGATATTACATGTAGATTGATAGAAGCTTCACCTACCTCTTAGACCCCTTTCACATTGGGTCTTTTTTTCAGGCACCGCGGTGCTAAAAATAGCGCCTGTGCAGCGCCTGAAAACTCCAACACTGGGGCGGTGCGCCTGCAGGACGAGAAAAAAACTCCTGCAAGCAGCATCTTTGGGGCGGTGCGCTGATTGGTGTATGCACCATTCCTTCTGTTGAAATCAATGGATGGCGCTTCTGAAGCGGCTGTACACCGCCTCGGAAGCAACGCTGCTTTTCACCCCTTGTTAACCCCTCCTTGGGGGTTAAGAGCTCCCCTCTCCCGCCTGCATAGCGGTACCATAGCACCACTATAATAGCGGTAAATGGGTCGCTAATTAGTAGTGCTTTACCGCTACCGCCCTTCCCCGCCCCAGTGTGAAAGTGCCCTTATTCTAAGACACATGCTGAAGGAGCGTGACACAGCCTGTGACTGGTAGAAATTCGCCCCCACACCATGTTATTGCCAAAATATAATAAATATTTAATTTTAAATATATATTGGTATGACATTTTAAAACAGTTTATTGGTAATAATTATTTATTTTTACTCTGTATTCCAAGGCTGGCTTTTTTTTTATTTTGAACATGTGACCAGCAGCAGAGGACTAGAAGCTCCTGCTGCTTATATTTCCCTGCAGACAGGCTGGGAGAGAGCTGGGTCCTGTGACAGTTGTATATCGAAAAAGGTACTTAATTTTTCTTTTTTTTTTAATTAAAATAATTACAGTGTCATCATCTATATACAGAAATAGACAGACAATGTAAATTGAACAGTGTGTGTTTAGTATTACTTTAACCACTTGCCGACCGCCGCTAGAGAGTTTTTTTTTTCTTTGGAGGGTGCATGTGATCAGCACAGTGTCCTGCAGCCTCATAGGACAGTCAGAGTAGAAAGAACACTCCTACTAGCTTTAATAGACACTGATAGAAGACACAAGACTGCTATATACTGCCGATGGGAAAAGGTATTTAGCAGTTTATATTTACTAAAATAATTGCATTTCCATGTTCTGTGTACTGTGGGAGACCAGATATAAGGAATGCAGGGTCCTGGGTTTAGTAAAACTTTAAAATAACTCATGCATCATACTGAATTTTACCCTTAGGGCTCATTTCACATCACTTTCTGACTAGTGCTGAGCGAACCCGGACTGTAACGTTCGGGTCCGTACCGAACTTTCGGGTGTCCGTGGCACGGACCCGGACCCGGACATAAAAATCGTTCGGGTTCGGTCCGGGGTTCTGCTATTTTACTCCACGTGTTGAGAAGTTGTAGGGCAGCCAATCAACAAGTGTTTCACTGGTTTGCCCTCAGAAGCCATCACAGCCATGCCTACTAATGGCATGGCTGTGATTGGCCAGTGCATCATGTGACCCAGCCTCTTTATAAGCTGGAGTCACAGTGCTGCAGTCACATGCTCCTTGGGTTAGTGTAGGGAAAGGTAGCTGACTGCGTGAGGGACAGATTTGAGACATTTTAAGACCTGATCCTGCATCCTGAGATAGATTACTTTACTACTGCTGTCTGTGCTGTTGCTCTGAGGACAGATAACAGAAATTAGAGATTTCACATACCGCTGCTTTGAGTTGCAGATCAAACTCTGCTTAAAACAACGATCGCTACGATCGTGCTCAACGATCAGATTGTTGGGGGAATTTGAGATTTCAAATACCGCTGCTTTGAGTTGCAGATCAAACTCTGCTTAAAACAACGATCGCCACGATCGTGCTCAACGATCAGATTGTTGGGGGAATTTGAGAGTT
>BLSH010438580.1:2630571-2641278 GCA_018402905.1 Glandirana rugosa | reverse complement strand
CTGCGGCGGGGCCGTATGTGGGACGTATAAAGGTCGCCTCAGGTCCGGACGGTCTTTTACTTCCACATCCCTCGTACGTGCCCGCTGCAGTGTTGCGTGTTACAGTGTTGTGTGTTTATGTCGCTGTTGAGGTTTTACTTCGTCCATCCTCGTGACTGTATGTCACGTTACGTTAGAATAACGACGATGTTAATACTACTATTTTTGAACAGTCTTACCGTTATGTTGGCGAAATTCCAGTCTTTATCTCAACTCGCTTGTGGACCTGCAAGCCCAAGACGGCCAGGCAGGCTTGAAGCCCTGTTTCAGGCCCAGGCCCATTGATTTCAATGGGGTTCATTGTCCGTGCGATCGTTCGGGTTCCGTCCGGACCCGGACTTTGTCCCGAAGTTCGGACGGACCGGCAGAACCCGAACGTCCAGGTGTTCGCTCAACTCTATTTCTGACCTTAAAGCGGTTGTATTGCCATTCTGACAAGTTTTTATCATCATAATTGTAGCAGCAATAAGATTGCATTGCACTGTATGTCAGTGCTCCTACCTGCTTCATTTTGGAGTTGTCGCTGTATTTGTGTGTTGTGACATTGTGCGTTGTGACGTCGCCCGTGCATGCTCCCTACACCTTCATTTTCTGGCAGGCCTGGACTCCGCTGGAAATATGCAGGGTGTATGCCGGGGCGGCGTCATTTCCTATTGTTGATGTCAGCCCCGGCATCCCGTGATACTACATTGCTGAGAGGAGGGTTGTTTACAACAAGTCACGTGCGACGTCACGGGGTGAAGGAGAGAGAGAGAGACGGAGCAGAAAAAGGCAGAAAGAGGAATGTTCAGGACTGGCTATTCTTCATTTCCATAGTAACCGGAAACAAAGAAGAGGTCTGAATTTCTATCGCAATGCGCATGCGCGAGATTACGGAGCGGACAACAAAGTGAGGGCAGAACTACACAACAGTAACAGACACGGAAGCCCACAATGAAAATGGCGGCGGTGAGAAGGAGTCTGGAACGCTCAAAAAAATTACTTTTTCAAAAGTAAGAAGCATTTTCATGTACTCTCATTGCACTAGTTCAGTTTATAATACCAGATTAAATTAAACAAAAGTTAAAAGAAGAAAGTTTTGGGAGAGGATACAACCGCTTTAAGGAAAGCTCAAAAACCACTTGTGTCAACATTTATAATGTAAAGGTCCGTACACACGGTACAACAATTGGCCAACAACGGTTGTCCAACAGCCTGTTGGCCAATAATCTGACCGTTAGTACGCACGATCCAACAGCCAATTTCCATTTGTTGGTCAACAGAAGCTGCCTAACAAGACTAAAAAACTTTTGTTGACCAACAAGGTGTTGGCCAGTTGTTGGCTCGTGTGTAGAAAAGTTGGCCAACAAAAAGTTGGAAGTGCTCGGAATCCAGGAAGTGTTCGGCCGTGTAAACCTGTGTTCCTAATTCACAAATAACATTCACCGGAACCTCCTCGTTTATACGCTTGTAACACGTCACTATGTTCAGCTTTGTTGGCCGATTACTTGACTTCCGTCAGTATGCTAGACACAACAGCCAATTTGGTCCAAGTTGGACGTTTGGTTGGCCAACAATCTGCGTGTGTGTACGGGGCTTTAGTGTCCATGTGTGTATACACAAACGTTTAGAAACATGCCAGCATTGCTTTGCACTCATGAAAGTGTCCTTAGTAATATATGTTTGGTTTCCTGGTTGTGTTAGTGCTGATAATGCAAGTCAACAAGAATGCTAAATAGGCAGCCAGAAAAGGACCATGGCGGTATTCAGTGTTACCTGTGATATTGACAGTCAATTGGTTTCCCTGGCTCAGCCTTGCTAAATGCTAAGGCCTCATACACACGGACATTTTTTGACGCCGGCGTTTTCTGGCGGTTTTTGCAGCTCTCCATGTTAGTCACTGGCCCCATAAAAACGTCCCCAGATGACGTATAAGGATACGAAACGCATCGGGAGCCTGTTACTCTGAAGTGCTGCATACACGTTGTTATTGGCTTTTACCTTTTTGCGGATTTTTAATAAACACACCTCAAATCTAGAGGTTTTACACTATCCTGAGTCTCTCTCATCTCCCTCGGTTGTACATCATTCTGGAGTCATCGGGTAGTTATACCCCAACCCACCACCATTACGAGTTGGCGGTGATAGCTTCATAGCTGTCCGTCTTACAAGCAAGACCTACTGAATCGTTTAGGAGTGTGTGACATTCTACCCCAGGAGTGCAAGACCTACACCCATTCAACAGGTGATCTTGGAATATCCACGAGCCGGCTGTGAGGTGTCCCTTCTACCCTTGGAAGAACATCTGGACCAACCCCGGAGTGTGTGACGGGCCTCATCACATTTACATCTCCCTGGAATCCCCTGACTGTCCGGTGCCTGATTTACCTGGTGTCTGGTAAGCCTCCAACTAAATCATTATTTGGAGATCGCTTATCCGTCTTCTAATACGCCTTCATTGGATTGTTTCGATATCACTTTTTCTGATGAGAATACCTACACTGTGTTAACTCACAATTGTATAATAACTTTCACCAATTATGAACTTTTAATATCCACTTATCCTCACATATATGTCTCCCATAATGTCATTTATTTGACTGCATAATTTTTTAGCGGGTTGAGCTCTATATAATTATCTCTTGACATACGATTACCAATTTGTTTGATTGTGTTATAGCAGCTCGCCTTGAGTTTCACATTTAATAGTTTTACATTTATAGTTATTTTCTGTGTGCCTTAGCGCAGTATCACTTGCACATTGGCCCCATAAAAACGCCAACTTTTTTGAGCTGTAGATGGCGTCGGCGTTAGTGAGCTGAAACTAGAACCCACGGCCAGTGCATTCTGAGGCTGTAACGTTTTGGCGTTTTTTTACGCCGACGCCGCAAAATGCTCACTAACGCCAACTAACGCCGTACCGGCGTTAACCAGCGTTTTTTTACGCCAACGTTTTTAGGTTGAAAAATAGCAGAGGGATGATTTTTTTAAAAAAAAAACGCCTATTGACGCCGACACTCACTAATGCCGATGCATAATGCAGAAAAACGCAGATTTTTTTTTCCTTGGCGTCGGGCCCAATGTTTTGTTTATTTTTTAAGAAACGTCCGTGTGTATGAGGCCTAAGTAGTAAAACGCTATAACCATGGATGAGCGTCAATGATTTTTTTTTTTTGTATGAGCCCTAAAATATAGTTTTTTGCAGGTGGAAGAAGGCCGAGTAGGAAAATCTATCGGAAACAGAAGAATATTTAAAAAAAATAAAAACCATCATTTTGTCAAGATTTATTTTGTGCTTATTCTACATCCATCCCCGAAATCTTAATCAGAGATTTAATGACCATAAAATGTACAATGCAGCCAGTGAAAGGAGAGAATTCTTCTAAATGTGGAACGTAGATGTTGCTTATACTAAAAATGACTTTTATTCATCATGCGATTCCAGACAACAACAACATATTAAGTTCTGAATTACCTACGGTAAGGGGGAAAGTGAAAGCAGAGCTTATCGGAAACCTTCAGCACATTCCTGAATGCTGGAAACGCAAACCGTTATCCTTCTCAATCTATACATTTGGCAACTGAAAAGAGAATGGGCTTAGAAGGAGTAGCTAAAAAAAGGAAACACACACGCAAAATCTCTCCTAGTGAGATCCTCCGTTCCTGAAATAAACCCTGGTTTTGGCTGCTTTTGTTTATACAAAGCGAGGAAACTGCTATGCTGAATTTTATCTTTTTAATTTGAAATAAAACTCTGACAGATTAAATCCCCCATCTGGGCTACTGTAATCTTTAATTAACTGTAGCATTTTGAGAGCCTTTCGTGGAGCGCCGAAACATTATACAAAGACAAGCGTCTCTCATTTTTAGTTTAACATTTCTTATAGAAAATATTAATTAATCAGGAGTCATTGATGTCTCTCAGGAATCGGGATCCAATTCAGAGGCAGTCAAAGTCTTTCCACACTTCTGATCCTGGCAGGTAAGTCTCGGCTCTAGGGTATCAGAGTTGACATAAATGGCTCAAAATCAATCTATGAGAAGAAATAAATTGAAGATCGGGCATAAAATGCTTGCTTTATATTTTGCATCTATGATTTATACTTAATTATAATTACATCGTTTGTCAGGTTGAAAGAACACATGTCCACTGAGTTCAACCCAAAGACATAAATAAATGAAAAAACTGCATCCTTAAGGCCTGTACTCATGGTACAATGGTTGTACAACAATGGCCGTGCAACAGCTTGTTTTACGATCATCCGACCATTAGTACATGTGATTACAACAGCCGACGTGCGACGGTCGTATAACAGAAGTTGGATGAGCAGACTAGAAAACTCTTGTTGTACAACAAGGCGTCGTACGACCGTTGTATCGTGTGTACAGAGAAGTTGGTCCAACAAAGCTGTACGTGCAAAACACGCATGCTCAGGAGTCATGAGCGCCCAGAAGTGTCCATTCGTGTAAACCTACATTCCTAATTCACAAATCACATTCACCTGAACTTCCTCTTTATACGCTTGTAGCACGTCACCAGGCTTGGTCGTACAATCGCTTAGTGCACGTCAGTACGCGAGACACAACAGCCGACATACGATTTTGGACGTCCGGTCGTAAGACCGTCGCAGCGCGTTTATGAGGCTTTGGAACCCTAAATACGACCTTTTCATTATTTAGGAATACATTTAAAAAGCCTATAGAAGAAAACTGCTCGATTCCTCAATCAGCATAGTCAGTGTTGATGGGAGGAAGGCCTCCCGCAGCGATATTGTGTTTTGCCTGCGGGGAAGGGGGGGCTGGGGGAGCATTAGGAGCCTTCCCACCTGGCAGAACACAATGGGGTTGATTTACTAAAACTGGAGAGTGCAAAATTTGGTGCAACTCTGCATAGTAACCAATCCACTTCCACACTGTTTTTTTGACCAATAGCTGGTTGTTAAGAAGCAAGCCGGGAAGCCGGCCGCCGCGTCCTTAACAATGGAAGACTCCCTGCTGACAACTAAATGTAAAAAAAAAAGGCAGACATTTAAAAGTGATGAAAAAAATAGTGTGGGGTCTCCCTCCCAGTCCACACCAGGAGACACCAACATTTTTTAAAAAATGGCGTGGGGTCCCCCCCAAAATCCATATCATACCATTATCAGAGCATGCAGCCCGGCAGGTCAGGAAAGTGTGGGTGCTTTGGGGTGGGGGGGGGACAGACCACCCACCCCCCCCATGTTGAGGGCATGTGGCCTGGTATGGTTCAGGAGGGGGGGATGCTCACTCATCCCTCTTGGATAAGGGTCTGGTATGGATTTTGGGGGGTCCCTATGCCATTTTTTTTAAATGTTGGCATGGGGTTCCCCGTAAAATCCATACCAGACCCGAAGGTCGGCACGTTTTTTACATTTAACTGTCAGACTTAAATAATGCAGTAATTACCTCTAAATCGAACAAAAACACATATCACAACTGATTTACAGCAAGTGTTATTTTACCGCATTTTTTTGGCCGTTATTTAACTTTTAGTGAATTGACCCCTTAATGTGTTAAAGATTTTTGGGGGATTTTAGAGATTGGTTTTACAGGCTCATATACACAGGCGCATTCCTCTTTAGGGCCGGTTCACACTGGAGTGTTTTTGTGTGTTCAAAAAAAAAAGTAAGGTGGGCACGATTTTTAAAACCCACAGGACCAAAACGCATGATGCTGTGGTACCATGCAGTTTGGTGGCTGCAAATGTGCTGCAGATATGTTTGAGATACCATAAACAATTAATAGCACCAGAGCACGTCTAGCAAGGGCAGTGTGTTCCTATGTAGTGGTTTTCTGGTGTGAATGGGCCTTTACAGTGTAAACATACTGCCACATTTTGGAACCCAGGAGCCCCTGGTGCTGCATACAGCCGCTCATAGACATGAAAGGGTTGTAGGCAGCTGTATTCAGGTATGGCACATGTGTACAGATGAAAGTCCCTAATCATAGACAATCCGTGTTTGGGATCTTACCTTTGTGTGCATGTGTCCCTTTATGTAGCGGCACATACTTGTGTACAGCTGCCAACATTTACTCATGTCCATGGGTAGCTGTATGCAGCACCAGGGCTCCTAGACATGAAAATACACCTGTGCGTTTATGCTGTAAGGAGGAATGCACCTGTATGTATGCTGCATCTTTAAAGTTGCAACCCCTGCCCCCAAAACAAAGTCTGTTCTCTTTTTTTAGGCCTGGTTCATACATATGCAGATTGCGGGTGATGTGCTTTCCGATTGCGTTTTTCACTTTTTCACACCCATTTTTAATGCATTTTGCATTTTGGGGAGGTGTCTGTTGTCTTGCAGAAGAAACCAGCAAAATTGCAGCAGAAATGCATTAAAAACACAAGCACTGCCTTTTTGATGCATTTCCTCTGCGTTTCGATTGAAGTCTATGGAACCAAAAACGCAGCCTGCTGTGGGAAAAAAGTCTGTGATCCTTTCCAAAAAAATGCTGGAAAATACACAGGTGTGAATGTGACCAATAGTACACCATGTTATAAATGGACTGTAGTGTGTTTCTGCAAAACTGAAAACTCACTGAAAAATACAAAGGTGTGAACCAGGCCTAAAAGCCTTTGGGTTCCCTCACATGCAGCTACTATGGCCCCCCTCCCCCAAAAGTGATCTGCAGTGCATCACCATTCAGAAGGCAGTTGACAGCCAGTGAGGGGCGATATATTGCCTCCTTGCTGCCTGTTTTAAATGCAGACCCCTTGTGCCACATTGCACCTGGTTGCAGGGCAATTGAGGCGTGGCCTCATTCACTTGAATGGGTTGGGTTCATAAGCAGCACCGCTTGCTGAAAGTCATACTCCGCTTAATTTTTGCTTCAGCCTTGCAGCAAAGCATTGCAGCCAGTGGCGGCCCATCCATTAGGGGTGCCGCCCCCCCCATCCATGTGCACGGCCCCCTTATCTACATGCATGGCGCCTGGCGAATGGATTCCAATGGGGGAGTTTTTTTTTTTGAAGCACGTGATTAGAACCTGAGGCGCCAATAGGCTTCACAAATCTCCTCCCTATCAATCAGGAAGCAGGTCGTGAGACCTGTTTCCCAATTGGCCAAAACGTCAGGCGATCCTATTGGATGCCTAGCGCTTAGGAGGAAGGAGTGCAGATGCACGGTGGAAGCCGCTGCCCACACCTCACCATTCGCCACCTAGATGGGGCCCACCCGCCATGCTGGAG
Organism: Glandirana rugosa; assembly: GCA_018402905.1. Classification (NCBI taxonomy): domain Eukaryota; kingdom Metazoa; phylum Chordata; class Amphibia; order Anura; family Ranidae; genus Glandirana; species Glandirana rugosa. The sequence goes on along the minus strand of BLSH010438580.1, from coordinate 2,634,050 downwards.
GGGACAATGGAGCCGCTGCCCGCACCTCGCCACCCAGATGAGGACTGCCCGCCGTGCTGGAGGGGACACCGGAGCCGCTGCCTGTACATCGCCACCCAGATTGGGTGAGGACTGACCAGCAGACAGCGGGGGTGGGCTGTCTGCCAGTCGGCCACCCCCCTCCCCCCCAAAAAATACCCACCAGCCGCCACTGATTGCAGCCATGGCATATGTACAGCCAGTAGTGGCTAGCTTAGTGTAGAGGGGTTGTCTGTAAAACCATAGTTCAACAGCCTTCTTATACTGCCCCCTGGCTGCCCTTTGTTTACTCTTCAATGCCAGTGTTCTGCAAGCACAGCTTTATTGTACAGTGAGATAATTTAGAGGAGAAAAATGAAGCATGATTGACATATGCCTTCAGCCCAAACCACAGCTTTGTTGTTTAATTATTCAGGACCGCAATGTCGTTTTGCATATTTGGATTGAAGTGACCTGAAGCATTTTGGATTTTTCCAAGAGTTGAGTCACCCCCTGTGTAAACACCATAGGGAGCTGCGTACATTTTACTCTGCTTTTGCTGCTCTTTAAAACATCTTTTGTCGTCTAGGAGAGCGGCTACCACTTGGAAGGAACATGTTATTTCTCTCTATAGACTGCCAGCAGCTCTGCCTTGAAATGTGATATTCAAATATGAAAGCAGTAGGATTCCCACAGTCACAGGAATGCACAATGTCAAATAAAAATCAGTTTTTCTCTGTCGGCTGGATGTATATTTATCAATGCTGTTTTAGAAGGAAATGTGTTTAATTTATTTTACAACTCTGGGCTTTTATGTTCTAGGGAGGTAAACAAATTCATTACAAATAAAAATGAAAGTAGTTGTGTACAACTCCAGAAAGCCTATATGATAAGGTTAGTGAAGCAGAATTTAAACATAAGACATTATAGATAAAAGGGTCAAAAAATCCTGGCAAATGTCTTAAGCATTCGCTCAGCTGTCACGAATAATCCCCGTATTATTATAATATGTTTTTTTCCTATGATCATCAGCACCATCTAGTGCCCATGATGTAGTATTTTTCTGAAATTTCTCTTTTAGGAAAGTACTGTATTATAGCCACTAGGATGAACTTAATACAGTAAAGTGCCGCTCCAAGCAACTATGGCTATAAAACCCACTGTAGATGGGGTGCTAGCGTGTGTGCTAATCCAACAAGCATTATAATAGAGCATGGGTAAATGCTTCACATTGATCAGCTCCCAGTTTTTGGAGAGTAGAGAATGGCCTCAGCTCTTCCCATTGAGTCATGTTCCCTGACGTGTTACACCCTGCCCCAGGGCTTATTCCTAGAGGTTTCTCTATGATCGGTGTGCAGCATTTAGCAATGATCTATTATGGTCACTAGATGGAGCTGTCGATTATAGAAAATAAACATACTAGGCAAAATATGCGAATAATTGTCATGGCTGTGTGAATGCTTGAAACAATTGCATAGCAAATTTCTTATTGATAGATACCCAAATATGTATAAATAGCATGTTGTAAATCTATGTGAGAAAGTATATTGGCCAGCTCAGGAATCTTTGTGAAATTATATCTTATCATTTTAGGCTTCGACGTGTCGCAAATAAGGAAATGTCTTCTGCTGTTGTCACCCTCAGGAAACACACCTTGAGAAATGTTATGTAGACATTTGCTGGGGTACATGTTGCAGAAAGGATAAAGAAAAAACTGATGAATACTATACTAAAAAAAAATATAAAAAGTGAAGTAACAAGTAGTATCAGCCACTGCCTATGTCAGTACCACATCCCTAAGCAAAACGTATGAAAAAAAGTATTTGTGGGGTGGAACACCTCCCCAGAAATAGAAATGGGACTTTTTTGGTACTGAATCAACCCTCTCTGAATGATCAGACATACACACAGAAAAATCTATATGTATAACATGACACTGGCGTCAGTGGATGCGAGGAGAAGGTCCATCTTTATGTCAACTAAGGTACCTCCATCTTCAGCCTTATACTGCAGTGACCGCAATGTTGTATCCTGACTTAGCATTTTGGATATTCCATCCCAGACTATACTAATACGACCCCTTCATTATGGATGCTGTCTGTGGCTAGTCGTGCCATCTTCTTCTCCAGTACATCAATCTGTAGTTGCACGGTTCCGCTTGGATGCGCTGCACAGGACATACTCCGGTTAATCCTATAAGGACCAGATCCCATCTATTTTTTCCTCCCTCTTATATTTGAGGCATGGATAAGCCGCGTATACGGCAGTTGTGATCTACCTATATTTTATATTTTTCCATATTCACATGATACCATGAGCGAAACGGGCAGGCTCTTTAATCACGTGGAGTGTTTCCTCTCAGTCTCAAGTTCCAAGGATATGTATACCCTTATGGGTCTCTATCTATTTTTCCCCTGAGGAAGCCACAACAGGCGAAACGCGTAGGGAAAAGAGATACGTATCCCTCATCCTTCTCCACTTACTAGCCAGTCACCGGAGTCACATCACGTCCTCTCCACCGACTGGGAGTGTTACGTACCTGACGGTGGAGTCTGTCTTGTGCAGGGAACAACCGCTCTTGCGCACCCGATTCAAGGACCCCTGGTAGTGTAGACAGAGGCCCGAGAGTGCGGGATGGCACGAGGGCTGGATGGTCACAGATGTTGTAGTGATATTCCAGCAGGTCGTGCAAACAGGAGAATGGTCGTACAAGCAGGGTTGGCAACGTGCAGGCAGAAAGGTACAAAAGGGTTAGGCAAGCGGATCGTCAAGTTCAGGCAAGGTTCCTTAACGGGCGGGCAGCGGAGGTACAGAGGAGTAGACAAGCGGATGGTCGTGGATAGCCTGGGTCGATGCAGGTAGCGGACAACAGGTCAAAGCAAGCCGGGTAGACAGGAAACAGGTGAAAACACAGGAACAGGTAGGGAGCTGAGGCTCACAGGTCTGGAACGCTGTAGAACAAGCAGCAACTTGGTGCAAGATGTCCAGGGTTTAAATAGGCACCATTTGGCGCCGTTTCCGGCGCGTGCGCGCGCACGGGAGCGTGCACGGGAGCGCGCGAGCGCGCACGGAGGCGCGCGCACCACCCGGAAACGGCCAGGAACACTGGCAAAGTCCTTTTTACTGACATTGCCCCCCCCCAAGGGGCAGCCTCCGGATGCCTATTGAGTGTCACCATCTTGGCGCTTTCGTTTGAAGGTCTGAATCAGTCCGGGAGCATGAATGTTCCCTTCGGGCCTGACTAAGTCTGGAAGTTTGCTTTCGCGGTTCTACCACTGTGAGTTATCCGTAGGCCTCCGACGGGGAACCCCCCCCCGTTACAGTCATTTTTCCTGAAACGGTCACAAGGACCGGCAAAGGCCCACCACGCGCGCGGAGGCACGCGCGAGCGCGCGAGGGCACGTGCGAGGGCACGCGCGCGTGCGCGGCCTTTGCCGCGGTTTACCACGGATAAATTTGGGACCTGTAGAACGTGGTTCAAC
>BLSH010438580.1:2606308-2621012 GCA_018402905.1 Glandirana rugosa | reverse complement strand
ATGCATTCTATGTATGAAGGTAAAAAACCTACCTTGTGCAGCATCCCCCCCCCCCGGTAGCACCCACTAATACTTACCTGAGCCCCCTCTCAATCCAGCAATGTCCAGGAGAGTCTTGCCTCTCCGGGAACTCACACTCCTGATTGGCTTTTGGCAGCAGTGTGTGCCATTGGCTCGCACTTTTGTCAATCACAGCCAGTGAGCCAATCAGGAGATGGAGGGGACGGGACCACACAAAGCTGCAGCTTGGGAGCGCACCTGCTTGTGTGCCCCCGGAGCAAGCTGCTTGCTGTGGGGGCACCCAGCGGGAGGGAGGAGCCAGGAGCGTCGGCATGAAACCCAAAAAGAGAAGGATCTGGGCTGCTCTGTGTAAAATCATTACACAAAGCAGGTAAGTATAACAGGTTTGGTATTTAAAAAAAAAAAAAAAAAAAACTATAACAAGGCTTTAATATCACTTTAATCACAGTGATGCGCAATGTGCAATAGGCACCAACTCATAGAAACCAATCAGCAACTCATTATTTAATTTCGCTAATGACTCTAAATTAATGAATCGCGATTGCTATGGGATACTGCACATAGCATTGCCTTTTTAAATTGAACCTTTACTACATTATAAACCTGGTCAAGGGACCACACACGACAAGATGAAAAAATGTAAATTTATGAAAAGAATTCACTGCTTCATCCCTTTCAATTTCCATTTATATAACCAACACTTTGATCTGATGTGGTGCAATCAATTCCAAATTAAAAAAAAATCTTTTGATCATTTATCACCTTGAAACTGAAGTGTGGTTCTAATGTGCTTGCTGAGATCAAATGCATTAATTTTCCCATCCTAACTCTTATAAAAAGTTATGTGTTTATATAACAGTGTACCTCTAGGCTCTGAGCACCTCTCTGACTTTGTTTCCCTTTGTTGCTGGGGTCTGTCTATCCCTAACTTTATGGCTAATGCACATACAGTCTAATGAGAATGACAATCAAACAAGCAAGAATCCAGTGTTCTAATGATAAAATTGATTCTTAGCAGAAAAAGGCCAACACGTTTCGGGGCCAAGCACATCCCTTCTTCAGGGACTGTCCCAAAATTAACTACAGATACCAAATAAATCTGTACAGTAATCTTATTTACTGCTTGGATCAGTATCAGGAGTGCAGTATAAGACAATGTTAGTGAACATAGGAAAGGACTTGAATTAAAAAAATTAGATTCTTGGATGTTTGTTTGGCACTCTCATTGGATTGCATAAACAGTAGCTCACAAAAGTGAGTACACCCCTCACATTTTTGTAAATATTTTATTATATTTTTTCATGTGACAACACTGAAGAAATGAAACTTTGCTACAATGTAAAGTAGTGAGTGTACAGCTTGTATAACAGTGTAAATTTCCTGCCCCCTCAAAATAACTCAACACACAGCCATTAATGTCTAAACCGCTGGCAACAAAAGTGAGTACACTCCTAAGTGAAAATGTCCAAATTGGGCCAAAAGTGTCAATATTTTGTGTGGCCACCATTATTTTCCAGCACTGCCTTAACATATTAGGCAAAATACGAGAATATTTTGTAATGGCAGCGTGAATTCTTAAAACAATTACACAGCAAACATCTTATAGTTAGACACCCAAATATGTATAAACAGCATATTGTAAATCTATGTATATTTGCCAGCTCAGGAATCTTTGTGAAATTATTATCATTTTAGGCTTTGACATGTCTCAAATAAGGAAATGACTTCTGCTATTGTTACCCTCAAGAAAGGATTGTCACCTTGAGAAATGTTATGCAGACATTTTCTGGGGTATATGTTGCAGGAAAGATAACAAAAACTATTGAAAACTATACTAAGAAAATATATAAAAAGTGCAATGCCTATAATATAACCAGTGCCGCCCCCCTAATCCATACGCCCGGCCCCTAATCTCCATGCAGAGTCTGTCTGTACTAACGTTAAACCTGATAAACTTACAGCAGTATTGAATTAGAAAAATAATTCAGAGCACCAAACTGTAAAATCAGAATAGCATTTATTCTTAAAAAATAGTCTACTTAAAAGTTGCAAGGATAGGCAACATTTTTCTGGGGTCTCATTGTTGCCCCCTTCATCAGGAAGTGAACTTTGAATGCATATCTTCAAGTTTGTGTTAGGGCTGGGCTCAGCCTTTCCTTCTCAAAACTCTAGTGCTCAGCTGTTGGTTAATTCCCAGTACTCTTCATTCCACAGTGACACACCTGCTCTTTATTTCCTGCTTGTCAGCTAGCTCTGCTGGCTATTTAAACTGCCTGGATCAGATCTCCTGTGCCTTCGCCTGGTCAACATATCCGGATACTCTCTGCTGTGTTTACTGTTAAAGACTTTGCCTGGCTGACTTCCCTGGTTCCTGATCCTGTTTGCTGCCTCTGACTACGCTGACTTCTGGATTAAAGACTTTTGCCTGGCTGACTACCCTTCTGGTTCCTGATCCTATTTGCTGCCTCTACTACACTGATCTCTGGATTCCTGTTTTACTGGCTTGTTCCGACTACCTGCTCTGGTTACCAAACTCTGGCTATGTTTTGACTATGTTTGCTCTGTTTGTACCATTGCACTTTTTACTGCACTTCTGTCCCTGAATTCATGGTTCCTGACAGTTTGGTGCTCCAAATCAATTTTCTGGTTCTAATATGAAATACTTCTAGGGCCCTTCTACAGATGTGATTTCATATGTGCCCTTTCAATACAACCACTCTATCAACCGCTTTATGATTCATCAACCCTACAATACTTTGTGCAACTGCACTCTTCCTGGGGATCCAGCACCATCCACCCTCCAAGCAGTATTATTATCATAGGCATGCACAGGTTGTGTGCTAAGTGTGGTTAGGCACACCCTAATCCCTCTGTGTGGTGCTGATTACCCTACTACTTGGGCTTCCCCCATGTTGCACCACCCCACCACAGTGCTGCTGACTTCCCTCCACTCCCCCCCGGCTGCTGTGGGGGATGTTTCAGGAAGGAGAGTAAGGAAGAGGCTAATCGATATTTCATTTACTGGCCCCTTCCATTTCTAAATGAACACAGTGAACACACTCACTCACTGTGTTCAATCATAGAAGGTACAGTAGAAGTACAGTTTTCAGGTGGAGGTATGGCATTTTAGAGGAGGGTAGAGGTTCTGGAGAAGTCCTTGAGTTGAGCATGGGAGGAGGTGACAAGGGAGCTAGAGACTGGTAAGAGTGGAGAGGATGGTTTGGATGATATTTTAAGATAAGGTTGATATTAAATTGGATGTGCATACCCTCTCCTTCCAGAGCTCCTGAAGCCCAGGACAATAGATTGTGCAAATCCCAACTTTAGCTCCAAAGTGGAAGCTGTTTCACGTGTCTACCCCCTGCTACATTTTTTTTCCATCACATATGGGAAGGACCTATAATGAGGCATAATACGGTGTGGGTCTGAGCTCAGAGAAAGGATGTGGGCTAACTTTGGCATATTAGAGGTCACTGGGTTTTAGAAATACAGTGGGACAATATTAAAGGCAGGTAGGTCACCTACCTCCATACAATGCTAGCTGTCACTTCACAAGGACAAAAGCCTAACTTCAGGCAGATTAAAAAAAAAACATTGTATTTGAATAAATGATTGCTTGTATTTTTAAATGCAATTGTAATTTATACTATACTATGCTATGCTATGCTATACTATACCCTACCTGGATCTGTCTTGTTATCTACTAATCCACCATACAAAAGCACTTACACAGGCTGTAAAGGGATGGCAAGTCTCTGAGCCAACCAGGGTTCTCTTGGTTTGTACAGTGCTGTTGGTCAGCAGTTTGAGCATCCTTATAGGAGGGGGCAGCAGAGTGATGTCTCTGTAAGTTGGATGCTTCTCTCTCAATGTTCAAACACAAGCTGAAGGCAAATTGATGACCAAGCTGCACTGCTTAACTGGAATCAAGAAAACTAAGAGCACAGACCTGGCAGTGTTGTCTGGCAGGATTTCCAGGACCACAACACAAGCTGAACAGAATTGCAAATCCTTTGGCAAGTAGAACATATCCTGTATATATTTGAGCCTCTTACACTTTTTGGCGTGGAGTTTGGCTGTACTATATTAAAATATACATATATATTTATATTATAAGTCTACCAAAAACATTTTCAGGTTTGGATAGGACAGGGAAGGGTTATAATTTCTGCCAAGTTTGTTACTGTTGTCTGTGTTCCCAATGTGGAAATTCCCACTACTTCCCACTCTGGGGATTGGTGCCTCCTGGGAGAGGAAATGAACAGAGACAGTAATAGTTCTTGTTTCCATCTTTTTTATCTTTTGTTGCATCTCAATGCTTTTTATTTCCTGCAGCTTCTTTGCATCCACATTCTGTTCAGCAGAAAATTTGATCAGTTTATGGGCAGGCTGGTTGTACTGAAGTCGATCCATTCATTTACTTTAGTGCAAGCAGTCTGGAGGGTTTTTTTCCCACTCAATCATTGCTGGTGACTATAGCTGGCAGCAGTGATTATTGTATTCTGGCAATGGGGAAGGCTCCTCTTGTTCCCTGCCTGCTGAACATAATAGCGCTGCAAGATGAATTCCCCCATCAACACTGACTGATGATGGGGGAATCAAGCACATTTCTTTCCTTTAACCTGTGGTTAAAGGAAAAACAATTGTATAATGTATGGCTTGCTTAACCACTTGCCGACTGCCAACCACAGGTTGACGGCGACAAGGTGGTTCGATATCGCAAACCGCCATCATATGACGGCGGCTGCGAGATTGTGCACTGTGAGCATGCGCGCGCTGCCGGAGGCGCGCTCGCGCACTCATTGTGTCCAGGGGGAGCCAGGGAGTGGGTAGGGCGGACTCGATCTCCGCTACCCGTGATGCCCCCCCTGCAGTGAAAGAACGGAGGTCCGTGCATGTAAACACAGATCTCCGTTCTGTGAGATGGGGAAGGGCTGTGATCACAGCCTTCCTCTATACGAAAGCCGTGATCACTTCCCTTCCCCTGTTAGGGCAGCCCACACACAGTTAGAACACACTCAGGGAACACAGTTAACCCTTAGAGCGCCCCCCCCGGTTAACCCCTTCACTGCCAATGGCATTTACACAGTAACCAGTGCATTTTTATAGCACTGATCGCTGTATAAATGTGAATGGTCCCAAAAAATTGTCAAAATGGTCCTACATATCCGCCGCAATATCGCAGTACCGCTAAAAATCGCAGATCACCGCCATTACTAGTAAAAAAAAATAAAAACCCCAGAAATTAAATTTCATCATCCGTAAACGCAGCAACTTTTGCGCAAACCAATCAATAAACGCTGATTGTGTTTTTTTTTTATCAGAAATATGAGGAAGAATATAAAATCGGCCAAAATCGTTGAAAAAAATGTTTTTTTATATTTTTTTTTTGATTTGTATTTTAGCAAAAAGTAAGAAATTTGGGTTTTTTTGCAAAATTGTCGCTCTTCTTTTGTTTATAGCGGCGATCAGAAATGATGCAGTGGTGATCAAATACCACCAAAAGAAAGCTCTATTTGTGGGAAAAGAAGGACGCAAATTTTGTTTGGGTACAACGTCGCACGACCGCGCATTGTCAGTTAAAGTGACGCAGTGCTGAATTGCAAAAAGTGCTCTGGTCCTAAAGTGTGAAATCCTTCCGGGGCTGAAGTGGTTAAAGTGAATGTAAACCTGATTCATTAAATTTGACCTAAGCACATATATCTGTAATGTTTTCTTATCTCTCTCCAAAGCACTAAGCCCTGTGTCTTTCTGCTGCTCCATTCTTCTGTTATCCGCATGATAACCTCTGATAAGTTCTCCGCAAACTGAGAAAAAAAGCAGCCTGAAATTTGTGTTGTGGGAGGTTGCTATAAATAGATTAGCAGAGAGCTTGTCTTGTCACAACACAGCTCTGCACATTTCTTTCTTCCTTTGCCTATGTGGAAGGGGGGTGTGTGCCTTTCCTCCAATCAGCTGTCTTGGCTGTATGCCAAGAATCCACTCCCAGTGGTAAATAGGAAGAGAAAATCTCTAACAAGATGTGCACTTTATAAAGAATATATAAAGCTGAAGACAGAAGATATACATGTAATACTTATATAGGGAGATTTATTTTTATCTCTTTGTATCATCTGAGGCTGTTCACGTCACTGGGTATATGTGTGGGTTTACATCCACTTTAAGTCTGTTGTTTTTCAACAGAACAAGCTCTCCTGAAAATGTATCAGTTAAAGTATTGAGGCAAGCCATTTACCACTGACAGGGGAGCTTACAATGATCATCTTTTATTTATTTATGTTAAACCTTTATCCCAAAAGAAAAGAAAAAAACCTTGCTGTAACTACTTATAAAGTGTTAGCTGGAACTTTGCTGGAGACAGTATGGAGAACAAGGATCCCTGTTGCACAGGTGGTGGCAAGTGCTTAAAAGAATGTGACATACTGAACTACACCCTACAGAATGTTTGGGTCATTATCTCCGTCTGTCTCTTTTTCTTTTTCTTTCCATGCCAACATATTAAAAAAATGACCATATGTCCAAGATCGGATACCAATTCTTGGAATGTTACTGTTTGAAATCTATGTTCTTTGCTCGTCTGTAGCAAAATTGTATTGACAATACTTGTTTATGCACCTTCAAATTTAATAAAATATGATTGATAAAAAAAGTGTTATCTGGAGTTTGGCTTCAATTTGTTAGTGTATTAAAATATGCTAGTACATCTAACACCCCCCCTCCCCTTTAGACAATGTTGCTGTCCAAAGTTGCCCCCTGTGCTCCTTCATCCAGAGTGTTGTCTGTATAATACAGGAGGTGTGTTACTGCTCAGATCACCAGGTGAAACAGTGGGGAAAAAGCCTATAAAAAAGAAAAGTAATGCAGCCACCACATCTAATGACGGATGAGCTGCAATATATTGCATTTGTAGTGTAAATTTAGAAAATTAATTTTGAAAAAATATCATGTTAATACTCATATGAGATTGAGTTAGATGGACTTTAAAGAACTTGCCTGCATTTAGAAGTGAAAAAAAGGAAAAAGAAAGCAATGTGGTCTGACACTTGAATTAAAGAATGTCTACCTGGAGGAAGTAATTGGTCGCCATTAATCATTCCCGACGAAGTTTCCCAGCTGTCACGGCACAGAGTGAAGTGTGAGAAAATGGTTACTTAAAACCGGCTTCCTCTGCCCTTGTTAATTATTGGAAGCCATGAGGACAAATTACATTTTTGTTCAATTATGTCTAAAATCAGGATGCAGCAAACTACAAGGAAAACTTGGGCCACATTTTCATTAACCTGAGACAAGCTGTTAAAGAAGAGCACATTGAAATTGAGATACACAAGCCTGGCTTTTCTAATGCATGCCCTCTAATCCATATTGCCACTGAATCAGGGGGATTGTCTGCGAGATTTGTGTCAGCGCCGACACCGCCGCTATGAAGGATGTCTGGAGTTTATATTTAAATTGACGTCAGCAATGAGAACGCTTTTCCTGTAATTCTTCTGCTGTCAGGTAATATAACAGAGACAAGGTAAAAGACATGATTGGTATCAAACAGTATGCATGCTATGGGTCGTGTATGGAACATAGTTCATGTCATGCTTGGAATAGTGCAAAACTCATAAAAAGACACTATGAGCTAATTCATTTTGCAGGTATGATCTGAAATATCCACCAGTAACAAGTTACTGAATTATCCCACTGACTTGTTTCTTATTAGCGCAGCCTGGATTTTCAATTAGACAAAGTAAGCCTCAAAGCAAGCAGCTGTACTGCGCCGTCTCTTAAGATAACTCATGGTGCTCTGGGCAAAATTTGTAATGGGAAGTCACAGTTCTATATCACTGTATTTCATATACAGTTTACATTTCTGTAAATTAAATTCTCTAGATCATAGAGTATCCTGTGTTTCCTGTAAATAGCACTTATATTTGTGTTGGTGATTCTATTGAGGTCTAGTTACAAAAACTGCACTGTGAAAATCAATTAAACATTCGCACAACCTTCACAAGTAATCATTGTTATGTGTCTAAAAAGTCTAAACAGTTCCCTCTAGTGGCCATAATGCAGTATTTTTCTGTAATACCTTAGTCATAAAAATACTGCGCTATGGCCACTAAATGGAGATGATGATATTAGAAAATAAACATATTGGACACACTGGGAGAGATTTAGCAAAACCGGTGCACACAGAATCCGGTGCAATTGTGTATAGTAACCAATCAGCTTCTAACTTTAGCTTCAGTTCAATTAAGTTTTGACAATAAGCCCAGGTTCACACTGACTGCAGGTTGGAAACCATGCAAGTTCACCTGAATTTTCACTATCCTTCAGGGACGATTTGACAGACATCATGCACAGATGTCTATTCAAATCGCTCCCGAAGTCGCCAAAATAAGTACAGGAGCTACTTTTGGGAATCGGTGTGGCACCGCAAAGTCAGCATCGCACCGATTCAGACGTTGTTATTGCCGGCAATAGCCGCCGATTTGGCATGCAATTTAAAAATAGCATGCCATCGCATCTGTGTGCACCAGTTTTAGTAACTCTCCCCCCATTATGGCAATTATTTGTGACAATGATATACCAAAAAGGGAATGGCGCCCTAAAAAGTATTGGTGTACAATGTTAGCCTAACAGTGTCGCTGCCCCTTTAAAAGTGAAAAGCCAAAAAAATCTAAAGAAATTAAAAAGGAAAGGTGATGCCGCTGACTAGGCTGCTAAATAAATAGGTGCTACTGAAAAAAACATGCCTGCAAAATATTTCACCCTGCACTATATGTGCGTGCTGCCAACATAAGATAATGCATACACATAAAAAACATGGGTCAACAAAAATAGCATAAATAATTAACACAGATAGTGGCCTGGAGTGGCTCTGTGATGTCAGCTTATAGTGGGCAATCAGCTAATTCTGGGTCATGGCAGGGCAAAAGTGCATTCCTATGACTCACAGGCAGTGGCGGCCCGTCCATACGGGGAGCAGGGGCGGCGTCCCCCTAATCCATGTGCCCGGCCCCTAATCTACATGCAAGGCGCCGGGGTTTTTTTCTTTTTCAAAGCACATGATTAGAACCGGAGGCTCTAATTGGCTTCAAAAAAGGTGGGCTTTGTGCCCCGAACCCATCCACTTGTGTGACAATTGCGAAATAATATTCACTATTGTCTTCCTGGTTCTCCTCCTGGCCTCATAAAGTGGGTACTGAGACCCGATTAGCCAAGAGAAGCAGCACAGGCTTCCATTCTCCGTCCTCCCATGCGGCTTGATGCTGCACGTCATCCAGGCACGCCTGACACCACGCCTCAGCTCAGCTCCCATGGTCTTCGGTCCTGCTTCCCAGTTGGCTTCCCTTCATGATCGCCTCAGCTCCTTCTGGCAGGCACATCAGACCCTTTGACTTGGTCCAGGGAGGTTACACGTCTTTCAGTATTAAAAAGTGAGGAAATATTCAAAATGTTATAATTGTCACCAGAAGAAGATGAGAAAAAAATGTGTTATTGGGGGGCCACCTATTCTTGTAACAACTGTCATTTCCCCTCATTATATAGAGCTTTCCTCTCCCTATTGGTCATTTCTGGGACTGGAAGCAAAAGGAAATCTCACTTACAGTCCTCAAAAAGTTATGAATGAATGATTTCACAATAGACCCGCGATCTGCTTGTCATTATTTGATATATCGTGTGCCATGTCCTGGAGTTTATGTGTGTATTCTCTCTATGAATGTACACATACTGTATATACGTTCTCTTGTTCCCTCTTTTTGTAATCTTGGCAATCATCCTACTTTTACTAATGAAAGCTAGACAGTACATGCTTAATCTTAGCGGTTCAGAAAGGCGCAGCCCAGTGTAATATGTCTCCCTGTCTGTATAGTTGCCATGGCATGACGTTAAATCTATGATGCATGGCCTCATTTTATATGATAAATGACTATTTTCATATGCTGAGACCAGGAGCGATTGCAAGAAAAATGTATTTTGATAGACCTAAATAATATATTGTGTAGCTTTCACATTCTGTCATTTAGTGTTTAGATGAACCCTGCTCACTTTAATAAGCTGAATCCCGGTGCTTGACTTTTATATTTTCTTATTGAAATTTACTGAAATATAATGCATGACTAAACTCTAGCAGAATGATAATTGACTGTATTGGGAATGCTTATTTCATTATTCCTGCTGAAGATAAATGGCTTGGTGATACAATTAAAAAGCAAATAGGTGAAAAGGTAACATACAATTACATAATCCTATATTTATAATGCTATTGATGGATGCTGTCCTTAGTTAAAGGGTAAGTTCATCTTAACCACTTAAAGACCACAATACATCTATATATACGTTGCGGCTTTGAAGTGATTTACTGTGGTTATGGCTGAAGCTGTCAGCCATAACCCCAGTATTTTTTTTTTTACATGAAAGTATTCCGAGCGGCTCATGAGCTGCTGGAACGCTTTCAGAGCCTCTCACCAGTGTTCCCCAGGTTTTCTGTTTTACAGGTGCGTTCAAGAAATGATCCATGGTGCGGCGGACTGGTCACAGAGGTGATAAAAGACCAGATTGTCTTTGATTGCCTTTATGGCCTTGGAGGACCAGAGCAACGTCATGATGTCACTTTCGGTCTAGGGGCGGAAGTACACAATTTTTTAATTTAAAGCAAAAGCTCAAAAACCTTCTGTTTTTTTTTGCTTTTAAAGGTAAAGAAGAGATTTGGGGCCATTACGACCTCAGAGCTCTCCTTAAAAAGGTTCCGTCATCCTTATTTCTATTACAAGGGATGTTTACATTTCTTGTAATAGGAATAAAAGTCATCAAAAACAAAAAAAAATTAAAGAGACAGTGCAAAAATAAAAAATAAAATAAATAAGAAAAAAAATTTAAAGCACCCCCATTCCTCCGTGCTCACGTGCAGAAGTAAACGCATATGTAAGTCGCGCATGCATATGTAAACGCCTTTTGCACCAAATATGTGAGGTATCTTGCAAATGTTAGAGTGAGAGCAATAATTCTAGCACTAGACCCCCTCTGTAACTCTAAACAGGTAACCTGTAAACAATTTTAAATCGTCGCCTATGGAGATTTCTAAATACCGCACTTTGTTGCCATTCCACGAGCATGTGCAATTTTAAAGTGTGACATGTTAGGTATCCGTTTACTCGGCATCACATCATCTTTCATATATTGCAAAAATTAGGCCATATGTTGTGTTTAATTTTTTTTAATTCATTAAAGTATATTTTTTCCTCAAAAAATTGAAAAACCGATGTGCAAATACTGTGTGATATAAAAAATTGCAATAATCGCCATTTTATTACCTAATAATACTACCTATTCTGCTAAAAAATATATAATGTTTAGGGGTTATAAGTACTTTTCTAGCAAAAAATACTGATTTAAACTTGTAAACAAAACGTGCCAGAAAAGGCCTGGTTTTCAAGCTTAAAGTAATATTTGAATTATTGGTAGAGTATGTGGGTTCGATTACCAACTGTCGTCTTGTATCTCTGAAGGCTTTGGCCCATGAGTTCCCATGTCTTTTTCTGCCCACCTAATGTGGAAGGGGTATGTCTTCTCTTTCAATTACTTTCTCCATAATAAGAATTAATAAAACACCATTAGGAAGAGTGGAAGCCCATAGTGATTGTGTGGTCCTGGGTACTTTAAGCCTAACTCAAGCCAAAAAAAATGTTTTTTGTTTTGGATAGAGCATGGAAGGGCCGATACTTCTGTCAGTTTTTAATTGCTAGTGATAATAAAACAATTCACCGTGCTCAGTTAGAGGTAAAATGAATAAATAAAGTCTTTTAAATAGTCCTTAGTGAACAGCTGTTTTTTCAGAGGGTTAGGCAGGTCCATCCCCACTTATGGTGAAAAAAAGCGCTTGTGCTTAGATGGACATAAGTGCTTCAACCGTGCCCAATGTGCCCCACATGGATGTACGCTCACCCCACCTCCAGTGACCACCTATCTCTAGTGTAGTCTTGTAAGGCTTGTTGGGGAGTGTCCCCTGTGGGTTTTCCTGGCGTTCTGCACCTCCAGCAATTACTCCAACATAGGAATCACCATGTATATGGAGAGAAAGAATCTCATAGTGATGGTCCATACCTGCATAACCCTCTGAAAAAACAGCTGTTCACTAAGGACTATTTAAAAGACTTTAAAAGCGCAGTGAATTGTTTTATTATTACTTTCAATATGGCTACTAGCCATTGTATTACAGCAACTGGTTATATTTGTCAGGAGGGGCACCCTTGGATGGTGCCGTTGAGTAGTACATCCAGTCTGTTTAATCGTTTTCCATTGCCTGTCTTTGTGGTTTTTCTTGTCTTTTTGGTTGATCCTAGGCGCTGAAGCCATTTAATACTTATAGTTTTTAATTGCTGTTTGCTTATCTATTGATGAGATTTTCCTTCACTTCCTGTCAGGACAGGAAGTGATAAACAATCTCTCTAATGGGGACACAGACAAAGAAAAAAATATATATATTAAGTAGCATAAGGATTAGAACTCCTGGCAGGGTTTTTAATACTATCTGTGCCTTCCTGTTCCAATGAACACAACACACCAATTCCTTGTGTGGCCATCATAAGAGCAGGAAATGAAGTAAAATCTCCCCAGTGTGGTCAGAGACAGAAATTGTAATTTTTTGCGCACTCTTTCCAAAATTTTTGGGGTGAAATAGACCTTTACAAAGTAACTACAGGCAATAGTGAGATCAATCTGTAACCTACTATTGCTATTCATGAAGGGCTGCTACGGAATGTACCTTTTATGTGTATTAATATATTCTCTCTATGTACTGTACTTTTATCAGGCAACAGAAATACATCTAGATAAGATTACAGCATGTTGTAAGTGTGCTTTGCAACCTCCCTTTCTAGCCCCATTGTATGTAAGCATGTTGTGGGTGAGCTGTGCAACCTCCCTCTTAGGCACCATTGTGTGTAGACAAGGCATAAGTAGGTTTACAGAAGAGGGTGGTGCATGAAACCATGAAATAAATGGATCTATATTTTCACAGGTCCGGTATCAGGATCTTGTGTTTTTCTATATCAGTGGTTTAAAGTTGACGTTACTTTAGGTTGGGTTCACACCGCAGCACGGAGCAGCTCCCAGCAGGGGTCCAGTGTGTCCTGGTTCACCGTTTCAAGTTTGATTTCAGCCTGAATTTTTGGCTGAATTTGGACCTGAAACAAACCAAAAGACGCACAGGGCTCCTGTGCAATTCACACCGGAGCCACTGCGGAGATGTGTGAACCAGCTCCATAGAGTGATTTAGACTTGCACAACTGAGCCTTATGGTGCAAAAGGGAGACCACCACCCTCTCATTTTCTACTTAGAGTTGTAAAACCCCATTAGGAACCCTTCAACCAGGGCCACTCTGCTCTCTTCAGCAGGGGATCTATGAGCAGATCCTCACTTTTTTTTTATTTGTAGATCTGTTCATTCTCCCTCAAACCTCTTGGTAGGTAAAAAGGACAAGTGCCAATGCTTTTAGGTTTCAGAGATGACATGATCCTTGGCTCACTCCATGAGTTTCTGTTTAGAAGAATAATTCAGGAATCTGCCTATCCTGCTTATGTGCTTGAACTAAAACTGCTCATTCACCTTTGATGTAATCTTATGCAGACTAGTAATCAATCACTGTGCTGGTCAGGAGTATATCTTAAGAACATCTGCTGCTTCCAGGTGGAGGTCATGTAGGGCAGAGCTGTATGACAACATTTTAAACCAAGTAGATTAGGCAGGGTTAGCTCAAGGATACAGATGACAAAACAAATGAGTCCTGATTGTTTCATCTTATATCTCAATTTAATTTATTTAATTAATTAATTAAATCTTAATTTACAGCACTTTAATACAGTTTGAAAACATAAGACATAAAAGTTGGTTTACTGCTTATAGCATATAGCAGGGGTACTGAATTAAAATTCTTGGAGGTCCTATCAGTAAAATTTTCTTCCAGCAGGTCCGAATTGCATGTTTGTGTGATGTCTATGATCCTTGCAATCACAGCCCCTCATTTTATATCCCAATCCTGATCAGTGTTGCCAACCTCCTGCAGCGTTTTTTACTGGCAAAACCTGGAAAATTTACTGGCGGAGCACCTTTTTTACTGACAACCTGAAAAATAACTGAACTCCTATTAAAAACTAAGACAATTGATATTTAAACACCACATGGAAACACTGACAATACCCATATCATGTAGTTTGCCCGGTTTACACTTAAAAAGTCAGCACAGCATGACAAATTATCAAACCCTGATATTTATAGACAGTTGTAAAAATCACTGATTTTTACAAACTGTCAGTAAATTTACTGGCGGTTGGCAACACTGATCCTGATGTTACATCAGTTTCCTCAGTTCCCCCCCGGCACATCACAGTCCCCCACTTTACATCAGTTTCTCACCCCCCCCCCCCACAGCACTGCCCTCCTTTACATCATCCCCCTACACACACACAGCACTTGCCCCCTTCACATCAGCCCCCACAGCATGACTCCCCTTTATGCTCCCCTCCACACTTGCCCCCCTTCAAATCACTCTCCCCCCACGACACTGCTTCCCTTTTACATCACCCTCCCTCCCAATACCATAATAATGTGCTCTGCCCCCTTCACATCTGCCCCTCTTGTGTCATCCCCTGTGCCCCCTGACACTACACGGCCCCCCCTTGACTCCTTTGACTACAT
>BLSH010438580.1:2595171-2606298 GCA_018402905.1 Glandirana rugosa | reverse complement strand
TTGACGTCAGGTGTAGGCCTGGTTCGGTGCTCTTATACCTTATGCAGAGCGGAGAGCAGGAGGCACAGCCACACTGGATGGAGGGCGGGAGCTGCTGGGGTTAACTTTTCCTATTAATAAGCTGGTGATTGGTTGCTACGGCCTCCTAGCAACCTAGCAACCAATCTGCTAACTAATTTGGAAAGTTAACTCAAGTAGCTCCCAGCCTCCATCCAGTGCAGTTGTGCCTCCTGCCATCTATTCATTGCTATCCTGTGCCTCACACTCTCTGCGCTGCCTTGAGAATGGCAGGGGTGGAGGTCAGGGTGAAGGAAGCGTCTCCCAAATGGTTTGACTGTGTGTCCGGATGAGACAGTGGCTTGGTCCGGATGTGGACTGCAGTTCACCATTTAGTGATGCCTGACGTATAGCATAAAATACTGTGTATAGGATAAAATATTATGCCTTGTCCTGATTATAAGATTCATGAAAGTGGTGTTTTATTTTGCTAACGAGGTGCAGTTACCCAGGAAGCATTTCGCTTCTATCCATTTACTGTACAAAAACTAATGGATGATGATTTCTGATTGGTTGCTATGAATTATTACACATATTTTCTCAGTTATTAACCTCTTTTTTTTGGACCCCCTCACATGTTAAAAAAAAAAGTTGTGCTTACTCACTCCTTACTCTAGACCTGTTCCCAGCTTTCTCTTTGGTCCAGCACTGGTGGTCCTTTTTGGGCAGAATTACAGTAATGTCACCCTGCCCAATTTCTGTGAGCCCATCCGGTAATTTACACAGCTCCTATCCTATGGGGCACATCAATACTCTATTACATGAATGGCGCTTAGTCTCCCTGCTGGTGTAAGAAGAGGAAGATGCTGTTAGGTCACTGGACCGGCTAGAAGTCTGCAGGAAAAGGGTATATATAGTTTTTTTTTTTTTTTTGGCTTTTTAAAAAACAAAAAATAGCAGAGGATTGACATCCTAGGCCAGTGATGGCAAACCTTGGCACTCCAGACGTTTTGGAACTACATTTCCCATGATGCTCATGCACTCTGCAGTGTAGCTGGGCATCATGGGAAATGTAGTTACAAAACATCTGGGGTGCCAAGGTTCGCGTTCACTGTCCTAGGCTCTGTTCATGTGTGCTATGTGAAGGGGCATGTATCCCTTCCCTCCAATCAGCTCTCTCTGAGCCCTGCAGAGTGTAACTTCAGCCCTTGCCCCCTGTTTTCTGAATGCTCATACAAGCTTTATAAATTCTGGGCTTTGAAATGATGTAGAAAAGAGATGATTGTTTCATCTCTGTATCACCTGAGGCCAGTCACTGTATTGGGTATATGTAAGGGTTTACAAGAACTTTAAATAAAGGTCTCTATCTATCTTCAACCACACTGTGAACAAATTCTATTGTAACCACATTTCTTTTTGCAATGTAATAAATGTCCTTAAATAGCTTCTTAAGCAGGAACTCAATTGAAGAAACCCTATAGCTGGAGGACATACAGTACACCAAGATCCATCAATCTGCTCTTTTCTTGATATAAGCCTTAGAGGTTTTAAATTAAAATATGACCACTTATCTAGTGAGCACTGGCGCAAGGATTGTGGCTTTGTCATAGTGACACACAGAACTGTTAAGATGCATTCCATTCTGATAAAAATATGAGTTCTGTTCATATACAAAATATTCATAGGAAAGGTATTTTGTGAATTTGTCAATGGTCTATGTGTGTACTTTTTACCATTAGTACAGTAGTGCCTGTTTTTATACATGAAGAATGGCAGGCACCCCACTGTAGCCATTAATCATCTCTGACACGCACATCAGGGCAATAGCTACTATGTTAATAATCCATTTCACAGGTATATGCGCGCCAAGCTCTCCTGCATTAATTAACCTCTAGTGGGCTCTGCCACACTCTTCAGTTTCATTTACCGCTGCAGGTATCAGGTGTGCGTGTACTACCACAAGAAATGACAGAAGTCCACAGTAATGTGCCTCAAATCTACAATGCATGAGATGAAGCAATTTAACTTAGGCAGCAGAGCAGATTTTACATACGACCAGAATATTTAACACTTTGGGACACCGCTGCAAATGAGTGATTTGTTGGATGACAAATGTGGATGCCATACAAATCGTATCTTCCTTGATTCGAAAAGAAATGTAGGTTCTCTGGTACCTGCTCTGATTTGGGGTGTTTGTGCAAATTTGAAAAAGAAGAAAAACAAAATAGAATAGCATTAGTTAGCATCAAGAAAGGGATAAACTCCAGGGATAAATCAATAATTCTCCCATTATATAAGTCTCTGGTGAGGCCGCACCTGGAGTATGCCGTCCAGTTCTGGGCACCAATCTTCAGGAAGGATGTCCTGGAACTGGAAAAGGTTCAGAGAAGGGCAACAAAGCTAATTAACCGGTTCCCCACCGCGCGCCGTGTTTTTACGGCGGCAGTGGGGGAGCCCTGCGCGAATCGCCGTAAATAAACGCAATTCGCATTTTGGCCACCAGGGGGCTCGCGCTCCTGAGGAGTGTGCCCGCGGCTCGGGCGGACCCGATGTCCGCCGGCGAGCCGCGATGAGCGGCTACAGGGCAAAGAACGGGGAACCGCCGATGTAAACACGGCGGTTTCCCGCCCTGTCAGTGGGATATGAGAGATCTACTGATCCCTGTCACTGGGATCAGTTAGATCTCTCATGCCCATGTTAGCCCAACCCCCCCACAGTAAGAACACACCCAGGGAACACACTTAACCCCTAGCTCTCCCCCCCAGGTTAACCCCTTCACTGCCAATGACATTTATACAGTAATCAGTGGACATTTAAATTTCTGATCGCTGAATAAATGTCATTGGTCCCAAAAAAGTGTCAAAAATGTCCGACATGTCCGCTGCAATATCGCAGTACCACTAAAAATCGCAGATCGCCGCCATTACTAGTAAAAAATAAAAAAAAAATAAAAACCCCAGAAATGAATTCTCATCATCCGTAAACGCGGCCACTTTTGCGCAAACCAATCAATAAACGCCGATTGCGATTTTTTTTATCGCAAATATGAGGAAGAATATAAATCGGCCAAAAACGGTGAAAAAAATTTTTTTTTAATATTTTTTTTTTGGATTTGAATTTTAGCAAAAAGTAAGAAATTTGGGTTTTTTTGCAAAATGGTCGCTCTTCTTTTGTTTATAGCGGCGATAAGAAATGACGCAGAGGCGATCAAATACCACCAAAAGAAAGCTCTATTTGTGGGAAAAAAAGGACACAAATTTCGTTTGGGTACAACGTCGCACGACCGCGCAATTGTCCGTTAAAGCGACGCAGTGCTGAATCGCCAAATGTGCTCTGGTCCTAAAGCTGCAAAACCTTTCGGGGCTGAAGTGGTTAAGGGATTGGAGGACTTTAGTTATGAGGAAAGATCACAAGTACTGAACTTATTCTCTCCGGAGAAGAGACGCTTGAGAGGGGATATGATTTCAATGTACAAATAAAGTACTGGTGACCCCACAATAGGGACAAAACTATTCAGTGCAAGGGAATACACAAAGACATGCGGCCATTCATGAAAAAACTAGAGGAAAGGCAGTTTAACCTTAAACTGCGTAGAGGGTTCTTTACGGTAAGAGCAGTTAGGATGTGGAATTCTCTTCTACAAACAGTGGTTTCAGCTGGGAGTATAGAACATTTAAAAAAACTATTAGATGGGCACCTAAAGGACCACAACATTGAGAGATATACAATGTAATACTGACATAAAAGCACACACATAGGTTGGACTTGATGGACCTGTGTCTTTTTTCAACCTCACTAACTATGTAACTATGTAACTAGTTGCATTTAAAGGATGAGGAAGAGTCACTTCACCCACAACTTTATTTATAGGGTAAGACTACATAGATATATGAGCTTTAGGGTTTTTTCAACTGGAGTCCCCAGTTCTGCCCCATGTGCCCATCTTTTTTACTACATTCTTGACTGATAAGGTAAAATAAAATTACAATAAGGATTGTGCATCTTTCTCATAAAGGACATTGCTGGAGGCTGGAGCCAGAAATATAGGTGTAAAAATCTTTTCATCAGAGTTATAAGGTAGATGGGCACTCCTCCAAATAATTGAGTTCAAGTGCACAAACTCCATAAAACATGCCATAAAGAAATGGCAAGTTTGGTATGGAAGAATGTGAGTGGCCTGCACAGATCCCTAACCTCAACCCTACTGAACACCTTTGGGATGAATTTCAACATGGATTGATAGCTAGGTCTTGTTGTCCAATACCATTTCTTGAGCTCAAAATGGTTCTTTTGACTAAATGGGCACAAATCCTACAGATACACTCCAAAACCTTGTAAAATGTCTTCCCAAGAAAAGAGAAGCTGTTATAGCTTCAAGATATGGGGAAAGGGGACTCCATATTAACCATCATAGTTTGGGATGTCCAACAAGCATATTTATGGCTAGGTG
This sequence comes from Glandirana rugosa, assembly GCA_018402905.1. NCBI lineage: Eukaryota > Metazoa > Chordata > Amphibia > Anura > Ranidae > Glandirana > Glandirana rugosa. The sequence goes on along the minus strand of BLSH010438580.1, from coordinate 2,601,851 downwards.
GTCATATAGTGTATAAGAAGTAGGTGATTATTTCACAAGCAAGTTCGGTTTAAATTTTTTTTTACTTTTTGGACAGAGTGGAGATGGATTAGAATACCTCTTGGGTATTTATTGCTACCTCTGCTCCCATTTGGGTGGTTCACCCTCTCTATTTGTCCTGTTTACTGCTATCATTGAAACTAAAAGAGAAACCCAACTTTACAGCTGTCCTCAGAACAGTAATAGAGGGGAAATCTTCCAATGGGGACACAAGTTCTGGTGACCTGGGGGGGGGGGGGGCAAAAGGATTCTTCTAACTTCCAGGGATTTACTCTCACTTTTTGTTTTGGCTATCCAGAATGAAGAAAATATTTTTGCCTATAGTTCTACTTTGAGTTATTGTGACATTTTCACATTGTTAATTAACGAAAAATGATCTCTATTATGTTAACCGTCAAGCAACTAATTTTTTTATCCAATGTAAAAACTATTTATTTAATCTCTTTGTAGGCAGATTTAAAGAGAACCATTCATGGATTAGTTGAGGCTCTTGTTTTAGGTGTCAGAGTGACAAACATAAGTGGGCATATGAGGCCCCGCACCTGAAACAAGGCTTACCTCCAATGGGTACCAAGAATGTGACTCAAAACATATAAGTACAAGAGAAGTGCCAAACCAAATGATGAACAAATCCAAATTACTTTAATGTTTCTTAGTAAGGTCATATAAAATATCCAACCTGTTTCGGGAATGTTTTATGTGATTTTTTTTTACCATGAAACATTAAAGTGATTTAGACGCTTTCATCATGTGGTTTGGCCCCTGAAACGTGTTGGCTGTTTTATTCAATCTTATGTAATTTCACTATGGAGCATTAAAGTGATGTGCGCTCTTCCATCATTTGGTTTGGTGCCCATCTTTTATTTTTATGCTTTTAATCCTGAATGGAATGGTTAATGTTAAGGGAATTTAGTATTGTGAACCTTTAATACTGGGAAAAGTGGGCCAAGAGTTAACTTTCTTTGTTAATTACTGATCTTTTTTTTTTTTTTGTTCTGCAATTTGATTTAGAATTGGTATCCTTTATTATTCACAGAGATCATAGTGATTATATGCATGCATTGTACAGATTGGTTTACTTAAAGTGATTTTTTTCTTCACCTATGCTGATTGAATATAAATGAATAGCCGCATTTATGTTTATTACTTTTTGCTGGCTTCAGTATTTTAAAGGTTATGCAAATGGTTTGTAAAGCATTTAACTACAAAATGGCATAATTTCCTTTCTCAAGATACATTTTCATATTTAAGAGGTCTTCATGTGTTTCTGCATGCTACACTAGATCCCTCCACTCATATAATGGTGTTTTTAGGTTAAGCGGACTTCCACCTGAGGGTTGATTTATTAAAGGCAAATAATCTGTGCACTCTGCAAAGTGCAGTTGCTCCAGAGCTTAGTAAGTGAGCTAAACCTTCACTTTGCAAAGCATACCCAATCACATGCAAGGAAAATAAATATAAAACAGCATTTTTGCATGCACATGATTGGATGATGGAAGTCAGCAGAGCTTCTGGTCATTTATTAAGCTCTGGAGCAACTGCACTTTGCAAAGTGCACCATCTATTTGCCTTTAGCAAATCAAGCCCCTGGTGTTGGATCAGCTATAAACCTATAGCCAAGGCTATACAGATTACATGCTACAAGTAACAGGCTGCCAATGGATAAAAATCTCTGAAATCCACAGTCAGTTTTGAAATTTTACCTAACAGCAATTTCATTTTTTATTTCATATAAATTCCACAAGAAATGGAGAGCAATGAAAAGTCTGCTGAAGTTAGATGCAGTGAATATAAAAAACTCAAATTTCAGGGTAATTGCGTTGGTTTAATGGTAATGTTTCCAGGACTATTTGCTATTCAAAAGCAAAGTATACCTAAATTATATTTCAGCTATGGAAGGATGCTGCTACTCTGTTGCAATGGAGTCTCACTCTTGCTGCTTCTCTATAATGTAATAGGCAAAGTATTTTCAAACCTACTATAGAAATGGTTAACTCTAGTTCCATTACTATGGGTAACACCTACATTTGTTGCCCCCCCAGGGCATTAAATAGAACCTTCAGGGCTCTGGTGCAAGAATACATGAAGTCTTTCCTTGACCCCCCACCTCTTCCCTCCAAGCCCATAACCCTTCCCATTGATTCTGGCGCCCTTTACTCCCATTGCAGTGCCCTTTATTGTGTTCCCACACAATACCCACCACAGCCGTGCACTACATTTTTTTGTAGTATATATATATATATATATATATATATATATATATATATATATATATATGTATTGTGATTAAATAACATTTCTAATCATATAGATTTAATCACAAGAGTCACCCCTTACATCAGAGTTCACAGAGTCCCCCCTTACATCAGAGTTCACAGGGTCCCCCTTTACATCTGAATCCACAGAGTCCCCCATACATCTGAATCAGCAGAGTTCTGAATCTGCATAATTCCCCTTTACATTTCAATCTGCAGAGTTTCCCCTTACATCTGAATCCACAGAGTTCTCCTACATTGTAAGGGACGACTCTGCAGACTCTGATGTAAGGGAGAACTCTGGAGACTCTAATTTAAGGGGGAACATTGAGAGCATTGATGTAAGGGGGGAGCTCTGAAATAAGACGGAACGCTGCAGACTCTGGTTTAAAGGGTTCCCAGCATTCCTCTTTACTCAGGGTTCCCAGATCTCCCCTTACATCAGCATTTGCAGAGTGTTTTAGCAATAGAGGTGGTGCTGTCAGCCCAGAAAGTGCAGAACTGTGTGTGGCCAACTGTTCACTGACAAGCTACAGCAGTTAATCAGCAGCTACGTACCTTGAAATGTCTAATCTCTCTCTCTCTATTGCAAGCAGGAACAACCTACAATGAGGGTGAAAACTCATCTCTGAATTCAGCAACAGTGTTGCCACCCCATCATGTGAAGCTGCATTTAGTGGACTTCACTGATAGGATCAACAGGTATTTGTAGGTCTTTGCAAGAGGACCAAGAGAAAACTTTAGGTGCAGTAGCACTTGAGTTACATTTTGCAGCACATATTGTTTCTTTCTAACAAAGGCCATAATTGTGATTGAAATGATTGCTATGCCACTTGCATTAAATGTTTTCAGAGATAGCTGATGAACCTCCACCCAGTGGGACAGATCCTATGCCGTGCTATTTTTGGTCAAACATAAATGACTTCAGACAACCATATGGTGAAACGGTAATTAGGGATTAGAAAAAAATAAGATTTATTATGCAAGCCAATTATATGATTGTCGCCAGATTCCTTCTTATGATGTGTCTAAAAGCATTTTCTCCAAATCCACTATTCCTGACTTCATGCCTAATCCTGAGATTAAAACACAATGCTTGAAGCTGCAACATAAATCTTTTGTTACAACAAAACCAAGTGTCAAACCTAAATTCTTGCTGTTGCTGTTCAGATAACACAAAACTGAAAATGTGTTCTTAAAACCCAACTCCAGCAAAAAACATTTCTTTTTCTTTCTTTTTTTGTTTTGGCTACAGGACACTTTATTAGCAGTCGCAGGCATTCAAGGCCAGTGTGGAAGTAGTAAATGCTGAAGCGGTGTGTGCAAGAAGGTGCTGGGGTGCATGTCTAGGTCTGTCTTTCCCAACAGACAGAAACCCTAACCAGACTGACATTGTGTGTTGGGACGCCTGCCTTTACACGCACATGAACTTTAATGGCATCCCAGTCTTAGTCCGTAGGGTTCAATATTGAGTTGGTCCACCCCTTGCAGCTTTAACAGCTTCAACTCTTCTGGGAAGACTGTCCATGCGGTTTAGGAGTGTGTCTATGGGAATGTTTGACCATTCTTCCAGAAGTGCATTTGTGAGGTCAGGCACTGATGTGGACAAGAAGGCCTGGCTCACAGTCTCCGCTGTAATTCAGCCCAAAGGTGTTTTATTGGGTTGAGGTCCGGACTCTGTGCAGCCAGTCAAGTTCCTCCACCCCAAACTCGCTTATCCATGTCTTTATGGACCTTGCTTTTTGCACTGGTGTGCAGTCATGTTGGAACAGGAAGGGGCCATCCCCAAACTTTTCCAACAAAGTTGGGAGCATGAAATTGTCCAAAATGTCTTGGTATGCTGACGCCTTCAGAGTTCCCTGCACTGGAACTAAGGGGCCAAGCCTAACCTCTAAAAAAAAAAAAAAAACTCACATCATAACCCCCCTCCACCAAATGATTTAGACCAATGCACAAAGGTCCATAAAGACATGGATGAGTGAGTTTGGGGTGGAGGAACTTGACTGACCTGCACAGCTTGACCTCTACCCAATGGAACACCTTTAGGGTGAATTAGAGCGGAGACTGCGAACCAGGCCTTCTCGTCTAACAGCAGTGCCTGACCTCTTAAATGCGCTTCTGGAAGAATAGTCAAACATCCCCATAGACACACTCCTAATCCACATGGACAGTCTTCCCAGAAGAGTTGAAGCTGTTATAGCTGCATAACTCAATATTGAACTCTACAGACTAAAATTGGGATGCTTTTAAAGTTCATGTGCATGTAAAGGTAGGCGTCACACTACGTTTGGTAATATAGTGTATATGCAGGTGGGACACTGTCAAGTAAGTGAGATGGTACTTGAACAGATGGAGAACCTGCCCAGACCAAGCTGGGCCACCAAATAGCCAGGAGGCTGGATCTTGCTGTAATAAACTGAAACAAAATCCTGCAGTGGTAAACCTTAACATTTTTGCTTGACTGATGAACAAACACAGGCTAGAAGACTTAAAACATACTCTGCCAGGAGGACTAAATCCATGAGAATGTCTCTTCTTAGTGCTGATCCTTACATTGCATACTTGCACATTCAAGCAGACAATAGTTTGTCCTACTTTAGCATGACAGCTCTGCACTTTTTTTGTTGTCACTGTCATTGATTCTAGTCCATATTCCACACCCAGCATCTTCCTTCTTCAGCCATTAGATGTCCAGTGATGATGCAACTTCGTGATGGAGTTGCATTATCACTTGCACTTGGCTCAACTCTTTGGCATCTTGCCATTGTTTGCTGCACTGAGCAAGTACCACACACACAGTGTACCTTAAAAACATTTTGCTAGAAAAAAGGGAAATTATCATTTTGTTAGAAAGACTCTTCGTTATACAAAAAAACTCCTACCTACTTCAGGTCCACTTTAATGATATCTTATATACTAACTTCCCTTTGCATAATTGTTTTAGTTGTTGACGCATGTCAATCTATACAAGGTAAAGGCAATACAATTAGGTTTTGTTGAGCTGCAGTCTGCAACAATTCAGAGGAGTCTAAAAGAACAAGGAAGCCCATCAGAGAGTAGTGCTAGTGGTCCAATGGATGGCCTGAGTGGTGTGGAGGGTCAAGCTCTATGCTCCGTAGAAGCAACAAATCTACAGCTTTAGCAACTTCATCATAGGAAATAAGGCAAGAAAGATGTCAAAGTCTCTAGATGCCATGGAAATCACCAGAGGGTTCCTGTTTCAGAACTATACAGGAGGAGGGCACCACGATAAGTGGGCACCCATGTTTTTGGTCATTGTAATGAGCAATGAATGGGGGCTGAAATAATTGGGCCAATGTAGTTAATGCTAATGCTTGGCTATTGCCCAGTTTGCATACATGCTAAATCCAGATAAAGCTTCTACAGTTTACCAAAGGCAAGCAAACAGAAAGATTTGGCAACTTTATGATGCTTAAAATATGAAAATCAGCACACATTTAAAATCCAAATTTACTCATTAAGATGTTTTCTCCTCTCCTGAATACATCAATAAAAAAATTCCATGCTGGGCATATACTGTATGTAAATATCGTTCTCTCAAATATTTGAAACAATCCATTCTGCAAACACCTAAGGCAAGTGGTTTATTATTAATGCAGTAAGCCAACAACAGTTGCAGGCTTTTTGTTTGCTGTCTGGATTTTCCAAACAAAGATGTGACCCAGGAGAGTTTAATGAGTATTCCCTAAATCCACGGCTTTTCCTGCTATATCAGGGCTTGTGAAGCTCAAAAAGCATCAAACATTTTCTTCCCTGGAAGCACTAAAGTGCTGGAAACCTACATAAGATGTATGTGCATGTAAATCGTATATAGGAAGTTTAATGCAGCCTTTTTCATCTAGGGTGCCCTGGCACAGTGGGGTGCATTCAGGGGTCCTCAGGGGTGCCTTGGAAAAATGCCTAAAAATTGCCCAGAAGTTGTATGCAAGCTAACGGCGTAGATGAAGCCTGCCTTTGGTTACACAAAGTCACAGATTGTCATTGTGCACCAGGGTATTTTTCAGCAGGAACGCAGGGGTCGGGGAATGGAGTTCCAGGACCTCCAGCACTGGATGTATATAATGCATTGCCAAGGGTTGGTAGCATGTGCTTGTGGACCTATTGTTGCCGTGGCAATCTACTGTTGCTGGGGAGGTCTATTGCTGGCTTCTGGGAGATCTTTTGTTGCTGTTGGAGTTTGTTGTTGCTAGGGTGGATCTACAGTATTGTTGCTGGGGAATATTTTGTTGTGGGGAGTCTATTGTTACTGGGGGGTTTCTATTGTAGCTTTGGGGTCAATTGTTGCTGGAATTTTCTATTGTTGGGGGTATCTATTGTTGCTGGGGGGGGGGGGTCTGTTGTTGCTGGGGTGGATCTATTGTTGCT
>BLSH010438580.1:2566452-2594858 GCA_018402905.1 Glandirana rugosa | reverse complement strand
TCTATTGTTGCTGGGGTGTCTATTGTTGCTGGGATTAGTCTATTGTTGCTGGAATTGATCTATTGTTGCTGGGGAGAACTATTGTTGCTGGGCAGATCTATTGCTGCTGGGGGGGTCTATTGTTGCTGGGGTGGATCTAATGTTGCTGGGAGATCTATTGCTGCTCGGGGGTCTATTGTTGCTGGGATTAGTCTATGTTGCTGGGATTGGTCCATTGTTGCTGGGATGATCTATTGTTGCCAGGGAGATCTACTGTTGCTGGGGAGATCTATTGCTGCTGGAGCACCTAATGTTGCTGCGATTAGTCTATTGTTGCTGGGATTGGTCTATTGTTGCTGGGGAGATCTATTGTTGCTGGGCAGATCTAATGCTGCTGGGGTGGATGTAATGTTGCTGAGGAGATCTATTGCTGCTGGGGGGTCTATTGTTGCTAGGATTAGTCTATTGTTACTGGAATTGGTCTATTGTTGCTGGGGAGATCTATTGCTGCTGGGGGTCTATTGTTGTTGGGATTAGTCTATTGTTGCTGGGGGGTCTATTGTTGTGGGGATTGGTCTATTGTTGCTGGGGGGGGGTCTATTGTTGTGGGGATTGGCCTATTGTTGTTAGGGGGGGGGGTCTATTGTTGCTGGCTGTAGAGGACCTATTTTACTGCCTTTCATTAGCAAATTCCATACAAACTACTTAGTACCAAAAAATAATACTTGGTTCCGTATTCTATAAAAGGGGCTGTACTGGGAGGAGGGGAGGAGGTGGGACCAAGGCACATTGCTAGGAGGTGGGCAGGGGGCAGAGGCAAGGGGTGACCCAGAAGATGGGGGGGGGGTACCTGCACCAATTCTTTGAAAAATAAAAGCCCTGTTGGGCACCATTACAACCGTTTAGCCCCTGGGGCCCTAATATCCAGTGACGTCATTGGTTGATAAGGGGGATTCAGGTACCCGCACAGCATCCTCTTTTGCCCCTCTCTGCCAGCACTAGGGTCACATTAGCTGAAGGAGGGAAAGAAACTTTGGAATACTAGTCAGTACCAGTGTGCAAAGCTATGTTTGCTTTGGAAGACTAAATCACTCCTAATGTTGGGTGTCCTATATATGTGGATGTTGCTGCATTATATAAAGCTATTGGTTTAGTTTTCTACATATTAGAATGGGGTGCCTCGGGATTATGTAGAATTGTAAAGGGTGCCTTGACTGAAAAAAGGTTGAGAAACATTGGTTTAATGTGTACCTTTGTGGAACATTGCTATATATATATCATACACATTGGACCACATGCTGCAAACAAACATAAAGTGATTGCTAATTACAGAGTATACATTTAGGATCACAACCTAGAAACAAACACAAAGTTATTGCTAGATATAAAATATACAATTAGGACCACATGCCGCAAGCAAACATAACATTATTGCAAAAGGCATTAAAAATAAATGTGCTACCCATTACAGTGCAATAATACAAAATGCCATAAAGTATATTAACTATTATAGTGGTGCAGCAAGCACAGTTATCAGTTATTCAGCAATTGCAAAAAATAAATCTAATTAAGGGGCACTATGGGAGCTCCTAATCATTGATTTTTTAGAAGGACAGACTATCTTTGTAATCCAAATACCTTTGTGCATTTTATTACCAAAAGAGTAATGTAAACCTGTCAAAAATCTGGGCAAATCAGACAGAGAATATGATAAAAAAAAGTATAAGCAAAGGTTATTTTTAGTGAAAATGTTATCAAGATAATAGAAATCAAAATAAGTAGTAAGCTCAAACATTGTGAGAGCTGAAAGGATATCTAAATCTTGACAGCTCCATGTTTAAGCTAATGAACTATGTAATCAGACTACAGAGCAGCTATGAATAATCGGGTCAATATGTGAAATGGCTTATAGAGCGCCACCCCCTGGCTGATAATGTAAGTATGAAATGTTGCAATGTTCATATGCATTTTTTTAAAAAAAATCTGAAAATATTGAATAATAAAATAAAAATATACATAGTTCTCACATACACAATTATGCGTTCCCTTTATCCTTGTAATTATAAGCCATCATCCCCATATATTGACTCAGTATATATTTTTTTTGGCTTAGAATTAGATAAAGTGGTGACAGCTAGCAACAGATCAGATGCTGGCTTTATTTGACTTATGACGGAATTTGGATGCTATAGAGAACTCAACTACTTTCCGAAATACACAGACAAAAGTCTTTTTGATTGTGTGTGTTTTGGGGAAGGGCAGGGGCAGGAGGTATGGATGGTCTTGATTTAGTAGTAAGAGGTTTCCCTTTGGTTAATAATTAGAGAATGACAGTGGATATAAAAAAACCACACACATTTATACGTTGTATTTTTTCACATACATCTAAAACATTAAAGGAGCCCACCTGCGCTAGAGATTAATCAAAGTTGGAAAATCAAAGAGACAAGTAGAGTTTGCCTTGTTCTTGAACATTTACCTAATGAAATGTCATACAGAACTTCTTACTAGCGTTCCCAATTATATATGCTAACTGCAGGGAACTGTCCAAGGTGCTGAATCTGAACCTAATTGCAAAGGGTTGGGAACAATTCCATGGGAGAGCTTTGGAATTATTTAGTAGTGAAGCAGCATGGGTATCTTCATAGGAAATGTATGTTTTTCTTCACTGTTACGTAAGAAATATATATTTTAGTATTTATTAGGAATAATATTTCATGTGCCTGCTGTTTCAATATAAGTTCAAATCACAATGACATCATTTATGTTTTAGTCATATCCCTTCACTTTAATTCAGCCTGACAACTGTTCAGTAGGCAAGGATTGGGAAGAGTAAGGAAGAACATCCCAAGTGGAGACACAAATAGAATGTCTTACCCCTTGATGTTCTAGGCAAAAATGTTGGTTTGGCTGGAGTCGTACTGTAATTGTTATTTCTCCTCTCCCTGTCTTTAGTACAAAAGGCAATAAGGAGGGTGGGTTAGCGAACCCAACATTCAGTCATGTGGTCTCAAATATTAGTAGACTGCATTGTGGGTGCCAGGATCAGCACAACCTTCATTCACTTTGACTGAAGACCATGCTGATATCAGCACCCTAGTGAACAGCTTACGTGGCTGTGATCCAGTGCAGTGCCAGTTAATGAAAAAACAAGCAAACAAAAAGAAAAAAAAAGGAAACAAAAAAGAAAATAGGTTTCCCGCAAACACTTTTCTATGTTTCAGTGCTGGAGTACCACAGGCATCTATTTGTTATGTCATCAAATTATACTGCTCACACCACAAAAATGTATTCCAGATCCGTTATGGATGCATTTCTGCATTTAGGTTTTTAACATGTTTTTAATGCCTTTTTGAAGCATTTCCAATGCATTCCAGATGATTTTTTTCTTTTTTTCCCTGTTTTTTTTCACTGTCCTGGGGTCTGGTGCATTTTGATGCGTTCTAGTGCGTTTTTTATGCATTTTAAAGTGGTCCAGTACAGTCCAGTGCCTGAAAAATGCAGCATGTTCTACTTTTTTCTGGAATGCGAAAGTCCTGGAACTGACTGCACTGGTGTGATCTATGCCATTAAAAAACATATAACCCATATAAAAATGCACCGGTCTGCATGTGGTGTGAATGGGCCCTTAGGCACTGGACCCCAGTACATCGAAAAAAACCAGGAAAAAATAAGGAAAAAAAAGCATCTGGGATGCATCAAAAATGCATCAAAAACGCACTGGAACGTGCCAAAAACCATGTAATACACAAGCCTCATAAAATAAACACGCAGCTTCATTACCTTTCCTGAGTGAGAGAAATCTTTCTTTTGCAATCTGTTTGGATCACTCTTCAGAGAGCATTTGACAGGCAGTGAGGATGTGTTGTATCATCTCCTCACTGCCTGCTTTAACCCTTTTAACTCTGCATGAGTGCGCCACAACTGCATGCATCTGGATGCGGGGTGATTGCAAGGTGGCCCCGTTCACTTGAATGGATCATTAATGACAGAGGATACAATTCCTGCCATGGCTGTGATTCTTTGCATGTGTACACTCCTGGCTACTGCCTCTACGAGTAAAGGGGGTAGCGGCTGGAGGCAGTAAAAGCATGGCTCAACAACAGAGCTTTACCGCCCCTGACCTCTAGTGTGAACGATCTTTTATTGTAATGCAAGCAGATGCAGCCTACAGAAGAGTGGCAGCTGTGCTCCGGACTCAGGAGCAGTGAAGCATTGCTGCCGCATTATCACAACTGTATTATATGGACTTTACTGGTAGGATCAACAAGTATTTGTGGGACTAAGAGAAAACTGTAAGTTCAGATACACTTATAATTAAGTGGTACAGCACAGCATTTTTAATGGGTTGCCAACGTTCTTTAAGTCCAGTACAATCTACAATGACAGGTGACACAAAGAAAACCAAAAACAAGCCCCGGTTCTCCAGATTTTAAAGGACCAATTCTCTTGGTCTAGTGATCCCATATACGTCTCTTCAGTAAACCCTGTGATATAGTGAACAACCTTGAGAATCAGACCAAACAGGAGCGCACAGAGCTCTTTGACTATAAGTAAAACCTTGGATTGAGAGAAAGTTTTGACTTGATAAACGAGCGATGTCTTAATATACAAGTAGCGTCACGTCTCAACTGAGTATAAAAGAGAAGAGAGGCGCCTCTAAGTGCAGCAATATGGTTACATTTAATGAAGATACAACATTTAGCAGCTCACATGGTTGATGATTAAAACGGGCACATCTAAGTATGCAGGCATCCGGGGTAAAGCTGTCCACATAGACCGTCCTCCGCACCACCATCGACGTCAACCCTTCCATGCTGCTCTCCATGAGCGCTTCAAACCTCACTTTCTGATCACTCTACTGCAGAGTAGTCTTCCCGGTCACGATTGCAGACTGACAGTGGTGAGTGCCTGCGGTGAGGAGGACGGTCTATGTGGACAGCTTTACCCCGGATGCCTGCATACTTAGATGTGCGTCTTTTAATCATCGACCATGTGAGTTGCTAAATGTTGTACCTTCCATAAATGTAACCATATTGCTACACTTAGAGGCTCCTCTCCTCTCTGCGGCTCCTGCTGGATTTTGCTTCTAATCCCTTTGCGGAGGCGGCCATTTGTGGATGGACATTTTATGGTTACACAACCTATCACATTGCTATAATCTTTTTATATGGACTGTAAACCGAAGGACGTATGAATATATGGTTGTGGAACGAATCATCTGAGTTTCCATTATTTCTTATGGGGAAATTTGCTTTGATATACAAGTGCTTTGGATTACAAGCATGCTTCTGGAACAAATTATGCTCACAATCCAAGGTTTTACTGTATATAACTTGTAAACTCAGAACATAATGTGCTACCAATATATGAATAGACTGAAGGGACTATACCCCTCGTAACTTGGTGATAGAATCCATAGAGAATACCCATCAAAGGAGAGCCTCTATGGATTATATCACCAAGTTACGAGGGGTATAGTCCCTTCAGTCTATTCATATATTGGTAGCACATCAGGTTCCAAGTTTACAAGTTATATTTACCCAAAGAGCTCTGTATGCTCCAGTGTTTGGTTTGATTGTCAATGTAACAGTAGGCTACATGGTAACATTGCATAAATGGTAAAAATCTCAATTTTCAATAGGGTAGTTAAATATTTGTGAATGTTCTTGGTCCTGCTTTCCTGTGATTTTTTTTAAGTCTATATTTAATGGCTCTTTAAACCAGCTCCACATGTTGCATTGCTTTCAAACATTCCACATATTTTTTTTTCTATGAATATTGTCATTTTTGTATTATTAAGAAGGACTGATAACACCAAAAACACATTTTATTCTGTACCTCTTGTCTTCTCCTGAACAAACCATACAGAACCTTACATTTGTTTTTAACAGTATCTGCGTTATTCTTTTCAAAGGCCAGACAGACCATGCATGAGTTCCACTGTGTCAAGATAGCAGCAAATATTGAAGCAATGTTTGAAAAAGATTACAGAATCTGTTCATATTTTCTATCTGAAGTTTCTTTCCCTGAAATAGGTTTTCATGGCTAACACAGAAGTATAATAAATATCTTTTCTGCTCTGGCTTCCCCATTTCTGCCTGTAGCAGATAAATGACTCATTATTTAAAATAAAGGTTACACCTTTTGTTACAGGGAGGCTTACATTTCGGATGCTGTCTTCCAGCTTGCATGGACTGAGTAATGAGGTAGAAAGATGTTTGCGATTTCTGTTGCACTTGCCTGTTAAGCTAGTGACCTGAATACTGTAGGTTCTCCCTCGCTAAGGTTTACTCAGCTTTTAATCTAGCAGCAGTAACTTTTATTTTCATTACCTTGCTACATGATTCAAGGGCTCGCCATTGCAGATACTAGTTCATTTTTCAGCAATAAGCTTCATTTATCAAGGTTTCTGAAACTTTCTAAGACCCTCTTGGTAACCAATCAGATGTGTTTTTATCACTTTCCCATTGAAAAAGTGAAAAGAGCATCCTGTTAATTATTGTAACCCTTACTGCTCAGAGTCTACTCTTAAGGATTAATATATAAAATGTTGTTGAACAAATGTCACACACTTTTTTTACAAATTCAGACTGTAATTTCACTAATAGTGCAATTCTTATAATCAGCAGCTCCATCTAGTGGCCAAAATGATGTATAGTTTTCTGAAGTACTTTAAAGAGGAAGGAAACCCAGATGGGGTTTACTTCCTCTACATACAACTGTAAATTAGAAGCATTAGAAGCATAATGGGCTACTATGCATCACGAAGCCTGCGATTTTCAGCTCTGTCCCCTGTGCTGGGGGTGTCCGCATCTTCAGCCCCTCATCCTTCTGGGGCTGCGACTCCGGCTCTGTGACTGACCAGAGTAGCGTGACGTCACTCCGGCGCATGCGCGAGGGAGCCGCCAGTCACGGCACAGGGTCAGTGGAGGTACGGCACTGAGGCCGTTTCTTCACTGCGCATGTGCCGACATGACGTCGGCACATGCAAAACACTTCATATCTCCTGAACCGTGCAGGTTTGGGAGATATGCAGGGTACCTACAGGTAAGCCTTATTCTAGGCTTACCTGTAGGTTAAAGTGGTTGTCACAGGCTGACAACCACTTTAATGAGAACATATACTGCATTTTGGCCCCTTTACTGCATTTTGTGTTATGTTATGTCCTCACTGTATGTCTTTTATGGTTTTAGCAAGTTGTTATACAATACATTTTGATAATTTTTCAACAAAACGTATTGGTACCTTTAAAGTCCTTTGTTAATTTATAGGGGTTGTTTTTGTCCTAATTAGTCTATGTGTTTTGCGGTTATTCTGCTTCTTCAGGACTGTGTCCTAGGACAGAGCTAGTTTTGTCTATAATCAAAAAACACACACTATTTATCTTGTATTCTTTTCTGGTTGATGACCTCGGGCTACCAGTGTCTTGTTGTGATTTTTTTTATATTTATCCCTTATATTTGTGTATTTTTTTTATATAAGATAGAGCCCTATGACATACTTTAGCTTTCAGTCAAAAAGATGTCTACAAACTTTTCTGGTACAATATAAAGGTAGGCCCCACACAGAAGGGCATCAAGTGAGCGCCTGGCATGTATAAAGCCCATATAGAATCAGCTATACTCAGAGGCGTCGGTAAGGGGGCGCTGATGGGGCTATAGTCCCGGGGGTGCCCCGAAAAGCCCCGGGGCTCTGGCCACCAAACATTATTAATAGCCCCGAGCGAGCGGCCGTTTATAACAATTGCGCCTGCACGGCACGGCCGGCGGCGCCTATGATAGACGTCACACGTCACTGTTCCAATCAGCGCGGGACGCGTACGTGTGACGACAGTGATGTGACGCCCATTAATTCAGAAGACGAGAGAGGGAAAAAGTGCAGACAGCCGGAGCTCACCCAGCAATGCCCAGCAATGTCCCTGGAGTCTGGCCTGAACTGAAGCCACAAGCCAGGCAAGGCCGGAGCCCGGGACTCTGGTGGACAGAGACACAGTTCAGCCAGGTAATTAGGTTACAGCCTCAGGCCCCCAGCCAGTCAGGGCATGGTGAGAAGTGGGAGCGGACTGCGGTGGGTGAACACTCCACCTATTACTACCCCTACTACATACCAAGAGGGGGTACAGACATGCCCACTGCACTGTTGCTGGAGGCTCCATAATTCAGGGGGGTCTCATCACACTGGGGTTCCTAAAAACCTGGAGGTCTGTCTCATCTTCCTGGGGGTCCTATAATCCTGGCGGGGACACCCTGATGTAAGGAGGCACAGTGCTGGGGACACCCTGATGGAAGGAGGCACGGTGCTTGGGACACCTGATGGAAGGAAGAACTCCGCTGGGGACACCTGATTATATCTGGTGGCAGTCGACATGGCAAGTGACACACTCAGGGCTCCCACTGATTCTGCATTATGGTGAGTTGAATGATTTAATTTTATATTACAATGTAATAATATAAATAATGCGCTTCAATCATCCTGACACCATAACAACCATGGTGCCGGGATGATTGAAGCGCTAACACCAGGTTTTGGAGTATCTTTATCTGCTGATTGTTAAACTTTCTGGAATACACATATTGCTGTTGTGGTGTAGGATCTGGGCCTGCTGTCCCTCCATCCCTCTTTCTTTCCTTCTCTCTCCTTCCCTCCCTATCTTTCCTTCTTCCTTCATCCATCCCTCATTCATCTCAGACTCGAACCACACCCCCTTTGAGCCATGCCCATTTAAGTCACACCCCTATTTAGTTTAGGCCACACCCATTTTTGCTGCGCTGCATTTCAGCGGGCTGAAGTCCTTGGCTATATTTCTTTAGGTCCAGAAGCAAACCAGTTCCCTATGGCAGCTCACTATCAGTAACAAGAAAGAAAACCACAAATAGGTCATACATATAGACCTATCAAACAATATCATTCTGAACATATAATAAAAAGAGGTCAAGGTTGGCAGATATATGCAGATGCTACAATACTCTACAAACATGCAATGGAAGTTTTGCGCTTACTCTAATTTTTAATAGCACAGCTGGTCATACACTAGTGGAAATTTGCTGAAAATGTGAATTTTAAGAACATTCATTTGATTTTCTAATGGTTAGTGGGGTCACATCAACTGTTGTGACCAGAAAATTCAAAGACGTAGGATGGAAAACTTTTCTTGAATGAATTATATTATAAGGAGATGTGGTAATAGAAAAAAAAATCAGTGCTAAAGTGTTGTTGAAAAAGAGATCGCCTTGGGATGAAGGACGTAGCAATATAAATCTTCACTTCAACTGCAGATTATTCTTCAGGTACACAGTTCTCTTCCTACTGAGGAAATCTTTAATTCTTAATGATGAAATGACAAAAAAGGAGCACAAGAGCATTGTGTACTACATGATTTATTGATTCAAAGATGTGCAAAAAACAAAAGGCGTATGGCTATGTGTTATAGAGTAAACAGAACTCCAATGCCGACATCGGAACAAGACGCAATCTTGATGCATTTTGAGGGGAATAGCTTCTTCCTCAGAGCTACTGAGTGAGTATATCTTTCTGCACTTCTTTCAATCAATACATAGGATTAAAGTAATGCACAAGAGTCTTGCGTCCTCCTTCTTTTTCCATTCTGTTGTTTAGAATTTGATTTCAAATGTGAATGTGGTTTAACTTCTCTATCTGGATGTCACATCGCTTCCTGAAACTCAACTTGTCCAAAACCAAGCTCATAATATTTCCTCCCCCATGTGCCTCTTCCCCTGACTTCTCTGTCAAGAGCAATGGCACAACCATCCACCCATCCCCACATGTCAGGGTGCTTGGTGTTATCCTGGACTCTGAACTCGCCTTTTGGCCCCACATCCAATCACTTTCCAAAGCTTGCCGCCTCAATCTCCGCAACATCTCTAAAATACGTCTCTTCCTAACCAATGAAACCACAAAGCTCCTGATTCACTTCCTGGTCATCTGTCGCCTCGACTACTGCAACTCCCTCCTCATTGGCCTACCTTTAAATAGACTATCCCCCCTCCAGTCCATCATGAATGCCGCTGCCAGACTCATCCACCTTACAAACCGCTCAGCGTCTGCCACCCCCCTCTGCCATTCCCTCCATTGGCTGCCACTTGCCCAGCAAATTAAATTCAAAATACTAACAATCAGCTACAAAGCCATCCACAACTCTGCTCCCAGCTACATCACCAGCCTAGTCTCAAAATACCAACCTAATCGTCCTCTTCGCTCCTCCCAAGACCTCCTGCTCTCCAGCTCCCTCATCACCTCCTCTCATACTCGCCTCCAAGACTTCTCCCAAGCCTCTCCCATCCTCTGGAATTCCCTACCCCAATCTGTCAGACTGACTCCAAATCTATCCACTTTTAGGCATTCCCTGAAAACTTTTCTTTTCGGAGAAGCCTATCCTGCCTCCACCTAACAACTACACTTTTTCTTTTCTCCATCAGCTCATCCCCCACAGTTATTACCCTTTTGTATCACTTGACCCTCCCTCCTAGATTGTAAGCTCTAACGAGCAGGACCCTCTGATTCTTTCTGTATTGAATTGTATTGTATTGTAATTGTACTGTCTGCCCTAATGTTGTAAAGCACTGCGCATCAGCACTATATAAAACCTGTATAATAATAATAATAACTTGGGAAAAATCATACATATGGAATGTGCATGTGTTAGGCACAAAAAAAAATTGCATCTGGGAATAAAGCCTTGTACACACGCATCGATTGTCGTATGACTGCACGTCCAACTTTTGTCCAAATTGCCTGTTGGCGGTTTTGTCTAGCGTACCAACGGTAGTCAAGTAATCGTCCAACAAAGCCGAACGTAGTGACTTGTTACGAGCGTATAACGAGGAAGTTCAGGTGAATGTGATTTGTGAATTAGGAACGTAGGTTTACACAACCAAACACTTCCTGCATTCAGAGCATGCGTGTTTGCACTTCCAACTTTTGTTGGCCAACTTAGGAAAAATGGATGGGGCAAAATACCATCAAATTCTTGAGAAAAATCTGCTGCCTTCTGTCAGAAAGTTGTCAATAGGAAGAAGGTTTACCTTCCAACCAGTGGTGGACCGTCCATTAGGGGCACATGGGCGCCACCCCCCTATCCATGCATCCGGCCCCCTGATCTACATACAGGGCATCGGACCATGGGTGGACTTGGGGCCCAGAGCACTGCTTCTGAAGCCCACCCAGTTGTGTGACAATAGAATTCGCTATTGTAACACTGATTCTCCTCATGGTCAATCAGGAAGTGGGTCATGAAATCCGCCACCCGATTAACCAAGAGTAGATCCAATTGGTTTGGCAGCCATAAGGAGGAGGGAGGAGACACAGGGGAAGTGAGGAAGCAGCCGAAGAGAATGATTAAAGCATGATTAGGCTCTAATAGGTTTCAAAAAAAGGTGAGCTCAGGGCGCAGAGCACTGCGCTCTGAACCCACCCAGTTGTGTCACAATAGTTAATGAATATTCACTATTATCACACTGATTCTCCTCCCAGCCAATCAGGAAGCCGGGTTGGCCAATTGGCCGAAAAGAGAGGCCATCCTATTGGACTATGAGGAGGTAGGAGGAGGAGACGTACAGCTGAAGAAATGCATTGGCCCGATCGACAGAGCCAGCACACAGAGACTGAGGGGGAAGAAGCTGCCGCCGCTGCCACCTGTCAGCAGGGTGAATGAGTTGGCGATGGGGGGGCGGTTGGATAAGGTGCACGGTGTGTGGGGGCCATGGTCAGGTCCGTCTCCACCCCCCCGACTGATGGAGCACCAGCTTCCACTGCTTCCAACATGACAATGACCCAAAGCACACAGCAAAAATTACCACACAGTGCTTGAAAGAGAAAAAGGTGAATGTCCTTGCATGGCCTAATCAGAGTCCATACTTAAATCCCATTGAAAATCTGTGGAATGACTTGAAGACTACAGTCCACGAACAGTCAACATCAAATGTAACTGAACTTGAGCAGTTCAGCAAAGAAGAGTGGGAAAATATTGCACAGTCTAGATGTGCAAAGATACTAGAGACATCCCAACAGGCTAAAGGCTGTAATTAAAGCAAAAGATGGTCCAACAAAACATTGACATAAGGGGGTGATCCTTTTTCCAACTCTTCCAAAAAAATTTTCTGACATGTTGGTGTTATATCTTTCACTTGGATGTTATAAGTAAATGCAGCTGGGTAAAACAAAAACTGTTTCTGTCTTCATTTCAGGCTGAAAATCAATAAAATGTGATTATTTTAGAGGGGGGATTCTTTTCTATAACCACTATACTTGCAAAGGAAGACATCCAGTGAATGTATATAGAATTTGCAATCTGAACTGCTTATTTGTCCCACAATCTCTGTTGTTTGAGGCTTCCATGGTGGCCAGTCATGTGACTAACTGCCTAGGCACTGGTAATATGATCTCACATGAAGGGGAGGAGCCACCCACTGGTTCTGTCTGAACGTTAGAAGACTAAACATTAGATGTGATGATATGATCAATGCTCAGATATGTGGACATACAACTGGGGCGTAACTACAGGGGTTGCGATTGCAACCGGGCCCCATGCTCCAGGGGGCCCATGTGCCTCCCTTGTACACCTGGATAGGTGGGATGGCGGGGGCGGCATTCAGAGGAACCAATCTCCTCCATTTTCCTCCTAATGCAGGAGATTGGTTCCTCTATATGCTGCCCTTGCCGCCCCTCCTATGCAGTTTACTTGTCTTCTGCTGCTCCCAGGGTCCCTGTGTGCTTCCCTGGACCCCCTCAGAGAGCTGCTGTCTTCCCCTCTCCTCTCTCATGCCAGCTGCTGTAGAAGATGTGTCATGATGGAGAGATGGGAATGGGTCGGTAAATTTGTCATTTACTGACTCCTTCCTTTTCTGAATGGACAGAGTCAGTGATTGGTTCCAATTGGTTCATTCATAACTGAAGCATAGTAAACTGTTTTTACTATACTTCAGTTTCTGAAATAATGGTAGGCTCGGTACACAACTATTCGTTTATTCGGTGGGACCGTAATAAAGGGACCCGCAACGGGACTAAAGGGCCCCAGAAGCAGTGGGAAGAGGGAGGGCCTTGGCCAAGGGTCAGGGGGGCCCTTCATAATTTCTTGCATCAGGGCCCTGAAGGTTCTGTTTATGCCTCTGCCTGTTGAACCTCCTAGAAACCTTGTGAGCTTATATCTTCCAGTTTTTACTATACTTCCATTTCTGAATGAATGGGAGGCTCGGTGCACAGCTATTCCTGTCCATTCATTCTGTGCAGCTGAGGTTACACAGATGGAAATTGAGAGCTGAGGTTTCTTTAGACCCCTGATATCTCATCAAAGCCTCCCAACAGGGCTCCTATAAAAATTGTAAAAAATAATAAAAATAAAATTGTAAAAGAAATAAAATGAAATAGTAAAAAAATAATAAAATAAAATAAAAATGAAAAACTGCTGACACCAGTGAGGGAACTATCAGGATTGCAAAGGTTGCAATTACGACCGGACCCTGGCATTTCACCACCATGTGGAGGCACGAAGATGGCAGAAAGGGGGTCCGCTGCAGAACTTGTGAAAGGGGGACCGTAATGAAGAGACCCGCGATGGAAGTAAAGGGCCCCAGGATCAGTGGGAAGAAGGAAGGGCCCTGGCCAGGGGTCAGGGGGACCCTTCATAATTTTTTGCACCGGGGCCCTGAAGGTTCTAGTTACGACTCAGATATACAGTATGGCTAGCAGCCATGGGAGCCCAGACCAACAGATAAGAAGGGTTCATTTAGGTATATAAAGATAAAGAGCAAATGCAAAGTGCAGTAATCTCACAGCAACCAGAATTAGATGTCACTGCCCTTTGTAGCTCATTATTGCTTGTTGTATTGCATTATAAATAAAATGCATTGTTCTGATAACAGTTATTTAAATCTGCTGAAAGTGGAAATTTCCAGCTAATAACAAGCGGCGTATCTCAGAATTTAATCTCAGAGAGCGCAGAAAGCTACAATCAGCTAGTCCTTAATAATGAAGGTAACCACAGTGAAAACTTGCAGAGGGTATGCATTACTTTTAAGCACATCGTATTAAAAATGTATGCATGGCGATTAATGACACCGTGTTTATGATAAGAATTAACGGATCTTGTAAAGATTTATTACTTCCCTCAACCCCTAACCACAAGCTATTTTGATTATGAAGGTGTCACTGCTAGGTGCTTCAATTAAAGCAAAAGGAAATTGTAGTTCTATAAATAATAATGTTTGGCTAAGCTTAATTGCACTGTAGAAATGCACTTCAAGGATCGTTATAATGTAAACCAGATATTATTGCTATAGGTTATAATTATTACAGGATAGGAATGCCTCGTGTTATTAAACATTCTTTAAGAACTGGCTTTGTGCATGCTGATCAGTAAATGCCAGCTGCCACTATATGCCAGGGACTTCACAATGTTAGCTTATGATGACACCCACTGGCAGAAGGGTTCTCTAGGCACTCTGTTAACTTCATTCTACAGGAAAACAGGCTGAACATCCCTTGCTGATTACAAGCCTTAAAAAAATGAACTGTCTGCTTAAAGGAGATCTCACGTGAGAGTGGTGGCATGGAGGTCGACGGAAGGAACCAGTGAGTGCTGAGGGGGGGGCAAAGGAAATCAACATTTATTGCAGAAGAGACATAGCATGCCCTTGCAATGAATGGCCCTCCTTCTTGCAATTTTTAAGTAAATTTTCCCTTTAAAAAGTTTAAATGTAAGGATACTTTAAACTAAGCAAGTGGCAAAGACAAAATTTATGAAATATGCGTGTCAAGATGGACAACCTAAGTTATCAGTTCATACCTTTGATTTACTGATCTGACAACAAAGCACCAGCCTTTCTTAAAGTGGTCGTAAAGGCTCAAGGTTTTTTTTTACCTTTATGCATGCTATGCATGAAGATAATGTAGCGCTCCCTTAGTAAGTGGGAGCTAGAGTATGTAGGGTTTTTGTAGGTAAGGTAAAATTTAGTCAGGCCTGACTGTAGAGCAGGCCTGATTGTTTTGATTTCTGGGCTGGGAGTGACTCAGGTAGGACTTGGCGGTTCCTAGATGGTGTTGCTGGATCCTCCTACTTCTTTCCAGAAGGGACTGGAACATTCTGGAGAAAGAGGCTGGAGGGGAGGTGGGATCATTTGGGTGTTCTAAGGAGCCCTGACCAATCCCCAATCTGGATTGGCAGGGGGCAGGCCTTCTTAACTGGGACAGCCCAGTCTCCTCCCTTGACTGGGACAGCCCAGGGGAGGGAGGAGAGTGTCAGATGGAGGAGCAGAGATGTAGCAGAGGTGCTGTGGAGGCCTCACCCGGGAAGGGTGCCCCCAATCTGGGGGGGTGACCTTGAGGCCCAGTGGCTCGGGTGCAGCCAGGAAAAGGAGTTGGTTCCTGGAGCAGCACAAGGAAGCAGATAGGCTACATAGAGGACTCTTTAAAGGATCCACCGGTGTCGGTGAGTGACTGACCCTAGGAGCTGGACGGAAATGTTGGAGCAGGCTGGGAGGAAGCAGTGGACAGTCTGTGGAGGTTGGAGTAACCAGTCAGGGGAAGGAGTGTCACTGGACAGCAAGGTAGCTTGGAGCGGCCTGGAAGAGGGATGAGCTGGGAGTAGTAGTTCATCCATGCCTAGCTAGCACCAACATACTTATCTACACCCTGAGGGCCTGTGGCTTCACAGCTGGGAGCCTGTGGCCCTTGCCTGTAATGGGCGGTCCAGGGGTCCTGCTAGCAGTAGAGCAGGCATCACCATGTACTAGCTGTGGTGAAGGAAGAGGTGTCATGGAGGCCTGATAAATTGCCTCTCAGGCCTGGACCAACAAGCAGCATGCAGGAGAGGAGTTAGTAGAGGAATAGTCAGCAAGCGTCAGTGCTGGAGGAAGAGGAGTGTATATACAGTTGGTGTATATAGAACGGTCCTGTTTGCCAATCTACTGGGCATCCCACAGCAACCCTTTCCCCCATCCAAGTTTGTCCCCCAATAAAACAAAAAAATCAGGTGAACCACAACTGTGTGCAGCAAGCCCCCCCCCCCTAATGCACACCTGAGCCCCCTCTGGACCCAGCATTGTGCAAGAAAGCCTTGCCTCTCCTGTCAATCACAGCAAGTGAGCCAATGAGGAGAGAGCAGGGGAGGTGTCGAGCAACTCTCCGTCTGTGAAAGGACACGCAGAGCAGTGGCTCAGGAGGGAGCCTACGCAGGTGCCCCCATAGCAAGCTGCTTGCTGTGGGGGCACTTGGCAGCAGGGTGGGCCTAGAGTGTCGGTGAGAGATCAGAGAAAAAGAGCTTCCTGTCAATGGTTTTGCACTGAAATGAAAAGAATATTACTGCGCTACCTAAAATACATAAAAAATATATAAAGAAAAAGCTGCCAGCACACCAACAACAACAAAAAATGGACACAGTAACAAGCAAAACAGTACTGCGCTATAAAGAGTGAAAAAACATATAAAGTGGATAAAAGTTCCCACTGGTTAGTGGGGAAAACTTCACAGGTGTATAAAAAACCATCACATACATAAGACCTTCAAATTAGTAAGTATAACCCTTATGACTAAGTGTGAAAGTCCATATTTCCTCATTGATATGTATTCATAGTTTAACACCTCAAGATATTCCTCTATTCCATCAGATGATATTCAATCAAATGATAAGAAATTCCAGAACCCAGGGATGTCAGCCCGGTGAAACAGGGGGAAGGTAAACATCAAGTTATCACCCACGTATAGAGTCACCGCCACCAGGGGTAGTACAAGATACCCTTACCAGATGAAACACGTATCTCCACCAGGGCACATCATATAGACACCTGTCAGAGTTCCTTGGGTGGCAGCTCCTCCTCCAGGGCACACAATCAAGCTGTACCTCTCACGACCCGGTCATGTAGGGATAGGGACCTCCACATCAATGCCCCTCAGTTATGAGTAAGCTTTACAGGGTATCCTCATATCACCTCAGCAGAAACATAAGGCGCTTCCACAGAGATGGGAGAGAGAGATCTTAATCTGTGCTGGTAATGGTTTTGCACTGAGCAGATACTGTAAGTATGACATGTTTGTTATGTTAAAGAAAACAATCTTTAATATCATTTTAAGCGTCTTTCTCTTTCAGCCTGATGGCTGGTTGCTAAGGCACCAAGTATTGCACTACATAATTGTGCCTATTGTGCCACAGGGGGTGCTCCATGTGGCATTGTGCCATCCGAGTAGGCAAGTGAAAATACACGCTGACAGCTATGACTCTGAGCTCTATCACATATTTTTGTTCATAAATTCATAATGTTTATCATTGCCGTAGGTTTTCTTTATACATATTGTATTTCAGAGATTTATGTTTTTAAATTATTATTGCCATGTTTCAGTTTAGGTAATATCTTATCTGACATTTAGATTTCTACATGTTTGTGCCTCCATATTTTTGTTATTTTATTATCAATAGAGATTTACAAGATAGCCACTAGAGGGAGCTCTGTATTTTACTTGGCCCTTCTTCAGGGCTGTTGCATATTAGTGGATGAGAGTGATTCCCAAGATGGTTACATAGTCACAAGTCCATTCAGTTCAACCAATAAAAAAAACAAAAATCATAAAACATTAATCATAATATTTCAGAAAGCAGGTTGGCAGGGTGCCGGCTGTACAGTAGTTGCAGAGACAGCAATGAATGCCAAGTTTACATGCCGAAACGACCATAAGACTGTACAGAAAAGGTATTAGCCCAAACCCCAAGAGGGTCCACTACCACCATCCACTATCAGGCACCCCACTGAAGGGGATTTCTTCCCGTCTGCCCACACAAACACCCAACCACAACCAGTAACTTATCTAGTCCATCCAGCGTGGTCTCCAACACAAGCCAGACATGTGCATGGAAGTCATTCATCCCGGCATGCTGGCACCGTGTCAGAAATGTAAATGGAGCTGTGCATGCGCATTTCTCAGAAGGTTGCTATAAGGCAGGTAAGTTCATTTTATTGCAAAAGAGATATTGCAATATGGAATAAAAGACCTACCTGTTTGCAATGTTGTAGTTATCGGTCAGATGGGGAGTGTGCAGTTTGTATCACATTTGTTCTCTTCTACATTTACTTATCAAAAGTCATTTAAAAGATGATGAATTTCCTTTAACTGTGTTTTCTCATTATTATATACCGTATAATGATAAGGAGTAACTGAATAAATAAAAAAGTAACCACAAAGTTAAACCAAATAGGTTACTGCAGCGCAGCTTGAGTGACCTTATAAAACATCCGTGTAAATTAGATGAAAAGGTCATCAGGATTCCTCTTGGCTTGTCAGGGGAATTGTAACACCAAGTCACATTCACTGCTGCCTTAGTTTACATTACACCATCCAACAACTGAATATAATATAGATTCATGTAAATTCATATGGGAAGGTTTGGACCTAGCCAATGCCTAATAAAATTAGATTGTGCCTTTCTCACCACTTACCAAAAAAATAACCTTTTTTTTCCTTTTGTGATCAAATGATCAGTCCATTTAAAATACAGTATATAATATTTTAGTTTTGTGTCAGTGATGGTAAGTTAAAGTTATGGCGATTTTTACATAGTTACATTGGTCGAGCATGGGGCAATGTAAGAACATATGTACCATTAACTATGAGATCCCCATGGAAGCGCAGAATCATTATTGCAGGCACCACTATTCCAGTGATCTCCTCTAGCTTCCGGGTGCCATGTTGCACTGTGACCACAAGAGGTCACTCGCTTGGGACAGGCGCCATCCAGGGTACACTTTGCATATTCTCAATGAATGCAAAGTGTTTTCTGATTGGAAGTGGTGGAGAGGTGGGGTGATGATGTTATGATCTCCACCTTGTCCAGTCAGAGAACGCATTGCATACATTGAGAAAATGGAATGTGCTCTCTGAATGATGGAAGTGGTGACCACTACCGTGATTTCCAGTTTCCAGGGGGATCCCATCGGTATGACACATGCTTACTTACAAACATGGAAGTCAGCTTTACATTTTTTTAGATGTTTTAGGGACAGAAAAATTAGATCTCTGCTCCTAAGTTCCCTGTTGGGCTTACCGACTGCAGCCATTTTTAAGAGGGGTCATAACCTCTGCTACATTTCCCATACACAATATGGATTATTATGATTATTATTATTCAGGATTTATATAGCGCCAACAGCTTGCACAGTGGTGTAGTGGTTAACACTTTCACATATCAGCAAAAGGGTCACTGGTTCGAATCCCAGCCATGACACTGCCTGTATGAAGTTTGCATGTTCTACCTGAGCCTGCGTGGGTTTCCTCTGGGTACTCTGGTTTCCTCTCATCATCCAAAGACATGCTGGTAGGTTGACTCCTGTCTAAATTGGCCCTAGTATGAGTATGTATGAATGGGAGTTAGATACCTTAAATTGTAAGTTCCTTGAGGGTAGTGACTGATGTGAATGCACAATATATATGTAAAGCGCTGCGTAAATTGACGGCGCTATATACGTACCTGAAATAAATAAAGGGAGACAGTACAGTTACAATAGATTAACATACAAGAGAGTTAACCACTTGCCGACCGCCGATCGGCATCTGACGGCGGCAAGGTGGCTCGATAATGCGGATTGCCGTCATATGACGGCGGCTGCGGGATCGAGCCTAGTGAGCGCGCGCGCCGCCGGAGGCGCGCCCGCACGCTCACTGTGTTCGTGGAGGGCCAGGGAGCGGGTGCGGCGGAGTCGATCTCCGCCGGCCACCCGCGATGCCCCCCCCCCCGGAGTGAAAGAACGGAGGTCCGTGTAAGTAAACACGGACCTCCGTTCTGTGAGAGGGGTAAGGGCTGTGATCACAGCCTTCCTGTACATGGAGGCTGTGACCACTTCCCTTCCCCAGCTAGGGCAGTCCCCCCACAGTTAGAACACGCCCAGGGAACACTGTTAACCCTTAGAGCGCCCCCTGCAGGTTAACCCCTTAATTGCCAATGGCATTTACACAGTAATCAGTGCATTTTTATAGCACTGATCGCTGTATAAATGCCAATGGTCCCAAAAAAGTGTCAAAATGGTCCGACATGTCCGCTGAAATATCGCAGTACCGCTAAAAATCGCAGATCGCCGCCATTACTAGTAAAAAATGTAAAAAAATAAAAACCCCAAAAATGAATTCTCATCATCCGTAAACGCGACCACTTTTGCGCAAACCAATCAATAAACGCAGATTGTGATTTTTTTTATCACAAATATGAGGAAGAATATAAATTGGCCAAAACCGATAAAAAAAAATGTTTTTTTATATTTTTTTTTTGGATTTGCATTTTAGCAAAAAGTAAGAAATTTGGGTTTTTTTGCAAAATTGTCGCTCTTCTTTTGTTTATAGCGGCGATCAGAAATGGCGCAGCGGTGATCAAATACCACCAAAAGAAAGCTCTATTTGTGGGAAAAAAAGGACGCAAATTTTGTTTGGGTACAACGTCGCACGACCGCGCAATTTTCAGTTGAAGCGACGCAGTGCCGAATCGCAAAAACAGCTCCGGTCCTAAAGCTGGAAATCCTTCCGGGGCTGAAGTGGTTAAGATAGCCCAGTTCATAAGAGCAGTTGTAAGTTGTAGGTAGGGTAACCTTCCCTGAAGAGATGAATTTTCAGTTATCACTTAAAGGTGGCCAGAGTAGTACATAGTCAGACAGATTGAGTTGGAGAGCTCCAGAGGATGGAAGAGGCTCTGGAGACAAGCATAGGAGAAGAAGACAAGGGACCTAGAGAGCGGAAGGTATTGGGAGGCGCGGAGAGGACAGTTTGGGTGATGTTTGGAGACAAGATTGGTGATGTAGCTGGGGGCAGAGTTGTGAATGGCTTTGTATGTTGTTGTTAGTATTTTGAATTTAATTCACTGGGCAATCGGAAGCCAGTGGAGGGATTGGCACTGATCAGTTGGTAAGGTAGATGAGTCTGCCGCAGCATTCAGGATAGACTGAAGAGGGGATAGCCTACAAAGAGGTAGGCCTATGAGAAGGGAGTTGCAGTAGTCCAGGCGAGAGATAACACAGGAGGGAATGAGTAGCTTGGTGGATTCTTTAGTTAAAACGGTGCGAATTTTGGAGACGCTACAGAGGTGAAGTCTACAAACTTTTGACAGTGATTAGATTTGGGGCTGAAAGAAGAGATCAGAGTCTAGGATTACACCTGGTACCCTGGCGTGAGGGAGGAACAGATGGTAGGGTTACCACCTCATCCCTTTAAACCCGAACACATATGAATGCCACAGGTTCTGAGGCATATTTCATGTAGATGAGGCGCCAAGTGAGTTTAATTACCTCCTTAATTAGCCACAGAACCTGTGTAATTCATATGTGTTCTGTGAGGTGGCAACCCTAACTGATAGTTGGAAAAGGGAGGAGGACACAAGCGGGGGGCAATATTACAAGCTCATTTAAGAAAGATTTAGTTAGAAGTGATTATGGAAGAGTAAGATTCTTCTTGCTAAAGCTTGAAGAACCAGTCCCCCCGGAAATGATAGCAGGCTGGTGACATGAGAGATATAAGGAGTCAGCTGTGTCCACCCACAAATAAAATAGCCTACAGAAAGCACATTCAAATGCACAGTAGAAATGGTTATATATGATTTTTTTTAAATCTGCCCAAACCATGTATCTCAGAGAGCAAAAGCCAAACTGATGACCTGACTTTCCTTCATGGAAAATATAAAACACATCTAGGTCACTTTCCCTTGCCCAGTCCATGACTGAACAGTGACAAAGTTGATGAGGTCATCCCTTTGCTCTCTCTCAACATATGTGCATGCCTAATCTCACGTCATATATCCAATTATGTTGATTGGGTATTGTATTATTAATAATAATGATACATTTTATTAATTTTATAATTAACACTATTGACTCCAGCAAAGGACAATATGGAGATAAGCATACATCACGTATTACTCCTAAATCCCAGGGCACTTTAGGCTTCTTGGAGTTCCTCCTTTTATAAAATCCTTAAAGTTTCAGTCCAACCTTGCCACCAAGCCTATCGCTTTTATTTCACCTTGTCTTTACTTTATTAAACGCAACAACACTGAAGGCAGGATAAATGCAGTAGATATACAAATAGTGTGTTCAAAGCATGAATTTAAACCAGCAAATCTATTTAAGAAAAGCGCAGATGTCTGGTGATTGAACTGTTTTCCAATGCCACGTAGCAGTGATAGAATCATTTTGATTCATAGGCCACTATATATCATCCGTCTGATCTCTGCAGCCAAATGAAACAATTCAGGCTGCTTCTGAGACGTCAGCTTGACACGGCCGATAATTAACATGCCAGCTATGGTCTTGTGGCTATTTCTTGGAGGTAAATAATAAATAAAGGTGAAATATCCATTGGTCGAAGCCGTTTATTGGATAGCTCGTAAACTGTATAGCTGGCCGTTGGGAAAATAAAAACAGATTATGGTGCTGAGCATCGTTGTGTTACTGTATGCCATTTACTGCACACAATGGAGCACGTTCACCAGGCAATTACTTACTGTATCAACCTTTACTCTACTCTATATATTTTTATAGGCAGCAGTACACTGAAACATCATTTTACACCCACATTTATAAACACGGATCAAAATGCAAAATTGAGAAAATAATTTTGCCTTTTGTTCCTAATTCCTATTTTTTTTTTACTTTTTTGTATTGCTCAATGCTGGTTTGTGTAGAAGACAGCAATTAGGGAACCTGCATTGAATTTAGGTCAATTTTAGTTTACTTATTTTTTATTTATTTATTTTTAAATGATGTTTCATATATTTACATAAAATATTGAATTTAAAGCAGCAAGCACTACTGCTGCTGAAAGCAACCCATTTAGGTGAATATGGCCACACTACAACTGTCCTGCAACCATGTGCAAACAAATAGCTGCCCCCCCTCCTATAACTGGCCTTTGCAGGAAGGAGAACATGGAAGGGTGACACAAAGAAAATTCCCAGCTCAACTTACTGAACCCTGGACTGCTTTGTGTGCCGCTCAAGCTAGCTGAAACGGGGTGTGAATCCCAAACATCCGCGGCTGGGAGTGCCGACAAGGGAGGGAGCTCATCCCAGCTCCTATAATCACTGGCATTGAAGAAAGGACTCCCTGGAGCTGCATATCCATGCTGTCCCTATGCTGGGTGTATGAATGGCAACCTCAGCCTGGACTCCGACCAGGCCACGCCCCCAACACGTTTCACTCCACCTTGCGGAATGAAAGTCAACTTACCAACCAGCCTGCAACCAACCGAATTATCCTGTCTTACAGTAAGCTTTAAAAACAGGTGCTTCGTTTGCACACATTTGCAAATAAATGCGTAAGCTGCAGAGCCACATCATGGCTCCCCAGTATTATCTGCAGTCCTAACTCTAAACTCTCAGAACCTCCATAGTAGAAGCACATGCATTATAATAGATAGGAAGAGGGCAGGTTAGCTCACTTCTCCTTAAAGGCACAGGAGCACACTGGACACCCCGCATATAGCGCAATGGCAGCAAAGGTGTCCAGTGCATCCCCTCACCAGTATCCCAACAGTACAAACAAATGGCTACTTCCCTCACCATTACTGGCCTTTGCAGCAAGGAGTCGTGAGATGGCTCTGCAGATTATGCATGTACTTGCAAATGTGTGCAAACGAAACCCCTGTTTTTAATGCATACTGTTAGACAGGATAATTTGGTTAGTTGCAGGCTGGTCCGTAAGTTGAGCTGGGAATTTTCTTTGGTTTTGTTTGACATGCAAGTAGTAGCAACGCTGTATATCAGCCTAAGGGATAAAACAGACAATGAGGGGGTAATATATCACCAGGGGCGGCCCATCCATTAAGGGTGCACAGGCGCAGTGCACAGGCCCTGCCCCCTCTTTTCCCACCACATCCTCTATGCTAAATGGATAGATTCATGCATAGCATGAATCTATCCATGGCTGCCATGGCCAACCCCTATTCATGCTTCTGGCCCCTTTCAGGACGCCAGACGCATGAATTACAGCGGTGGGGGAATTTCATTGAAGCACCTGATTAGAGCCATAGGGTCTAATAGGCTTCAAAATAGAGTGGACTTGGAGCGCAGAGCATTGATTTGCTTTTCTTTTTTTTTTTTTTAATTTTTTATTTAAACAAAGGTATAAGACAGGATCCAGAGAATCAGAATACAAAGGGTGTAACCTTACATATCGCAATACACAAAAGTAAACAAATAAATCATAAGATTGATATAAAAGGCATCCCTTGCCATAGAGAACTGAATATAGTGTGCAGAGATTCCACTGGACCTGCCCCCACCATTTTCTTTTTAGATGTGCTTTTCTAACACTGAATGGCCTCTCCGCCAATCAGGAAGCGCGGGTATGTTATCAGTTTCTCGATTGGCTGAGAAGACAGGCATTCCTATGCCTTTCTCGGAAAAGGAGGGGGGAGCCGCCAAAGCACACACAGCACGCTCCTGATTGCTGGACACTGCTGCCCGTTTCCTAGATGGGTTAAGTGCGGGACTTTGATGTGCCGACTTCCCTGGGGGGGGATGCTATCTTGTGAATGCTGTATATACCCCTATCTGGTGAATGCTGTATATATCCCTATCTGGTGGATGCTGTATATACCCCTATTTGGTGGATGCTGTATATACCCCTATCTGGTAGATGCTGTATATACCCCTATCTGGTAGACGCTGTATATATCCCTATCTGGTGGATGCTGTATATACCCCTATTTGGTGGATGCTGTATATACCCCTATCTGGTAGATGTTGTATATACCCCTATTTGGTGGATGCTGTATATACCCCTGTCTGGTGATGCTGTATATACCCCTATCTGGTGAATGCTGTATATACCCCTATCTGGTGGGTGCTGTATACCCCTATCCGGAGGATGCTGTATATATATCCCTATCTGGTGGATGCTGTATATATACCCCTATCTGGTGAATGCTGTATATACCCCTATTTGGTGGATGCTGTATATACCCCTATCTGGTAGATGCTGTATATACCCCTATTTGGTGGATGCTGTATATACCCCTGTCTGGTGATGCTGTATATACCCCTATCTGGTGAATGCTGTATATACCCCTATCTGGTGCATGCTGTATACCCCTATCCGGAGGATGCTGTATATATATCCCTATCTGGTGGATGCTGTATATATACCCCTATCTGGTGAATGCTGTATATATCCCTATTTGGTGGATGCTGTATATACCTGTTAGAAGACTGTGCGAGGGTTAATTGCACTTGGGTGTGGTTTCCTCTCATTCCATGAAGGGCAGCTCTATTTAAACTTCCTGCTTCCTGTAAGCAGATGCTGTCTGATCTACAGCGTGTACCCGTCCTTCCTGAGCAACTTGTGCCTGTTATCTGTTCCTGTCTCCTGTTCCTGTGACCCGGCTTGCCCGACCTTGTCTGAACTCCGCCTGTACCGACCCTTGGCCTGCCTACGACCATTCGATTGCCTGATCCTTCTGCACCTCTGCTGTCAGCCTGTTAACGAACTCTGCCTGTACCCGACCACTCTTTTGCCTGTTCCTCTGTACCGCACCGCCAGCCAGTTGCCGACTCAGCCCGCACGACCACGCTTCTGCTGCACGAGCGCTCCAACGGACCTATAACCATCACCAGTGATCCAGTCTGACCCTCGTGCTCTCCTGTACTCCCGAGCCCCCTGTCTGCTCTACCAGGGGTTCCCGAGTCAGGTGAGTAAGGGAGGTTGCCTACTGCATAAGTCAGACTCGCCTACCAGGTACGTGACAGTATCAGACAGCCATGACCGAGTCTGCGCAGAGGCCCTCCCTTACGCACGAACTATGTGAGCACCTGTCCAGCCTTACCCAAGTGGTAAAGTACTTGCAAGCTGGCTATCTTCGGCTGGAGGACCAGATCCGGGAGCTCCCCCAGCATACCATTATGTCTGCACCTATGGAACCAGAGGTGCCCCTGCCCGAACGGTTTTCAGGGGACCGTAGGAAATTTCGGGCTTTCCGTGTCTCCTGTGAACTTTTCTTTGCCCTGCAACCCCGCATCTTTGCCCAGGAAGATACCAAGGTGGGACTGGTGATCAGTCTGCTCCAGGGGGGGCCACAGACTTGGGCCCACCGGTTGCTAGAGCGGAAAGCTCCCGAGACCACGACCCTTGTACAATTCTTCCAGGCTATGGCTTGACTGTACGAGGACCCGCATCTAGCCTCTTCTGCAGAAGCTGCGCTCCATGCTCTCCAGCAGGGCCACCGTCCTGTTGAGGACTATGTATCGGAGTTCAGGCACTGGAGTGCCGATACCGCATGGAACGATGCAGCCCTCCGGTTCCAGTTCCGGCTGGGGTTGTCCGAGCCTCTGAAGGACGAGCTGGCTCGTGTGGGTATTCCTCCAACCCTGGACGCCCTGATTGACCTGGCCATCCGGGTTGATCGTCGGCTGCGGGAACGACTTGCGGAGAAGTCTGGCGCCCTCACGTACTCCTCTGTACCCCGGCGGAACACACCACAACACCCAGCTCTTTCCCCCGAAGAAAGGCAGAGACGTCTTACCAGTGGCCTATGCCTGTATTGCGGGGGTGTCGGACATTTGGTGCAGACTTGCCCCGTCAAATCAGGCAAAGTCTCCACACGTAACTTGGGGGAGATACTGGCCATCCCTGATGCCAAGACGCATGCGGTACTTGCCCTAGTGCTGCAGCTGCCCAGTGGGGACCTTCCCGTTTTGGCCATTATAGACTCTGGGGCTTGCGGCTGCTTCATGAACTT
Source organism: Glandirana rugosa (assembly GCA_018402905.1). Taxonomy (NCBI): domain Eukaryota; kingdom Metazoa; phylum Chordata; class Amphibia; order Anura; family Ranidae; genus Glandirana; species Glandirana rugosa. Next base: position 2,568,164 of record BLSH010438580.1, on the reverse strand, counting down.
AAGTTTTGCAGCCTTCCACCAGATACCCCTCCGGCCCAAGAGGCACCCGATGAATCTTCGCTTGGCCGACGGGTCCCCTCTCAAATCCGGGTCTGTGACCCATGAGAACATCCCCATCTTGACTCGGACATCTGACGGCCATTCAGAACTCTTGCTCCTTGACGCTATCGCGTCACCACTAGCACCGGTTATCCTCGGACTTCCCTGGCTTCGGGCACACTACCCCTACATCAACTGGGTCACTGGCAAGTTCAGTTCAACTCCACTTACTGCCAGCACCACTGCTTTCCCCCACCTCCTGTACCCATCTTAGCTGCATCCCGCTCAGACCCAGATCCGGATTTGGAAACCCGCCTTGCTGTACCCTCAGTATACCACGAATACCTGGATGTGTTCAGTAAGAAGGGGGTGGATGTCCTGCCACCACATCGGCCATATGACTGCCCCATAGAGCTCCTTCCTGGCACAGAAGTACCTTTCGGCAGAATTTATCCGCTCTCGGAGAAGGAGTTAGCCGCCCTCAAATCCTACCTGGATGAGAACTTGGAGAAGGGATTCATCCGACCCTCTACTTCTCCTGCAGGGGCCGGAATTTTCTTTGAAGAAAAGAAGGATGGATCCCTGAGACCCCGTATTGATTACAGGGACCTGAACAAAATTACGGTCAAGAACCGGTACCCCCTCCCGTTGGTCCCGGAGTTGTTCCAGAGGCTCGGTACTGCCACCATTTTCTCCAAACTGGATCTCCGCGGAGCCTATAATCTCCTTCGGATCAGGGAAGGGGATGAATGGAAGACGGCCTTCCGGACCCGGTTTGGCCACTATGAGTACCTGGTCATGCCGTTTGGACTTTGTAATGCACCAGCCACATTTCAGCACCTTGTCAATGACATCTTCCGGGACTTCTTAGATCTGTTTGTGGTGGTGTACTTAGATGATATTCTCATCTTCTCCCCTTCCCTGGAAGAGCACCGTAACCACGTTAAGAAGGTTCTAAGCCACCTTCGTCAACATGGCCTCTACGCCAAGGGGGAGAAATGTGCATTTGAATGCTCAAGTATCTCTTTCTTGGGGTTCATCCTCTCTGTTTCGGGCACCACAATGGATCCCCAGAAGGTCGCTGCCATAGTAAACTGGCCGACACCCACTGATAAGAAAGCGGTGCAACGGTTTGTGGGATTTGCAAATTTTTATAGGAAATTTGTTAAGGGGTTCTCAGCGGTGATCTCCCCAATCACCCAACTGACAAAACAGAACTCCCGGTTTCACTGGACACCCGAGGCACAAGCTGCCTTCCAACGACTTAAAAAACTCTTCACCTCCGCTCCCGTTTTGAAACACCCGGACCCTGCCCTTCCTTACATACTGGAGGTAGACGCCTCTGAAGTGGCTGTAGGAGCGGTCCTCTCTCAAAGACAAGGGCCGAAGGCCGCTCTGCATCCTATCGCTTTCTTCTCCCGGAAACTGACTCCCCCGGAGAGGAATTATGATGTGGGGGACAGGGAGCTTCTCGCCATAAAGTCAGCTCTACAGGAATGGCGGTACCTGCTGGAGGGAGCCCTGCACCCAGTCCTAGTTTTTACTGATCACAAAAACTTGGAGTACCTGCGCACTGCAAAGAGACTCAAACCCCGACAGGCACGATGGGCCCTCTTTTTCTCCCGTTTCCTGCTCCACATCACCTACAGGCCTGGCTCCAAGAACGTGAAACC